>CM061352.1:1210000-1530000 GCA_030867105.1 Liasis olivaceus | reverse complement strand
TTTTAAACAAAACATGTCATGTATATATCTGAGCCCTTCAAATAGTTTCCATATTATATTGCTAAACAAAAGTCAGTTGTGTTTGTTTAATAAGTAACTTAGAATGCTTAACGGTTATTTAGCTTGTATCTTACAGAGCTTAAAACCTATTTTTGTATTAGTTGAGCGAATTAAAAAAAAAAGAGTTTAAAATTACTAAATGTTACCATCATGCCCTGAATAAATAAACGCATCTGTGTTATTATTTCAAACTTCTGCAACAAATGCAGAGCAGCTTTCACCTTTAAAGCTGCGGCGGGGCTCGCAACACAGTTCACATAATTCGGAGGTGGCGGACTCCGAGGCTGCATGTCCTCGGACCCGGATCTACACTTAATTCTATCTCCTCTTTAGCCACTGGCACATCAAGCCCTGCTCTGTATCCCTCCTTTAGAGTTGATCAGGGAAATGATGGGAAGAAACCGTTCCAGCTCCTAATCTTGGTCCTACTTTGACGACTGAACTTTTAAGACCTGCTTCGTCTCACTTTTCAAAAAGATCAAAAAACACATTTGATCTTGATAAAATGGGGACTAGTATATTCATTTATTATGCCCACAAGACCAGCACTGAATAGTGCTTATTTACCAAGAATTCACCTGCTTTAGTTATTTTATTGGTTTTTAAATATTATTTTATTTTATTGTTTTTAATTATTGTTACCTTGTTACTTATTGTTTTATTGACATGTTATTGTTTTTAACTATTGTATTTGTCAGTTATTTTACTGTTTTTAACCACTGTTATATTGTTAGTTATCTTATTGTTTATATTTTTTATAGTTTATATATATGCCATGTTGATCAAGATCTAAACATCTAAATAGTGTTCCTGAAATTGTTCATATGCATGCCCAATACACTTTTTTTTTCATGAAAAGCAACGTGAAAGTATTTCACAAATGAATAAAACATACACTCACATCATACTGATTTGCATCTTCAATTATTTCATGTGATAATAATACTGTGATGGGTCAACAGCCATAGCATGAAGCCCAAGTAACTCTGCTAATGAAATCTTGCATGTTCTCCTGTATATGATTTAAATTAAATTATTCCCATATCCCCAAACCTTTTTCTCAGTCTCCTAACATGTTAGAAAAGTCTGCACCATTCACATGTTCTCTTTCTTGTTGCTTTATAAAAAAACTCAGAAACAGTAAGGGCTCTTCTGCACAACTTGCTAACCATCGCTTGGAGATGCCCTACTAATCACTTAGAGGACACGTCCTCATGACACAGTCTTCCGTTTCTGGCCTGCTGTGGAGGCAGCCTAAATTTACCCTTGGCTGTTCTACTTTTAAAATAGTGCTTTCCATCTTCTCCCAACACAAGTTGTGATGTACAAACCATCTACCATGACTCCCTGGCAGCCTTGGTGACAACGGAGGCCATTTTGGCTTGGACTGTAGGTGCATCTGCTCATATAGTGTCCAACCTATACTTCGCAAAGACCCGCTCAGGGATTAAACTGGCATGTTAGTCTTTGCTAAACATGTGTCCGGGCCTCTTTCAGAAAACCAGCAGATCCGTCTGTCTGCTGGTCAGTTTAAACTGGGAAAGAGACATTTTGCTGGTGGTCTCCTAAATGAGCACATTAAATGTTTCTGCTGCTTCTGCAACTAAAGAGTTTTGAATGGATGTACTTTCCTGCAACAGGAATTTGACAACAGAGCTAGGACTTCTAAGGCGTGTTGCCAGATACATGTTTAAAATAGTGGTTAGACTTTATTAGGAGCAAACAACAGCAAATAGGTTTCTATCCTTCTTTAGCAGCTTCAACCTGGCCATACATTTAGCGGCAGAAATCTTGACAACCACTGGGAGCAGTAAAGGATGATACATTAGTCGCTTTTGTGGACATTTAGTGGTTGTCTGGATTTCTGAAGTCCAGGTTTGGTAGCCATAATGAAATGAAACCTTCTGGACAAGGTTCTATTGGGCCACCTGAATCCCAAATAAGAAAGATAAAGCTCTGGTCACTTGAGTTACAAATCGCATTTTCAAAATGTAAGGCTTTAATTAAAGGGGCGGTTTGGTGAAGAATTCACTGGCTGAGGCTTCATCCAAGCATTCTGCCCTATTCCCTGTGTGTCCCTTGATAAAATGGAAACAGAAGTCCGCCTGCTGTAAAATAAACTGGCCAGAATGACCAGATAGCGCCACTTCAGCCTCAACAACAGCCGTCCGCCTCTCGCTCCGTTGATATAGAAAACGTGAGCTGTTTGGGTCCTAATTTTAACAGCAAGTGTTCAGTGCCTCTTCCACACAAGCTCTTCATCATGAAACGGTTCATCGTCTGGGAACAGAAAGGTTCTAAAATCTTTCCTTCGTTATTCTCCAAATCCAAAAATACGACAGCGTAACTGTTAGATGATGGGCTCTGAAGTCGTATCCTTCGTATGTTATCCTGGACCTTCTGCTCTGGGGAGAAGGATCTCAGAATGAGTTGGCCGAAGAAGCCAAATAAAGCCATGTTCTAATTGTGCAGCCCAACTAGCAAAGGAGGTTAAAGTTTTGCTGCTGTTGTTTCTCTTACTCCTACACTTCCTACCAAAAACTTAAAGCAGTGAAGTCTGCCTGGTTTACAGCCACTGGCCTTTGGACCACGTTGTGAGTGATCGTGTCCAGTTCCTGTATTTGCAACCGGCCATATGGAGTTCACTTTAATCTTTAGGTGACAGGCAAGAGTTATTAACTGACTGAAATCTGAAACCATACATTTAAGATATATAGTTTTAATAAAGTTTTACTTTACTAAAACTATGGTGGATTTGAAGCTCCTACAGAATATGTTAAATTAAAAGACAAAGAAATGTATTTCACTGAGCATTTCCTACGCCTTTAGTAAAAGAAGACTTTCTAAACAAAGTTTCCATTACTATGGTGCCTATGAAAGCTTTTCCCCCCTGTTCACCTAGTAATAATTTAAATGCTAACAATTTAGCAGATCAAATTAAACAAATATAAACAGTTTGTGTAATGACATCAGCAGTCAACAGGGAACATCTGTGCTTTTAACAGTGTTCAGAAAATATCCTTTTGTTTACACTAAAGATAATTATAAAGTTTATATTTCTATGTTCAGTTTAGGAGAGTGGCTTTAAAAGGGGGGGGGGGCAGATTTGCCTTGGGTTCCAGAATAGCAATGTGTTTCAAATACAGGGAATGTCCCCCCCCCCCATTTTTTTTTTTTTTTTTTTTGTAACCATGTTTAAATAATAGAAATGAACTTTCTCTGAACTTCTCTCCTTTAATGACTTTGGTCCACGTTGACCCTCTGCTACAAGGGGAACTTGATACTATCAAACTTTCTGCTGCTAAAGCAATCAAATACAATACAATTATACCTACTCCATTGTAGCACTAATTTCAGGATCTCATAAAACTGGTGCAAAGGAAAACACTATTGGCCATCTAGCTTCTATTGTTCAAAAGGAGGACATTACGGAAAAGCCTTATTTGACAATACTAATGTGTTTTGCTAATTGTAACACTGCAACAACATATAATTGCCAGTCAGGTTTCCTCCCCACCCCTAAAACCCCAAACACTATTGGATGAATCATGAATAACCAAGTGGCTCCAGCCTGTCTAGCCTCCTTAAGCTTCCACGGAGGGAGGCATATAATTAAATTATCAAGCCTTTCTTCTGAATACTTGAAAGAAACAGGGTAGAGTGGTCATGTTTAAAAGTCAGTATTGACCCCCTACATTGATCTTCCAATACAGTAATGGTAGCTTATTCCACAACAGTCATCTTAAGGACTACATGAAAATATCGATCAATCGATCGATCGAACTACCTCTATCACAAACAGGCTTTGAGAGTCCCTGTTATTGATGTTTGCATATTATTCCCTGTTCACCCCAACAACTATATGCTTGCAGGCCTGGATGGTAGACCAGAGTTGGTTAACTATCTTCAGCATTATAAGAATTATAGAGCTGGAAGGCCACTGAGGTCCTTGAGACCAACCTCCTATTAGAAGCCTTCCTAGCAGAGGGCTGTCCAGCATGCACATAGACTCCTCCAGTGATGGTGAAGCCAAGGACTCTAGATAGGGATTTTTTTCCCCTAGGATTCAACTGGAATGTGGTTAATGTAACTAAGGTCATTATCTCTGCACTCTGGAACAGGAGGTATTTAAGTGTTATTTTATATCCCTACAGTGCTGTCTCTTTAAGCCCCCAAATGCAAGTTCCCTTGGTCTCTGTTCACACAATTGTTCCCAGTTCCCTCATCAACTTTGTTTTCCTTCTCTGAGCCTGTTTATCAGTTTATCCAGTTATCTGAACTTTCTTAAATGTATGGTGCCCAGAACTGGAGCCCAATATTTGAACTGGATTCTGAGCCATGTAGAATAGATGCAATCCTGTGGTTTAGAAACTAGACTTCGGTGGATGAAGTCTAAAATGGCATTTGCCTCTTCTCAAAGAGAAGTATCACACTGCTGATTTCATGACCAATTTTTAGACAATCCAATTCCAAGATGTTTTCTATAAACAGCATTGCCCTGTTGCTTTATGTTTCCAGCGTGAAATGATATACTTGTTCGACAAATGAGTTGCTAAGGTAAAAATATATCCAATGCACGCCTGACAAACAACCAAAAATTACCCAGTCAAAACTAGCAAACCAAAAGTGGAAGCCTTTCAAAGCAAGAAGGAGGAAAACAGAAAGTAAACATAGCGTTAATCCAGCATTAGCCTGGATAGGACATACATTTGCATGACCGGTTACAATATGTCTGGTACTTCCTCTGGGTAAGTTGCTAACATATTGGTTAGGTTTAGGATGACCCAGTCACTCCACAGCCAACATAGGCTGCTGATCAGATGCCACTGGACTTTGTGGTCAGCTAGGTGATATTTCTGTCTTGATGTCTTGTTTTTTTGTTTTTGGCTTCATTTTGACTTGGGAGAGGGAAAATATGCATTCAGAACCACCATGGAAAGACAGGATGGAAACTGAGCTTGGTCCCCAAGTCAACCCTTCTTCACAGCCTAGGAGGGAAAAGCAGGACCAGAAGTGAACACGTGGCTTCAGAAATGCCACTTTGCACCACTCCAGCCTCCCAGAGCCTAGAAGGGAAAATTTATTACAAATTAGCCCCTTAAAATATCCATACTTGAACAGAGTAGACCATAATTTAAATGAGTAAGCCAACAACAAAATGGTTTTAAGCTGTAATTTGGTTATTCTTCCTTAAACACAATGAACCTATCATTTAAGCTTAGATGTCAAGGTAGTCCTAATCATAAGGTAGCTGAAAGTATCATAACAATGGGATCTAAAGAAAAAGAGAGAGAGAATTCATAGTTTTGCTTAGATCTGTATACTGAATCAGTGTTTTTACAGTTTCTGTAAAAAATAAATGAATTAAATTGATGAATAGAAGAAAATGGGCATATTGTGATGGTGAAGACTATAAGACTCATTCCTGGAAATCACGAGGTGATTTGGGTCCTCAGCCTCACAGGGTGGTCGATGTGGGGATACAATGAAGGGAGATCTCCATATCACCCACTTCAAGCTTCTAGAGAACATATCTGCAGCTGTGTGTTCTTAATAAATTGCAATTAAAATTTTAAATGGGTATTTGGCAACAGATTTGGCTTAGAAGACCTAGCATTCTATCGACTGACTTTTGGACACCGCCTCAAGGAACTCTCATGTCCTCCACTGCATAAAACTGAAGCATCTTCCTTCTTTGGGTCTGGCCCCTGTAACTCTGCCTGAGGAAGGAAGAAAGGGAGCTGGCAGAAAATACCAGCTGGAAGTAGTAAGTGCTGCATGAGCCCAGATTGACCTGGCTGGTAGCAAGGAGATCCTCATTCATGAAGAGACCTTCTTTTCATTAAGGATTGATGACAAATCCGCTGTACAGTCTGTGTGAGTGACTCCCATTTGTTGGGAGAAGCGGGGCTGGAAAATCTGTACCTGAGTCCAGACAATGCCATGGAAATGAGTTGTGGTGACACAGGGCCACTGAGACACAGTCTAGAGGAAGACGCCACGTTGGATGTGGAAAAGTCGCACCAGCAACCCCTTATCGGGACAGGATGTGGCAGCACTGAGCATCCACAGATGGCAACCGGAACATGTGCGCCTCCATAAACGTGAAAAGAGCGCATGTTCCTTTGAGTCTTGTCTGAACTAAAAATAGCTCAGAGTTCCTTCCGCACCGATCGGCGTCTTTGATAGGCCGATGCCACTAAGAGAAACTGGGAATCCATCACTAAAAGCACCTCTCTCAGGACCTCACTTTGCCAGTCAGCTGGGCAATAGATGGCAGTAGCTGAAGGAAGGTGGTGAGCGGGAGGGAGCGGACCGGGGGGAGCTCCGTCCTCCCAGCAAATATTGAAAAAGCCAAGTGCTATAGAAATAGGCAGAAAGGAAGGAACAGTGACCGAAAAAGTAAGCTGATTCCGAACAACTTCGCCATTGTTGTTTCTTCTTTGGAGTAGAAGATTAACCAATTAAGAGATTTTTCTGTGTCACTAAGCTGCTTTTATTGGTGAACTCTGAGATTTATCTTACTTTGCAGCTAAGGCAGAAACTGCTCTTTATCTCAGAGATACTTTAGGGAGACACACTCCGAACTTGTGTTTCTGGAAAAGTGCCATCCCCAATTCCTACACACACACACACACACACCCTCTCCTTTCATTGGTGTACATGAGTACATATTGGGTCGTTAAAATAGAACACAGCCCAACTAACATTTCGTCCTGTTTCTCCTTTTAAGAGTTGTGCTTTGATGATTTAAAGATATTTTGAGATACTGCACAGAAGCATACGGAAAGTGAGCCCGAGCGACTGAGGGTGGTCCGTGATAGAAGTGCAAGGACGGGAATCACAATTCAGTGTCCAAAGAGTGAGATGAATGTACTCCAGATGTGAATATACCACACATCTCTCTGGAAGGGAGATACACAATGGTTCTTGGGAAAGTTACACAGAACAGCTTTTTCTCTTCACGCTATCTAGAGAAGAGATAGACTAGCATATTTGCTGTAAAAACACACACATGCACACACGAAGAAGAAACAAGAAATATATTTCTAAGCGCATATAGTGGAGGAAAACAGAGGAATTAAATAGATGATCTGCTTTAAATCTGTTTTCATTTAATTTACAATTTATCTGACTTTAAAAAGAAAATTCCCTTTCAGGCACCAGTCTAAACATGGTTGATATCTGCCTTCTGCTTTTAACTGTTTAAAAGTTTTAAAGCCATTTCTTTAGTAATAAAAACTGAAATGTGTAACTGAGCTTTATAATAGATTGATTAGTAAAACCACACATTAAACAAAAGGCACCTTTGAGCTACACTTTATTCAGAAGAAAAGCCCAGATTTTCAGGACGAGCATTTGTATTTGGCAAGAGAAAAAAAACTTAACCAAAGCCCTGTATTAACCCCATTGCAGATATTTTTAATTTTAGAAACATATTCCTGGTTGATGTAAAACCACCTAAAAAATTAAGTTGTCATTGCCCTTTTAAATCCTTTCAACTTGAATTCCCTAATTGTTCCCTCACTTTATCTCACTGTACCAGTAAGTAAATAAATTAACAAAACAGCTTTTATCGCAGAGAATAACCTTTTAACTGAAGGATTATCTCTGGTTTATTTTTCATTTCTTTCACTGCAGACAGCAGTTCATGCCTCATTGATTAGTTTGCTGAGGTGGTGACCAGAAATGAAAACAAGGACTCTTAGCTATTGCCAAGCCACATATATATAAATAAAATTATGATACCCCTTTCAAAATGAATTCTATAGATACTGCAAATAATGACCATGACAATGATAAGTATGTATTTATATTATCCTAGGGTACATACCCCATTATCTATTTCAAAATATCAAGTGATTGATTTGCTGCTCAGAGTATTTTATGAATCAAAATAGATGTTATTTTTTCCTAGGTGACATGCAAATACGCATGTTCTTTTTTAAATCAGATGTAAATGAAATTGGTGCACCAGCAAACGGAGAAAAACAAACAAACATACAAAGCACACTGAGGTGCACGGAGAATTATCATAAGATGTCCTTCAACTATGACCAACGTCACCTGAAAGCCACTTTGCATTTGTCTGCTCCACTGACAGCATCATGAAAACAGTACTAAGATAGCCTCACTTTTCCATGTTCTAATTTGGCAATGCTCAAATGTCAAGAAAAGCAGAGAAGGGAAACGTTCAGTTCTTCTAATTCATACTTCAGCAATTATTTCCCGACTGTCATCCGGAAGGCAAAGCAAATCTGACATGTCTTGTTCCATCTCCAATAACCAAAGAAGGACCAGAACCACAAGCTGGAGCTTGGTCCTAGAGGTGGTTACTGCGAAACCATCATCCCCCTCTATCTACTAGCACAGGACATTAGTTACTAGGTGGTGACTGTGAGGCCTTGAAGGAAGGGTATTAAGAGGGTAGGACAAAACAAGAAGGAAAATTTGTCACTGTAAACGCTAATGCAGTGTTACTCAACGTTGGCCGCTTTCAGATGCGCGGACTTGGGAGAATTCTGGGAGTTGAAGTCCAGCGGCCAAGGCTGAGAAACACTGCTCTGATGACTTCTGCAGATATTCCTTATGCAGGAAACCACTGAGATCCATCATGTGCCCAACTATCTTTTCCAGGTGGAATATAAAGAGTTGTCTTTAACAGGTGAAGCGCCAAGGAAGACTTAACCCCAGATTAAAGAACCACCCAGAGCAAGTCGAGCTTTTCTCAAAGGGATGAAATGTGCTTTGTGCCCTCATGATGCAAACTTCGCCCCTTCTTGCATGGAGCATCACAGTACAAAGGTAAAAGGAGCAGAGCTTTCATCGCAACCCACATTTCAGGTATCTGTTCAGACATTAACATCTGCTGAAAAGGTTTTCTGAAGGTATCCCTAGCTCGTAAAGTTCATTTGTCAGGTAGGTGGAAAAACATCTTTTATGGTTCCCATTGTTTCCCAACCCATAACAGGATTCAAGGCACATTTCTTTAACTTTCTGATTTGTTTCTAATGATCCTTTTATTTATTGATTGATTTCTGCAGAAATAGTTTATATGGCCGCCTATCTCCCAACAGTGACTCTGGGCAGCATACAAGGATTAAAACCCCAATGACAAGCAAAGTTTATTATGGATATGCACGTTTAATTATGTATGAAGAAGTACTGGAAGACAGATTAATCTTCCAAGAGAATGAATGGAAAGGGGGCTTAAGGACAGAGAATGTAGACAATGCTCAGCACAGAGTGAAAGGGTTACCTTCCAGGTGGCCCAGAATTATGCTAACCAATGGAGGATACTTGGTGGTATGAAACAGGTGATGGGAGGAAAAAAATGCATGTAAAAGAGTAACAGCTGAAAAAAATGAGGATGAGAAAAATATATTAGGTAATGTGCATACCGAGAAAGAATGTAATTAAAGAGAGAATGGAGCACTTAAGTAGCTAAAAGAGGCAGATAACATAAAGGGCAATATTACTGGGAAAATTAATTAATTAATTAATTAATTAATTAATTAATTAATTTAAAAGTGTTTTGGGACTGGTGAAAACCACTAAAGAAGAAGTACCCAGAAGACTGAATGGAACTAAAAATAAAAAGGTTGAAACACTTCCGGATGAAACTGAATTAAGGGAATGCTGGAAGGCGGGTTTTAGAGATCTGTATGGGAATGACCGTGAGATGTTGGAGGGTGGAATGGAAACAGGTGCTATAAGGGTTTGCATCACAGAAAAAGTTGATAAAAAAAGAAGTCGTAAATGCTGCGGGGAAGTGGAGAGATACAAGGCTGCAGATGTAGACAGGGTAACTGGAGGAATGTCGAAACACGGTGAGCCACTGACTGCCAGAAGAAGGCTACCACTGACTCCAGCAGAAAGGGGACGGTAGCAGGGATAATTCTGAGAAGTTTAAAGAACCAGAGGCAGTGCATGAATCTGTGGGTGGAGGTGGTGGGAGCAACGATGCTCTGCGAGGAACGAACCGCACGGAGAGAGAGAATGAATAGGGCATGTAAACTAGATTTTCTCATTGTTACTTTTTTTAAGTATACCCTAAGAGGCAATAGTGTATGTGATGTGTACATACGTACACAGGAAACAGTTTCTTGGCTACAAAAATATTTGCAAGATATGTGCCTCTGTGTGTGTCTGTGTGTGTCTCTGTTGCTATTTCTTATCACCGATAAGTATCCTTTAAGAAATAATAATTTTATGTCCCAGTGCCTACAACTCGATTAAACTGTATTTTCCACTGGATAGTGAGTCTAGCTGAATAGAAAGTGTGCTTTTTTTCCTTACTAAATTGTCATGATACAAAAATGATGCTCTGTGAGCAGTCAAATGCCTACTTTCACACATCTTTTGTCTACATTCTTCTATCCATTTAAAAGATCAAGATCAACATAAAGAGAATAAAATGATACATAATAGCAGACACTTATGTTCTCTGTACTTTACTTATCAGTTTAACTACGATGATTTTATCAAAAGGTTCATTTTCATACTGAGTTTATATCAATCAGTTACTTTTACACCTGTCAGAATGTTCCTACACCTAGATAATTGTGACCTATCATATACTGGAATGAGATAATGCAAGAAAGAAAGGAAAAAAGCCTCTATGAAAACTATTCTTCTGTACTTTTCCAGCTGCTTCTAATTAGAAATCCCTGACTTTAACAAGATTGTGTTTTCTTAAAAAGTAACGTTTAGAGCAAGAGCCAGGTAAATTTAAGGCAAATATAGTGGTCTCAGATTTTTCTTTTCAAACAGAGATTCTAGATTCTTAGTAGACGTGAATGCATTTCACAAGCCTTTTTAATATTAAAATGAAATGCAAGGAAACTTCTAAACATGGTTTCCATTCCATACATCAGACTTACGTCCTTCTGGGTATCCCAGGATCCTTTAGGACCATAATACTACACTTTACCACCAAGATAGAAGGATGAGAACAATCTTGAAAATTTCAGGCTTCGGTGATCAGCACAGGGTCTAGCCAAACCAGAATAACTGAGTAAAATGTGCTCATTTCCATGTATAATCTATAACAGCATTTGGGGTTTCTTTTTTTTTAAAAAATAACTTTATTAGATTTTTAAGATAAAGCGATAAAAATCAACAAAAACTGATAATTAAGATAGAAAGTAGGGGAGAGAAAACAGTAAAGAATGAAAAAGAAAACAAAGTCAAAAGTGCAGAAAGAAAAAGAAAGACCAAGAAATACAAAAAAATGACTTTCTTTTACAACAGATATAAGAATAAATTTGCTTTAAGTTCTTATTCTAAGTTTACAATGTAACTTTCATTTTTTTCTGTTGTCTACTATTATTTCTAATTGTCAAATCCATATATCATGGTTTTATTTTATTTTTTTCTGTCTCTGCAAAAAGTCCAAAAGGGGCTTCCAATCAGCGTTAAAATTAATCAGTGTCTTTCCTCTAATCAAAGCTGTCAACTTCACCATCCCAGCCAGCTCCATCAACTTCACCATCCATTCTTCCACTGTAGGTAATGAGCATCTGGGGTTCCTTGATGGAGAGTTACAGTCAGTACCACAAACCTAGTGGTTGTTTCAGATATTTCTAATATTAATGTTGTGTAATTAATATGGAGGATGGACACGCTCACTAAATCTCAACGTTCCAAAATGTAACTTTTCTGTTACATCAAGAGCACTCAAGCATCAGCTCTTTGATGCACTGAATGCTAAATCACTGTTCAGTGACAAGATCAATTTTTAATTATATTTATGTTGAGACATTCATCATGGTTATATATCCATTCATTCAATATTATATACCATATCTAACAGTCCTAGTGAAAAATAAAAAGTATTTGGATACAGATGGGATCATTTCAAAATAGGCTAAGAGCCAGTTGGTCTAGTGGCTAAGGCACCACGCTAGAAACCAGGAGATGGTGACTTCTAGTCCTACCTTAGGCATGAAGGCCGGCTGGGGGACTTTGGGCCAGTCCCTCTTTCTCAGCCCAACTCACCTCACAGACTTGTTGTGGTGGGGAAAATTGGAGGAGGAAGGAGTATTAGATGTGTTCACTCACAATGTGAGTTATTTATAAAAATAATAAAGGCGGGATAAAAAAATCTAAAAAAAGTATAATTAAGAACTCTGGATTATGTTACCATCTTTCTTTAAATCTGCATTATTCTATTCTTCCCTAATTGGCCTGAATTTATTGCATTCTACAGTAGTTAAGATAAGGGCTGTTTAAGTGCAAAACTGCACAGACAAATTGCCCTCTTAACATTTAATCGTAAGATACCTCTGCCTAACATAAATAAATTATAATCATATTAATTCAGTATAAACAAGAATGTGTTATAACCTTGAACATATTTTCAAGAATCGATTTCTAAAAGATCATGAACCAAAAATAAATTCCCGCTCTCAAAAAAAAACCCTTTGCAGCTGATCAAAAGCCTTTGCAGCTGATCGACTCTAATGCATTTTTATATACTTTTTATATATACTTTTATATATAAGATATTTTTTCCAGAATAAACATGCTGTGCTGAAGTTGATGTCACAAATAATCACAAAATAGCTCTAAAAACCAAAAAAAAAAAAAGCCTGCCCAGATCAGCAATGCCTGGTTAAAGATGGCAGTAGCAGAAGCCACCGCAAATGTGTACCTACTGTTTGCAACTAATAGCACAATAGCTGTTCTGAAAATTCACAGTATATACCGGTATAATCAGAACACAGAAAAAAAATAATATATTCATTTCAATCAGTCCTCACTGAAAAAAACAAGCAATCCATACTTCTCCTAAAGGAAATGTGTTATAAGGGCACATGGCGTGCCCAAATGCAAAGTGTTTACATCTGACTACTTCAATAGTAGCATGTATGTCGTTCCAAGCTGAATTGTTGGTTTGTACATAAACAGCTGCCCACTTCATATCAAAGTCCTGATATTGTCACCTAGACTGCTGATGAAAGATCTGCAAGATGAAAACCAAGTTCAGAGAACACTCAAAAGCCAACCACTATATCAGTCTATGTTAGATGGTATTTTTTTCAGAAACCCCGGCTCATCCAACCCCTGTCTCATGGGGGTGACCACCATTCCAAGGATCCTCTTCTGTCTTTTACAAAATCCCTATAAATTTCAATCTTCCCCTTAATCCAACAGAGGAAACGATCTAGATCCATGCAATATGAAGACTCCAGACAAGATGGTAAATGGAGTAACTTCCTATGATATCTTATCTAGAGGAGAAAAGATCTGCTTTTCCCTTTCAAGCAGCTCTGTAAAAATCTAGAGTCGCTTAATCAGATTACTTCTCCAGGCTACAGCCCTAAAGTTGCAAATACAGGAATCTTCTTTCTTCTTTAAAATCTTTCTGTCACTCATCCTGTCCACTCACTGCTCTACATTCTGTTATTTCTTCCTTTGTTCCTATCTCACTCTTCTCCTTCCTACCACCTTTACTCATTCCTGTGGGCCTGCAGAACAGAAGTGGACAACACTCCAGATCCTGTAAATGTAACATCTCAAAGACCGCTCACGGCCTGTCCATGTTCTCATTCATACAACGGTTCCAATTACCGGATGATACCAAAGTGGTACCTGCTGACTGAATGCCTTTCATTGGTGGAATACAAGAATATTTTATTTCCTTTCTCAGTTCAGCCACTTCAACTCCAGAACGCATTCTGGAAATTCAGTAGGTATTCCAACTATATGAGCAGAAGCCCTTCTACAATTCTGGATATCACCCATGATTAAGGTGCCTCAAATTTCGAAATAAAATAAATTTGCTGATCGACTCATACATTTTCCCATAGTCTGATTTAAGTCTCACAGTTTCCTTAAGTTGGAAAACATGAGGTAACATAGCAATATTCCTGTGCATGATCCAGCCAGAACTTTAAAGTCTCACTGATGCCAATGATAAAGTTAGCCACATGCCTAATTTCTCCCTCTAAAATCCATGCAGTTTAAGAACTCTGGCCGAATGGGGATGCTAACGTTGGTTTTCATGATTTGGGAAGGAATTTTAACTAACTGGATTAACCAGCTAATCGGTATCAGTATTGGTTAAGCAGATCAGTTACAGAAATTACATTCCAGATTTGCTGAAGAAGCATAGGAAACCATTTCTACTAGAAGGTTCTGTCCAGGACGGTATTGCTTGCCCAAACAGGCAGTGAGCTCCCAACATCTTGTAAATGTATATTTACATTTAAATGGCCCAGCCTGAACCTGAGACGAACTGCATGCAGATGTGTGATCGGGTTTCCCAGCTCCCTCAGGCCATGAAGATCTGACTCAGTGACCAGAGAGAGACTTCCCACAGGTCACCGAAATAATAAAAATGTGCTCGTGCCCTTTGGTGTTACTTTGCAAGAGTGAGACCTTAGCAATAGGCTGCTTGCTTGTTTTTAACATCTCTTATTACAGCTTATTGTTTCTCAGCTACGACTTTGTTTGGGGTTCTTAACTTTTTAAATCAAAACAAAAATGTTATTAAACGCCGTGCTTTAGACTTTTTTTCGGCACCTAAACCTTAATTTAGACAACAGTTTGGAAATGATGAACGAAAGGCACGAAGCTATTGTATAGTGGAACTCAACTGAATGCTCAAAACGCTGAAATAAATAGCCCACTCAGATGTTGAGGAACTCTGTGGCATGGGGACACTTCTTGAACATTTTATTAACTTTTCATTTAATTAAAAATAGCTCACCGATACTAGATGCCAACAGCAATTAAAGGTAATCAAAATGTGTAGGAAGTTTAAAACGAGCTGTAGATATTCTGGTTAAATGCTTATTATTATCCAAAGAACAGTCCCCCCCCCAAAAAAAAAGAAAAAAGAAATTGTGCAATGCTTCTTCTGGAAAGAGAAACTCTTCTGCTAAGTTCTTTCGCCTGATTTTCCATTTTCATAATAAGCAACTGCAAAGCAGTGGGAGGTGGGTAGAAAGTCTTCAAATAATAATAAAAAAGGCCTAAAAACCCTGACGACTCAGGGTGCCTTTGAGGATATTTAATTAAAATCTAATCCTGCATTCATTAAGGCTCACATAAATTAAGCTGTCATTCATAAGATTTATGGATTCTCATTTGCATATTGCATACAATTCATCAATTACTCAAGTATGAAAGGAGCACATTTCCCTCGGAGCTGCCTGCTACCCTGCCAACATTTGAAATGAGGCGAAAGAGCAAGACTGTCAGGCATTTGCACAAACTTTCTTCCAAATGTCTGCTCCTTGATTAATCTCATTTTCTAGCTATTCCTTACAAGATGCAACAACAGACTTTTTGCATTTTTCTATTATTTCTCCTGTCTTCAGCGTAAAGTCTCCTTGCCTTTTAATATCATTCAGTGTCTTGCTGATTATTATTTGTTTGCTAATGATAGGACATGATTGTTTGTTTTATACCAAAAAAGAGAAGCTGGAAGGTCTGTGTGTGTGCGTGTTGCATCTGTTTATTATTCACTTATGCTATATATTACTCGTAAGATGATGATAATTTGCTTATTGCAAATTTACAAAAGGAAAGGAAAGAAGACATTCCAGGAGAAGGTTGGAAAATTTTGAATTACAGTTTTAGACATAAAGGCAGACATGACGGATTCAAATACTTTTAAGAGGAGGAAGATGCTTCACTTCCTTCTCTCACGAAAGCCTTCTGGAGACAAGCCTCATAAAAGTTATAAGTAAACCAGAAGCAGAGTTTAATATGGCTCGGTTGCGTAAAAAAAGCACTGGGGTCTGAAAGCCGATGGTTTTTATTCCTGTGCAGCTACGGAGTCCTTTCTAAATCAGTCTTAGGCATTTGGATAATTTAATGTAGTAACTTACAGTATCAGCTGCTCTTCAAATTGTTGGCGAAATTCAGAAAGTTCTAGTTCATTGCAAATCCCTCATGAAAGTAGGGGGAAAAAAATATGGTCTCTGTTACCATTAAAATATCGCCCAAAAGAAGGAAGGGAGAGAACCTTGTTGGGGAAAATGATGCAGCTAAAGGACTTTAAGGCTATTGCAGTCAAAACTATTTGAGCAATCTGGCTGTGAACAGGAGGAGAATGTGTAGTACTGCAACTAAAACACAAATATCCTTCAAGATACTTATTAATGATGATTTTTTCCCCCAAATAATGTTAGAAATCCTTTCTTTTGACCTTCATGCTATAAAACAAGCCATATGATTAAAACGTGAGTTATGGCATTAGCTTTCTAATGGATGATTATCCATTTCTGCTCCAGAGACTTGCAAGCATAGGGTTCCTCTGGCATCCAGAGACTTTTGGAAAATGTGACTGGACTATTACACAACAAACAATGTTTTCTGCCCTCACCCCCTCTCCCGGTTTTTATCTGTAAAACAGAAGAGCGCTTTCAATCAAGCGTAATTGCTAACATAATCCCAAATGAGTATATTTAACTAACCCTGGAACAATAAAGAGATGACTAACTTTAATCAGAAAAATGAAGTCATCACGATGCCTGGTTTAGAATGGAGGCTTCCAAATTAAAGCAAACACAACTAAGCAATGAATTACAAGTCCATTTAGAGTCCAGATGTCAACTAACATCAACAGAAGAGACTTCAGTGGGATTGACTTGCAGTGATGTACATCCATGGCTGTAACCCTACACATTCTTAGGAGCTCAGTAAGATTTATTTCTCAGTAGGCATGGATAGGATGTTGCTCTCCAGTCTTTTGCTGCTGGCTTCAGGTTTCCCAGCAGAGTTGTCTAAATCTCTTGAACTAACATGTAACAAGAACTTTTTTCTCTTCTTGCCTATAGTAATATCACTTATTTTACTTCTTCAACCCAAACCACCTGTTCAATGTTGTTACATCTAAATAACCGCAAAATGACTGACTAGATCAATACTGGTGCCTAGAGATTAACGTAAATGCCATCCAAAATCGTGTCCAATTTTTCAGGTCCTGTGCTCAATTCTTAAACTAAAGATCTGTTTTGTGAGCACCAACTCGAATTTTTGTGTAGTGAAAAGACATTACATAGTGTCTGCACTAGGGGCACCCACAGGGATCCAAAGGGTTAAGATGGGGGCTGCAATGGTACCATTGCTGTGTGTCACGCACACATACATGGAATTGATACAGCGTTGTTCATTCTTTGTAAACACGCCTTCTTGCCATTAAATTATTGGCCTTCTTGCCTTAATTCAGTAAGGGATTAAAGCTGGTACAAATGATTTCAGCAAATGTGTGACACGTTTGTGGGGAAAGATCTGTTGTGTTCTAACTCAATTTGCTAAATCTTAAGGACGGAAAACCTTTTGATCAAACATTTTTTTTCCAAAACTTTAATTAGATGGTATCTTCTAGTTTTCAGTCATTGATGTGTTGGTCTCCTGGATTGATCTTTAAAATATAACTTGGACAAATGATAGTATATTACGGTTTTCAGTTTTGTTTTTTTACCTTTATTTAAACAATTTTCAGAGGTCTTCCATAAGTAAAAAGGGAGCCATGCAAATTCTAAGACAGGAAGGAGAAGAATTGTAGAAATGAGTGGGAAATGTAACCCGGTTCTGTCTAAAGCTTCCTAGCTCTGAATGGGAATGGAAAGGGGACGGGAGGGGACGGGAGGGGAAGAACATTGCCTTAGACCTACTTGCAGATCACTGGTTTCCTGCATCAGGAATAGGTGGATTTTAACCAGGAGTATACTGGGAATGTAGGGACCTGGAAGCCTTGTCTTCTTTGGATCCACAACTCTAAAATCACAGGTTTTCCACAGCTAATGTTAGTAGAAGACCAAGGATTTTAACCACATTCGCCGGACGGATATGGAAGCAACAAGGTTTCCACCTTCCACCGAGCAAGTCTTTGCGAGTGAATGCTTTGGTGCTTTCATCAGTACTAAGAAACAGTGACCTGCTTGCTTTGATAAACTAGCCAGTGTTAGACAGTGCAGGGAGACTCCGCTGGACTTCGCAAACCATACATTCTGTGGCCAGAGAGCCTCCCTGCTCAATCTGACCTATCATACGAAGATAAAATGTTCAATGGGCAGCCAAACACAAGGCAAACAAATTCTAATTCATTTAAAAATTATACCCACCCTCTCCAACATGTTAGACACAAACAAGGTGTGTTCTGGAGTAACCCAGTAAAAGGCAACTCCACCCTGAGCCAAAATCACCCAAACCCTGCTAGTTTACTTCAACAAGAACAAGCCACAGCCTGTTTCTCATCTTTTCCATTTGGCAAATCTGTGCCATTACTGTTCCCTTGCGTGTGCGCACACATGTGCATACACACCCGAGGCAGGCGAGCAAGCTGGGGGTTAGTAGTGAAAATCCTGAGGGACCAGATACACTGACAAGAAATAACACAACCCATGGGCATTTTGTGATGCGACTATACCCACAGTGGCTATCATTTTATGGTTGACTGAGCCCCAAAGCAGCCTTTTTTTTTCTTTTTTCTTTTTGAGCACCCAAGACAGGTTCTCAGAATATCAAATGGGGCCACTGCCCTCCCCAATTCAGACGGCTCCACCAGCTTTTCTCCAGATGCAGCTGTCCACCTCGACCAAGGATGGCCACCCGCTGTGGCAGAGCACCCCCGCTCAGCAACGAGGTCCTCTTCCTGCAGTGATTCTCCGAAATCAAATCAAATCTTTATTACAGTCACAGACCAGCATATCCAGAGAGAAGAATGTTCTTCCTTTAGAGTTAACAGTGGACTCTGCAACTTCATTACTTTAGTTGTTTAGATCGCAAATAGCAATTTTACATCGGCTTTAACATTGTTTCATGCTTTGATTAATTGCTGTTTTTATCTATTCCACTGTATTCCAGGTGACATTTCTAGGGGCATATACAAAGTTTATTATAAAGGGAAAGCCACGGTAAAGACTCCAATTTGTGTAACTTCCTTTATTCCAATTTACTTTGTTAGGTGCTCATGAGCATTCTGGTCTGGTACAAACAACAGAAGGAAGTTTCTTATGGTATAATTTACTAGAATAGAGATTTCCTTTCACGGATATTATTAGGCATCTGGTTAAAACAGATAGCTGCTGAAGTACTGTAGTAGAAGTAATAATGCTGTGGCTTCCTGGGTTGAAAAATCGTTTATTTCACTCTTTCAGATCCTCAAAAGAAGTTGTTCCTTGCAACATGGGAGCAACCTAACTGTGGGTCTCCCTGCCTGACTCCTTACATCAGGACCTACAGCCCACTGCTCCTAGGAGCGTAACTGAGACTGCTTCAGCAAGCTAAACATCAGAATAGAGTACGTCACGTTATAGAGGGTATAATTGAACTGCCAGATGTCTACCCCAGTTAAGCTGATTTCCACAAACTTACAAGGATTAAATTCATATACTTTTCCAAAACCAGTTTCTGAATTAGGTAATTGATTTGTGTAAAATTCAGGGAAAGTTGGTAGGATATGGTAAAATGAAACCAAATGATTGCAGAAACAGGACCTCCAAAATGAAGTCTCTAATCAATGGATTCCAAGTATGTTCGAATTGTTGCCTTTTGATTTGGCAGCAAATGCAAATGAGAACCTCAAGGTGTGAAGATAATTTTTTTAAAAAGTATTTCAACACAGTCAATGGCTGGCAGGTCAAATCTCCCATTTACTCTGCGAAAATACTTAATTCTCAGTCTTTGGGGAGGAAAAAGATTGTTCACATGCATCTGTCTTGGAACAATTTGGGTTGTAAATCATTGAAAACATAACTTCTTCTCCATCTCTAAGATGTAGAACATTATGTAAAATGTGTTATTTTTATTCCAACCAGTTAGGAGTATGTGATGTGGATAAAAGCAAACATGGTGTCTACTGATCATGATTCCTCAAACTGGTAACAAATTAGAGGCAGCCTTCAACACTACACATCTGGATTTCCATCTGAATGGCTCCTTTCTTCCTTCTCCTAAAGCCCCACACCCTTATCTGCGTAGCCTCATCTGCAGATGGTTTTAATGGGTGCTCTCTGCTACAGAGAGACTCTCCTTGAAGACATCTGCCCTCCAAAGTACATTGGTTGGGTTGGGAGGCCATTCCTTGATCTCCTGAAAGCAGCATCATACAAAATACATAACAAATGGTTAACATCTGAACAGGTACTAAACTCAATATTTAATTTAAATTGCTGGTTATTTTTCCACACTAGCATATGCCAATGGTAGTAAGTAGGCATCCATGGTATTCTTCCTCTGACATATCTACCACAGATGCAAAACATCTTTTTTATTTAGCATTAAAATAAAAGTGTGAAGGATATTATTCTGCTAAATTCAGTCCAAGTGGGGACCATCTTCCCATACAGAGACTATGCATGAAACATTCAGCACAGAAGTATTTCAGGGGAACTTACAAGATACCCCTGGAGCTACAAATATGTTGTACAAGCTGCAAATATGAAAAGCATTTACCCCTTTGCATTTTTAACTCATAATTTAAGCAACTGCAGCCAGGAGTTCATATGCAGCCATGAAGAAAGTAAGCTAGAAAGTTCACACAACACCATACAATGAAAACCAAAAATGGATTATTTTCAGTGGGAAAAGATCAGAAGATACCCAGATGCTCACCTAAGTGAAAGCAAAATTAATACATCCTTATCATACTCATGCTGGGGTTTTTTTATTTTAAAAAAGTACCTTTCAGCATTTTACTCTTTTTGTCTACACTTTTTACACTTAGAGTTTCTATAAGATTGCATGTGTGACAGTCTTATATACAGTGAACACAGGCTATCAATCAATAGTGTACCTAGTCTGTTTTAAATGTGCTACGTGGCTTCTCCATCAATTATGGTCTCTTGCTTAGTATTCCCTTCACTACGTAGTGATTCAGGTTCAGATGCAAAAAGGTGTTATGGAACACATAGCAGAAGATGGAGAGTGGAAGGGTGGTGAATCTGGTTTGGTTTGGGACAAACCTAGAATAAACTCATAACCTCAGTTTTACACAGGAGTGTAGCAATATATTAACCAAATATCTTCCCTTCCCTTCCCTTCCTTCCTTTTATTCTGTAGCTGCCTATCTCAAGTGATTCTGGGAGGCGAACAATCATAAAACCAATTTAAATAAGTTCAATACAGCACAAAATAAATGTATATGGCAGCCAAGAAAAATTATCCCATAATTATCAGTATCGCCAAGAAACGGCACCCTAACACATCTGGAGCCCCAAACCCAGGCACATAACCAGGTCTTTGGGGCCTTATGAAAGGCCAACAGGATCGGAGTCATCCTAATCTCTGAAGGGAAAATGTCCCAGAAGGCAGGGGCTATGGCAGAGAAGACATGTTTAAATGACATTCCTTGGCTGACAGGACCTGCAACATGCCCACCCTGCCAGACTGAATTGGATGAGTAGAAACCAATGGGAGAAGTTGGTTGTTAAAGGTTTAAACAAAGTTTAAGTTGCTGAAAGGACATGAACCCAAAGAACAAAAGGCCACCTTAACAACCACAGAAGGTGAAGCTGATCTCCTCTCCTCTCCTCTCCTCTCCTCTCCTCTCCTCTCCTCTCCTCTCCTCTCCTCTCCTCTCCTCTCCTCTCCCTGCATCATTCTGAAAGCCAGAATCTATCCTGGCAAGAGTTAGCTGGCAACGAAGTCAAATCCACTGGACAAGATCACAATTTCAAGTACAGCCTGTCTCTACCGACTGGTCTCCCTTGGCCTGGATAGAGAGGGTTCTGGTTCAAGGACCAACATCGTGACTTGTGGGACGGCATGACACTGTATCCGTCCTTTGCTTCAGCTGGACTGCTGGTGTCTGACATCAAACATCTGCAAACTGTGATTCCTGAAACCCCATTCGGTTGTACACTGTGAGTTGCAAGGATTTGACAATCCACAATTTCACACTGCAATTAAAAGCAAAATATGTTCTGAATCCCAATGCACATTTATTAGAAATAGCAGTAAGCTGCATTCGGCTTGGAAAAATATAGATTGTAAAGCCTGTGTTGAAAGGAATCCTATAAGCATCTACAGAGATATGTTAAAATCCCCATCAGGACCGTCCCCAAGGGGGTCTACAACATCAAAATGGCAGGCAGATGGAAGCACCATCCCTTTTTAATGTATTTCACACAGATCACGGGGATGTAACACGGGAAGGATTCACTCGCCCCTCATTTTGATGTTGTTGACACACACACCCCTGGACAATAACTTAGTGCCCCAGTATTCCAATAAGAAACAAAATAAAGTTATCTCAGAATAGGTGAAAACCTAGACTGTTGAACGCTCCCAATGTCAGCTGCCAATCCTTGGTCTTGCCAAAATAAGCAACAGGAGCGCTGAATATGTTATATGAGTGCCGGATTCTTTAATGAAAAATCAACTCCTACGTTTAAGCATTCCCACCATGATTTACATTTTGAATAAATCAGTGCTCTGGTCCAATTACAGCAAATATAAGTTCCCTTTGACCAGAGAGAGCAGCTCAGTTTTCAGAATACATAAACTGCTGATTTATTTTAAGAGCAAGCAGAGACATCACAACTATTCAATGAATCTGAACTGAAAAATAAACTCTAGTGCATTTCAGCAAAACAATGCAATTTACGGGAATTCATATACAGTACATGGAAGAAGAAAATGTTCTTAATTTATACTTGACAGAAATTTTTTTTAAAAATAGTTTGGAGGACCTTAGAGACCACCTTGCATAATTTTAGGAATCACTATTTTTGAAGGATATTGTTTCATCCGATAATATGTATGCTTTTTCATTTTATTTAAACAGGTTGGCCAAATTTTGTTATGCTTCAAAGACCACTAAAACCTGCATGATCAGAGAAGCCAGCAGGACAAGAAAGAGAGAGAAAGTATTTGTAATTTATATTTTTTATCTTACATTTTTCTAATCTCTATCCATCTATGATTATCCATGCTATGACTGTAATATTCAAAAATAACTGTTAATGTCAGATGGTTGGGACTTTTCTTTCTTCAAACTGGGAATATCAACCAACTGCTGTCCAGTGTCCATTCCCCCATTTATTGCAGAACTAGCTTATAATATTCTAGCTTATGGACGCAAATTTAAATGCACAGATGATACCACTGTGACAAGTTCTCTCAGGGAGATGGTCTAGTGAGGCTGAGAGAGCTTTAGCCCAATGTTTCAGTTTTCCTAAAGCTGTACAACTTGAAAACCCATTTGAAACAGGAAGGTTGAGGTGGAAGAATAGCACACCTATCACCAAACTGTCCATACTACACAAAAATTAACAGTGGCTAAGTATCAGATCAGCACTGCAGCACCCAATCTGAACTTCAGTATTGGTTTAATCATGAATGAAGAGACAGTCTAATTTAAGTCCATCGGGTCTACCAGCAGAACACTGGACATCACTCGTGGAATGATGTGTTAGGGCCAAAAAACTAATGTTTCTCCTGAAAGAAAGAAACAAAGAAGAGGCGTGCATGGGAAGTTGGTGTAAAGTAATTCTGACAACAAAAGATAGGAATTCTTCTGTGTTCTGGAAACCAGTGGCACATCCCACCCTCAAGAGGTTTCTAGGGCAGGGTTAGGGCATTTCTTTTAATGCAACCAAAATCTGAACAATTTTGTCTCAGGTGCAGAGTATTTCCCTAATTGGCTTCCTGGATGACTTTCTGAAACCTTGAAGCTCATGGTGCAACTAAGGAATCGGATTCTGGCTGAAATTATACAATCAATATTCTGTTCTATTCTGTTCTGTTCTGGCAACCTCATTTATTGGCAGAGACCCTGCCTTTTCAGGGCACCAAGCTACATCCATTCAGTTTTCAATAAGGGCACCAAGGCTCACTTGGCCATTTATCACCCAATTAGTCCTCTGAGGATCATTAGTGAGCTTCATGGCAAGAACCTAAAAGGCAACATTGTCGATGGGGTGACACAGGGGAGTCTGCCCTGTTGTGGAATGGGCCAGGCCTAGAAATGGACGGTCCACACTCAACTCGTGCCTGGTGTGACAACGTCTGACAGAGAAATAGTCCAACCATCTTCAAGATGATCTACGTTGCTTTGAAGCAGCATTTGATTCTATAGTGAAGAGAAACAGTAGGCTAAGTCAACATCTTCTAGAGTATACCACAGCAATAAGATATTAGTCATTAAAAAAAAAAACCTTCAGTGATGTTCCAATGTGAAATACACTGTGATTCCCCTTTGTCAGTAAAGTGTTTTTTCTCTCCTGCCCGATGATTATGAGAACCAAATTTTCAATGAAGTCTGGAATGTGCCTTCCTTAGCAAGGGCTATTACAAAGAGAAAGCAGATATTTACAGAATAAACAGGAGCTGCTGTTGCAGGAAGAGATGTGCGGAAGGTTGTGTATCAGTTCCTTTTGCCTGTTCAAAGTCAAAACTGATGGCGCCCGGTCCCCAAAGATTCCCCGCAAGAACCGTTTCCATATGCAGGCCTTGTTTCTCCTGCCTCGGTCATTTGCTGAAGTTCACCCTAACGTCGCCTGATCAATCTTGCCAGCTGTGCTTAAGTGCTGTTTACTATAATAACATCACGCTGCACTCTTACTTGGCCACAGCAGCTATGACAACACCTCAGTGCAGGGGGAAGATGGGTTTTCTGGTGCTATTTTTTTAAAAAAATACATACATCCAGCACACAGATCAACTTACAATTGTTCATGGAGGCTAATAAGGTTTTATTGCTGTCCTTTCAAGTGAATAGCAACAGCACAATAAAAGCTTTGCCAAAGCATTTCTCTTCTGCCCTTTCTAATAAATGAAGGTCTAGTTGATTTAAATACGCTACAGAGGACATGGAACCGACTTCATTTCTGCACCCAGCTGCAGCTTCTCTGGACGAGATCGGAAACTTGGGTGGGTGGATTCGATAAAGGAAGGTGAACCCGGGGCACTGAAATGCAGGCTCTCTTTTTACTACAGGCTTCCCTCTAAAATGCTGCTGGAGAAAAATGTAACATTAAAGCTAACGTTCCCTGGTCCCAGATTTAACAAAGAAAATGCATCTACAGGAAATGCACAAAGACAGAACGCTGTGAACACCTAATTCAGGATTAAGAAGCACGTTGATTATAACCCAAGAATTACATCAGCCTCAGTTAACATAAAGCCATGTTGCACGTAATCAAAGGAATAATGAAGCCATGCATTTAGCATATATACATTACTGAATTAAAAGAGGAGGAAAAAAAAAGAAATGAAAAGAGGTATAAATCACCTTTATAGCTGTCAGACTCAGTAGCTTTCAAAATCAAGTCTGAATATCTATTTTTTGGCCTGCATTGGAAGTTATTTGTTCTTATATATGGCAGAATCTCTGGAAACACAGAGTTCCATGCCTTGGGAATGGCATCTTCTGAGCAACTGTTCACCAAACGGGGACCAGAACAGTGCATTGTAGTTTGGTCTGATGGATGATAATGACACATAGCTAAGAAACTCTTTGTTGGATAAACACTATAACCAATTATCTACCACACACTTTTTCAGCTCAGAATCAGGATGATGAATTGTTCCTAAAAGTTAGTTTCTCCTCTATTTGGAAGAATGATGAAATACCTCTCGGGGCTTCAAGTGGTAGACAACCCAGTGTTTCACTAACAGTGGTCCCTGAACTACCTCCAAGAACATCTTCATGTACCATGCATTAACACTGCTGAGGACATTTTAGCAATGTTCAGGAGCAGGTCTGGGCAGCATTTTAGATGAGGGCAAATATATATATATATATATATAGAGAGAGAGAGAGAGAGAGAGAGAGAGAGAGAGAGAGAGTGAGCGCATAACCACTCTTGTCTGCAACTCCTTAAGCTCCTGGGATGGTGAAGCAGCTGTGAAGAGCATCTGAATATTCCTGGGAAAAGAAGCAGATTGGTAATGCATCTCAGGCTATGCTCCAAGCTCAACTGTAAATCTCAGTTCTCCAAACACACATTTTTCAGGAATAGGCTTACTTGAGAGAAGACTTGAAGCCACAAATTGGCAAGGTGTACCACATGCAAGAAAGAAACTATTTGCATCCAGATTTCTCTCCACTGCAGGACACATAAGAAAGAGCTTTTACATGGGTCTCAAGATAGAGAGAGTGTGATAGTAACTACAAGACCTTGTGAGCAACTGCTCAGGAAAGCTTATGCCCTATTGAGGTTGGTTAGTCTTGAAAGTGCAACCAGATTCTGTGTCTACCTTCTTACCATAATCTAACACCATTCTTCCCCCATCTCCTTTTATCTAGACATAAGCCCCAGGGTTTAAAATCTAGGCTTGTTCCTCCACTGCTTTAAGTCCACAGATACTTGGCTGTTCTCTTGATGGTCTCAGGAGACACCTAAGCAATGTTAACATAATGTTTTTTTTCTAGGTGGGAATCAATCACTGGTTCCTACTCATTTTCATCCTTATGCCATCTTCTTCCCCATTGTCTTTTTCCCCTTCCCTCTGCATCTGGAGGTATAGATGTTCTCCAGGAGGGATCATAAGTGCAAGAACCAGCCATCTATAGCCTCAGTTCAAACAGCAGGTTGGAATGACCCATTCGCAATGGCAAATTCAAATCCATCAGCCAGCCTGACCATCAGGATTTAGTAATGCCTGCAGCCGTCTTTCAGCACCAATCTGTAGGGAACCAGGAATGACTAAATGTTGATATCTAGGATCCACTTAACTCCTGGTTGCTCTAGTCTCTGAGCCTCAGGGAACATCTTATTTCCCAACAAGTCATATCTGGAGCATTTTGAACATTTGTCTGCAAACTGTTCCTCCTTCCCCACAAATGCCACACTTTGCTTAGGGGGTTGGTGTCTCAGCACGATACCTACATGCAACACAACCAGGTTCTCCACAACATAGACACCAGACCTGAATACAGCTCTGCTACTGCCTATCTGACCCAGTTGCGCTGCTAAATATTTTAACTTCCAAAATCTCTGATATGCAGGGAGAGGCTGGGACGAAGTGATAAAAGAGAATACTGGTGCCTTCCCTTCCTACCTATACTTGACTGTCAGGCTTTGCACCAGCCTCAGCTGTAAATCTCAGCTGGCCAGATACTCAGCTGCTCATGGAAGAATCGGTTGACTCAGCAGAAAGTTACTGGACACCATTCAGCAAGATTAGGGCATGGGGGTCGGAGTGGTAGACTCCATGGTGTGGTTATTATTAGTTTAGATTGCTCTGGTTCCCAAGCGGCTTATGTTTTAAAGTTGCATTTCTTTTAAATATGTAAGCCACCCAGAGTTGCTATTGTGAGATGACAATCTATACAAAATGAATGAATGAATGAATGAATAAACTAATAAATAAAGTCTTAGTAGAGAAGATAAGAATGAAGCAATTTATGTAGAGGAAGCTGAAATCCATAGAAGTCAGTGTTTTATTATACAGGTCTATCCTTCCTCCCACTTATTGTATATTTCACCGTTTTTTCATGTCCTTGGACAGCACCTGATTTATATTGACATAGTAGCTCTCTCTGGCATGGGAATGGCTGGTTTCTGCCTTACCAGCTTGAAACGATAAAGATGCATCACAGTCTCCAAGAAGATCTGCCTTCTTCACTGTTGGTATCTCCAACCCTCAGCCATAACATTTAACAGACTGAGGTTTTCTGGAGGGCCTTTGATGGAATGTCATATTGTATGTAATTAAGAAATTGATTTGTGTGGATCTATTAAGTTGATTAATTTCGCAATTGCATGAGAGTATTTATGGGATGTTATTGATTTTGATTTTATGGATGTAGTCTGGCATACAGTTTTTGTTCTGTTTTTTGTTGTTGTTGTTTTGTTTTTAGCCTTTACAGTTTATAATTATTGTGGATTTTTTAGTGTTTATTTTTACGTTATAGCGTGGAAATTTTATTGTTTATACTTTACTGCAGATGTTATCTGTAACATGCCATGAATATCTTACCTAAATTGGAGTTGGTGGCACACAAGTTTAATAAATAAATCTATAAATAAATATGCAGACTAGGGACACCTCACTACATATCATTAGAGAAGAGGGAACAGATTGTTTGTTTCAGAATGTATATATGTGAAATTTGCCAAAACTTTAAGGATAACAATACATTAACCAGTTCACTGATGAGCAACAGAAGTGAAGAAAGAATTAGTTATAAGACTTCATGCTTTACGGTTTGAATAAGTCTACTTTTCATTTGATAATGAAAATCCAGCTTGATAACCAAATTAGCCACACATTTTCATTCCAAAAATCTGTGGTAAATGACCCTGTGCCAATTTCAGCCCTGGGTTAATTAGGACAAAATTAAATTATTTGCAACATATTTCAACACTGCATCAATTCAAACTAAAACATTAAGTTTAATTTTTTTTTTCCTGCTACTTGAAATTTTGTTTGTTGTCCTTACATTTGAACCAATTTGTAGCCCTGGCTTCCCCCAACTGCTGAATTAAATTTACACTGGGAGCCTTCCCTATTTTGGTCCGGCACAAACTTTTGCTGTGGCACCAAATTTTGCCATTGGTCAGTGACTCCATCTGCTCTTTAAGCACAGTCCCTTAGCCCGTCACACAAGACTGAATATGGTCCACAGCTGAGAAGCCTTGCTCCATCGCTTTTCATCACAGGAATTAATGCATGGCAGCCTTCTAGAAATATAGAGAAAGGGAGAGAATGCACTTACAGTAGTAATTCTAGGACAGCTAAATCACTGGTTGGTCTTAAGGCAGAATAAAATTTGGTCCCATTCAAGCAGCTGCTGTGATAAGTCACAGAAACCAGGATAGTCAAACAGGAAGATAGTTGTAGCAGTGTAAACTCAACGCAATTCTTTTGATTATGTGCCTTCTATCATCCTGTTTATTATTTGTAAGTCTATTGTTTTATTGTATTTTAATTAATATTTATTCCTTTACTGTAAATCGCCCAGAGTCTCTTCTAGGGAGATGGACAATGACAAATATGAAATATAAATAAAAATCAATCAATCAATAAAATGTTAAATATTCAATTTTTTTCCTTGTTGGCTTCCTAAAACTGAACAAATAACTCCACAATTGTACAATATAAGATATTATTTTTCAGAAAGTTATTACCAGTTTACAACTGGATCCCTACCAAAATCAGCTGAGGGTGAGCTCAAAGTCTGCCCCTCTTTCATCCCCCAGGCATAGCCCAGGCAAAGAATCGTCTGATCACCTGCAATCATTACATGTGAGAATTCCAAAATCTCACACTGTCTTAAGAGACTGCCAACATTTTACAACCTCTTTTGTGGTAACTTCAATATTTGCCAACTTTCCTGCAAGGTTTTGATGCCAGCATCTGTTCTTGTAAGAGTTGACGCTTTTAAAATTTGTATCACTTTAATGTTAATAGAATTGGATGAACTGTGGACCTCTTTGAAGAAAAGCCACCACCATCATCACAAAATGATTATGCCTAAAAATCTGGCCTGGTAATCTATAATACACAAACGCTTCTGCCACAATAAAAATGTGGGTCTATAACGAGTCACAAGCTTCACGGGGATTTTTTTCCCTCTTCTCTAAATTGGAGGACATGAAGTGAGCCTGAAATCTTTTGGATGTGAAGGATTTGTTCTAACCCTAACGTCGTCCTACTTGGGCCACTGAAATCCACTGAAAACAAGAAGACCCATTTCTGAATCAAGAGCATGGACGTGAAAAGAAGTAAGAGTAATCTGGTTGTGAGCTCCTGTCTCCTATGCTTTGGTTTCAGTTCCATAAAGGGACTTCAGGGCATGCAGAAGTACAAATGTCTCACCTGTCTGCAGTGCTTGAAAGCAGCCACCTCTTTCTCCAGGATGCTGCAGCGTCTGCAGACAGGCCTCTGAAGGAGCGTTTCCAAGCATCTTCCAAGAACCACATGGCCCTATTTCTTCCCAAGGTTCTTCTGTCTCTGAGCACTGGCTGGGCTTCCATCTACCAAGCGCCAATCCAGAAGTTACTACAGTCTTGAAGATAACTTAACATCTCCAGAGATTTTCCACAGTGTGACAGTCAACCTAGTCCATAGGCTGGGTGGTGATGTTTGTTTGTTTGTTTGCTGGCCCAGCTATTGTCCTCATCACCTTAACAAGTAGAAATCATTTAATGCTTATATTCCCTATAGCTGAGACACTATATTTGACTCAGAGCAAAAAATGAGTCTTTGATTCCTTAGATTTTTGTTCTCAGTGGCATCTATAATCCTCCTTTCATGATACAAAATATTACGCCCTTTTAATTCACTGCCAGGTTGCTGGGCCTGCCGCAAAACAGAAATAATTCACTCAAACTATTTAATCTGCTGAAGACAGATTGACAGTATCTCTCTTCATGTTTGAAAGCTATTTTAACATTAAGTGATCCTTTGGTGTGAGAAGAAGCTAAAAGCTTTCTACATGCAAAAGTTCACCGTTTGCCTTCCCCCAGCCACGAGATAAAAGCAGAAGGGCAGGAAGGCACAGCTTTCAGATTTATGACTCCCCGAGGAGAGACCCCGAATGCATCATCATCAGTAAAGGCAGCAGGTGTGAGCACTGACAAGAGAACAATGTTACACAAAAGATGCAATACTACAACCGGTTAAGCCGAGCTTATTAAAGGCAACGGAGGGTTCCGCTGGCACAGAAGAAGGCAGATCGGTCCGAACTGGAGAGACACGCAGGCCGGAGTATAATATATAAGGTTTTGGCCAATTTTCTTATGAATAGATTGCAAAACAAAATGACACAACTCCCTCAATTGCACTTTTCAATAACTCCAAGGCACAAGGGATGTGACAGTATGATGAATTCCGCAACAGACAGCTCCAATATGGTACCATTTTACCCGATCAATATCTCAGTGCAATATAAGAAAAAAGGAGCTGATATTAGTCTACAGAGTGTTTTACAGATGAGGTACATTTCTTCGTACTGCACTCATGCCGAACCAAAGCAATAATTCATAGGTGCCTCTAAAAGGCTTATACACGATCACATGCAAAGCAAAGAGAAACCTAATCTTTGCTCCGATGTCTGCTTGCACATGTCATAATTTAAAGCCCCCCCAGCCCCCCTCGGTGTAAGCTTTTGTGTACATACCCTTTTTATACTTCTATTACTCTGCCGAAGAATGTAACAGATGTAATGATTCTGATGCAACCGTACAATTGGAAATGTGCTGGTTTAAAGAAGAGTAAATGACGGATTTGGGTTCAGACGTTCAGGGGATTTGTACCACTGTTTCCTTCACAACAGCATTTTAAACAACTAAACTGAGGATAAATATTTAAACAGAATTAATGTTATAGGCTACAGCACAAATTGGCGTAGAAAGGAACAGGCACTAGGTTGGATCCCAACTTAATTGGGCTTCAAGAGAACTGGAAAAAAGTCATACAAATTTGGCCATGGCGAATGTAAATTCCTCAAACTGAATAGGTATATTCCAAAGATGAGTAAATGGAGCACTGGCTTCTAACATTATTTAGAAGATTACTTGCAACATGAACTCTCTTTGGGAGTTTCCTCTGAAGGGAAAAGCATTTGAGATCACACCAGGAAAATGTGTACTGCTGGCATATTAACTGCAGACGCTTAAATGTGGAAGTATGTTTCAATATTCCGTGTGGAATTAAGATTTGTTCTCTATTAAATCCCCTCCTGGCTTTACGCCGACCTACACTTTGAATAGCAGAGCGAGAGGAGGAGCTTCTAACCTGGAATTGAAGGGCTACCATGTGGACGCAGCATCCGTCTGCAAGAGTGCCATTCCGTCATGAGTTGCCACCTCGTTGAATCCAAGCACACATTTTACAGTATTCTTCTTTGAGAAGACTGTATTTCCTTTCTGGTCCACTCTGTTTTATCTGTCCCTCTAGTACAGCTTTTCCCAAACTGGTATTGTCCACGTATGCTGGGTAGCTAACGGAGAATTGTGGGAACTGTAGTCCAGTAAATGTGGAGGTCACTAAGTTGGGAAAAGTTCTTCTGGTACTTTCTCAGAGCATAACATGATGAATGCAGACAAATAATTATTCAGACCAGCGATGCGTAAATCATCAATTGGCTTCCAATCCTGCTGAGGGGTCATGATTTAGGGAGCAGGGATAAGAGCTCTTCTGAATATTTGAACACAGCAGAGAATTGACAGCCACTCTGTGGGTTGAGATGGAAAACACTATAACGCTTTCCTAATACTTTCTGAATAAGTTGGGAATTACACGCAAGGTTCCCTACTATTAATTAAGCTCTCAGCAAGCCTCAGATAGAAAATATCCTTTCTACCCTGTTTTGTTCAGATGGATTTGAGAAAAAAATTGAGAAAAAAATGATGCAAACTGGGAGTTTGGGGCTTGCTTCTCCACACCCTGAAGAAGGATTTCCTATGTTAGGAAAATGAAGAATGAAGAAAGGCATAGATGTATTTATTTTGTCCATTACAGAAAGTAACACGTAGTCTGAATTTCCAAGATAAAGAACACGTTTTTTGCATCTCTTCTTCAAAAATTCCCCAGGTTTTACATTTTAGTTTGGGGAAGGAAGTAGCATGATATATAGGGCTTCAATCTATCAGTCATATACAAATCATGGCCACAATCTACACAAACGTTGTGTATCAGAGCAACATTTTTGTAACAAAGAATTATTTTACTTTTTTTTTTTCTTTATAGTGAGAAATAAAGTTTTGCTTTAAATGTTTCCTTAATTTAATACTTTTCCTGTTCAAAGCCAGTTTAAGAGAACACAAGAAGTATTTTATTCTGGAAATATTCTTGTAAAGAAGTATATTTTATGGTGTGACTAATGGGATGGTAATTCTGAAAACGAAAGGTTAGGATTTTAAAGTTTTGTTTTTGCTATATCATCATTTGCAGATTATTTAATTATTGTTTCAGCAGACTGGTGAGGTCCCATATTTGTCCAAAGAAATGCAATGTACATGCTCAGGTCATATTTAGATTTTTTTACTGCAATATGAAATGAAGAAAAAAAAAAGACTTCCCTTTTTTAAAAAATCTGGTAACACTTGTTTATTAAGGTCTACGTTACTTCCTTTTCCTTCTGTATGTTCCAAATGCCCCCATCACAAGGTATTTTAATTCAAAAAAATATTTAATAGAAAACAAGTTATTTGTTACTAATATTTATAGTCTACTTTTCTATCAACAATATTCAAAATGGCTCATGTTCTGATTAACTAAGAAATTATTCATCATTCTCACCATAAATTATTTGCTTATACTGTAGTATTTCCCACAGAGTAAAAGGGCAGAAACACTGCATAAATGTAAACAAGCAAACAGACCAATAAAAACTCATCTTTTAATCCAAACCAAGTCCTTAATCCCTCTTTTTTAAATAAAAAGGGAACGTGCTGATTTTTTTTAAAAAAAAACTTTTAAATTACTGTTTCAAAGGTTGACTTTATTATTGCATGCTCTCCTGCAACCCAAGCCAGTTAGTCCTCACTCCCCTGCCTCGAAAAGTCTTTGTCTCTTTCTCTCCTTTGCTTCAGTTTTCACCTTGCTCTGCCCTTGTCATCAAGTGATTCAAGTGCAAAGCGGGGAGTAAGGGAGTGTTTACTCATTTCCCAAGTCCATTATCTTACACATTAATCACTGGCCTGGAACTTTTGGACAACACTGAATCTGTTGCCTCTCTTCCTTCTACCTGCTTTACTCTTGGGTCTGAGAATTAAGCAGTCCAGAATTAAGCTAGTGGTATTAGGGGTGGACAATATTGTTCTATTCCCTGTTGTTCCCCTTTCCTGTACATCATCTGAAACCAGCAGAAGGATTTTTATTTTCAGGAAAGGAGGAGAAGAAGAAGAAGAAGAAGAAGAAGAAGAAGAAGAAGAAGAAGAAGAAGAAGAAGAAGAAGAAGAAGAAGAAGAAGAAGAAGAGGAAGAAGAAGAAGAGGAAGAAGAAGAAGAAGAAGAAGAAGAAGAAGAAGAAGAAGAAGAAGAAGAAGAAGAAGAAGAAGAAGAAGAAGAAGAAGAAGAAGAAGAAGAAGAAGAAGAAGAAGAAGAAGAAGAAGAAGAAATAAAGCATACATGAAGGAGCAAAGGGTCAAACTTATCAATGGCAAAGACTCATCTTGGATCTTTCAGCTCTCCAAACACACACGAACATCAGCTATCCAGAGTTGCACAGAACATGTCATTTTCTTCTATTTGTTTGGCAACAACAAATGTCCATGGAGTACAGAAAGAAAAATAACCCAAGCTTTCTTTTCTTAACAGAAGCGAGTGGGCAAAATAATGATTCCGGAATATGAAACAGTGGTTTCTGCTGCAACCTACCAGACCTTCAAGTGATTCTGAAGACTATGTAGATGGGTAAAGTTTATTTGTGGTTGTGACCAAAGACTAAATGAAAGAGGTAACAAAGCTAGAGGCTCTTGAACTATACTTGTTACAAGATTTGTTTGTGAAACATGCATTTTATTACCTTGTCTGCATGTTATAATGAGTCATGGACAACTGCAACATTACACTTAATGACTAGATTTCTTGTTTCAACCAGCTTCCTTGTCCTGTTGCAATTAACAGTTCCCAGATCACCCAAGGCTACTTGGTTAGAAAGGGGAGGGGGAAGGCATCTGAGATCCACATAAATGAGCAATGTCAATAGTTTAAAAAGAGTTTACTCAGAGAACAAAAGGCCCCTTATGAGCCACTAGTGAGAAGAAATGGGGAAAAAATGAATCCTTACAACACAGCCCTTTCTAATAGAGACTTGTTATCAAGCAGTTTGTGAGAGTCCCCGAAATCTGCATTAAAATACATTTCCTTCCATTCACTCATTTGCATTAATTTCTCCCATTATATCTCAAAATGGTTGAATGTCTACCCAACACAATGCATCAGCCTATCACGAGAAACCACAACGGCACCAGGTGCCAATTTATTCCTCTTGGTTCTTTTCATTCTGTTTGCGGATTCTGACAACTGAAGTTTTCCCCTCTCGGGCGAAGGGACCTTTCAATTGGATTTGCTTGTGGTGACAAAATTGTTGCTCTGCAGAGGGGGGGGGGGGTGTCTTTGACCGAGTGTCTATCATCCTGCCATGGGAAAAGGGGAAGCAAATGATTCTCAGTAGCTTCTGATTTCCAGTATTTGTTCAGCATTAGGCCTTACTTATCTCCAGGAGAAAAAGCAACATATAGAAAAAAGAGATGGCAGCTAGAAACCCCCTCATTCATTCCAGCTGAGCGCTGTATTCAAACAAGGGAAGGGGTGGGAGGGGGGAGAAGGGAAATCCATTACATTGAAGGCTCCAGATCAACCTCCCTCAATTATCTCAGCTAATCCTTATAGCTCTATAAAGTAAATATTTCATTACAATTTCAAATAAACAGTCACCCAATCTAATGAAGCAAGTTCTAAAAAGTGGCAATGTTCTAGAAAATGTTACCGTCGCCGACTCAGACTCTTTTCTCTCATCGCGTAAAAGCAATATGCCAAGAGAAAATTGCATTGGTCCAGGCCCCTCTCATCTCTCAGAACCACAGAGGAGACAATTATGGCACTCCAGGACGTAGCTCTGAGACCACTTGCAAAAACTACTTACTGCACCCAAGGAAACAGACTGCACTGAATGTGGCCAGCTCTGGGTTCAAAAGGGACAGGAGGGGTGGAAGAGGAGGAGGCAGAATGTGATAGAGATGTTAATAATACTAACCAATTCTTTTTCTTGCTCAACAGGGAGAACTTGACACTTTTTTATTTTACGCTACCACATGACAGAGTTGGGAAACTTTATTTAATTGTATGGTTCCCCCACAATCGCCAATCGAAGTCACTTAACTTGCAATAATAAACCCTGGAGGAGAAACCGACCAAGAGATACTCTTTCCAGCAATGAAGTACCATGTCCACAGATGTTTTGAAAGGTAGCTTAACTTCCTTGTTTTCTCCAAGTTTTTCAGTTTTATGTCAGATCAGACATCGCATGTATCGTAACAGTGAGAATCACAGCTGGTAACAGCAACTAACCAACCTTGATTAATCTCAAAAAGTTAAGCAGAGTTGGACTAGGTTAAGACAAGGATGGGTGATCCCTGGGGAAGTGTCTGACTGATTCCATATTTTATACTGGTGTGGAAAAAGCAGAGCAGGCCGCCAATAAAATGTCTCAGAATAAGCAGAGTTGCCCAAATAGGCTTTGCAGGCTGTTTCTAAGAGAATATTGTCAAACCGAAACATTTAGTGATGGAAGATGGAGATTTATTCCAGCCCATATAAAGAGAGTGGAATATGGCACACTGCTTATTCAGTTTGTTGCTAAAATACTGAGGTGATTTTTGCTTGTTTATTCTGCTTTAGTGGAGAAGGAAGTGTTAAAGCACAACTTAACATCCTCGCAGTTATGACTGAGTGTTGAGAAAGCATATAAAATTAATTTTGATAGTTTTTCAGGGTTTAAAAGCTTGCATGCAGAAATAAATGGAATTCAACGTCTTGGAAGCAACATTAGCTTTTTGAAAAGCCATTTTTTCCCCATAAAATAAGAGAACAACTCTAAAGGAAAGAAAATATACTATTTGGACTTCTGGTCCCGTTGTCAGTACAAACAAACTTTCCAGATTGTAAGAATTAGAAGCCGCCTCCCCTCAGACTTTCAAATGTCCCCCTCTTTCTGGGGGGTAAAGAACTGGCTATTGAAACAGGCCTGAGGTCTGTTTTTCCCTCAAGCAAATGGAACTTGTTAATTGTGGTTTGCGGATCCTGCTTTATTCCCCAGTATTATATAGGTGATTTTACCGACAGTTGTACAGTTCCTATATTGTCTTTTGTTTACCCCAGCTAATCGGAAGGGAACTGTTTGCTGTTCAGATTGCTGCAGCGTATAAACTGTTTAAAATAAATATTTAACTATTTATTACATACCAATTTCTCCACAGAAAGAATCAAGAAAGCACTGGGCCTGTGCGCAAAGAAGAAAAATCATACCATAGGGAAAAAAGACTTGAAGTAACTCGGAAGGACAAAAACAAACACAAAAGCCTACAACACTAATTTGTTTGCACTGCGCCATACCCAATACTCCAGTTGCACTTGGCAGTTGGCTCCTCTGATCACACGCAGATGTAGCACATTTGCTCACACAGGGTCCACATTTACAGTATTTGTGAAGCCAGCCTTTTCCAGCCTGGTGTCTTCCCAGATAAGGAAAATTTCAACGCCCAGCTGGAGGATTATGCTACCATTTAACACATCAGCTCAACTGATGCTTCAGCTGCCCAGATACCTCCAGAAACTCATAAACAGAATATGAAACTTCTGGTCATCTCTGCTGTATGTTCTATATGCCAAAATATTAAGATATCCCGGACAGTCTGCATTCTCATTGTTAAGATGTCAACCATTTAATCTTGACCGTTCCTTGCTCTCCTTATCAACATTCTTTGCAATTATCCTTTTCTTTCTATAACCATGCACCTTTTTTCACCCTTATTTTTTGAGCAATTATTGACTTATTTGCATTTCTTTCTTGCCCATCTCCTCTTTCATTTCGTCATTCCCTTTTTGTATTTTCCATTCGCATAACTCCACACCATTTCTATGAGACTCTGTTTGTCACATATTCTTTTCCCTCTGTTCCATGGCACACTTGTGCCCACTGTCCATCCATTTGCCTAGGAGATTAATGTGTCTTCAAATTCTTTTTCATGCAGGGCTTGTGCTGTCCCTTCCTGCAGCTGTCTTTTATTCTTGTTTCTTTCACCCATCTCTTTCTTCCTTTTGCTTCTATATCCATTTTGTCCAAGATTCACTCTTGATGCCCCCAAAACATGGTCTATCCCACATTGAGAATTTCCCATCACCCTTGTATCCTTCACTAATTCACTTGGTCTTTCATCAGAAATTATCAAGTTAATCATTCTTTTAGATTTACATTCATTCTATTGCCACATATGGATAGACTTATGCTTAAAGCAAGATTATATTTGTTTGACAATTCTACACACTACTAAGTCCTTGCTGTACAGGACTTCATACACTTTTCCAATATTACTGCAATATCTGAAACCCTGGATGGCATGTACTCCAAAAGGCATAATGCAGACGTCCCATGGCAGCGCCCTGCCATCACTTACCTATCTTGCACGTTCAGTTTTCAAAGAAAGATCATTCCTAATACCCAGGTTGTATTAGCATCTCTTGCAGCTTCAATGCCAGTCCAAAAGGTCCAACATACTGACCAGCAGCATAAAAACAACATTCATAATTAACTAATTGATTGGCGTGTCAGATTGGTGTGCTGACGGTTTTAGGTACCAAATGCCCTAAACACATTCAGAGGTCTGTGACAAAAAGAGAGCCAATGAGCTGTTTCAGAAGACCATCTTCTCATGGCCAATTAATTCTAGATTTGTTCCTAGATTTGTCTTCATATTTCCCAAGTCGTTTTTTTAAGGGTCAGTTTATACAGTGGTACCTTGGTTCACGAACTTAATTCATTCCGCGACTTAATCTGTTCTGACCTCTACGAATTTGGTCGCCAACCGATTTTTGATCGCGTCCTGAATCAAATTTCCCCATAAGGTTCAATGTAATTACGGTTAATCCGTTCTGAACCATATGTTGTTTTTTTTTAAACCGCAAAAATATGACACAAAGTACAGTACGAAGAGAGGGAAAGCTAACCTTGCTCGAGGCGACTCCCGGCGTGGAGGACAGGAAGGCGGGTGGGGAGGCGGTTACTGCTTGGACGGAGAGTCCCCCTCCCTACAGGAAGCCGCGACCACGTGTCACGGCAGGGAAAATGGCCGCGGATCCCGTTCGTCACCCGATGCGGAGTTTGCGAACGGAGGCAAAATTTTGCAACCGGAGCTGTTCGTGAACCGAATTGTTCGTGAACAGAAGCGTTCGTGAACCGAGGTACCACTGTACATTGCTTTTGCAGGGTAAGGTACAACTGCAAACTCATTCATTCATTCATATTAATACCCTATTTCTCTGACAAGATTTGCTTACCATAACCCTACAGAGAGAAACAACGTGTTAAGATACATGGCTAGCTGCCATAGCGTATCAGGAACACGACCCAACATGACTCAGTTCTGGACCAGATGATGTAACATTTCCTATTATAGTATGAAAGGAGGTATTTATCCAGCCTAGTGACCCAATAAAAACTCGCAAGTACAGTTTTATGGAGGCGAGCACATAACAATATCAATCATGAAACACCCCAGATTCGTTCTCCTCTTTGATTTTTCTGGCCTTCTGGGGATCTGATCTCCTCTGTTTTCCTCCAGCTTCCATTTTTGGTTCCCAAGTCTGAACTGACATGCTGAATCCTGACTGACATTCTCTACACAAAGTTTGCAGTGTCCTTTCCTGTTTTATGATCTGACCTACAAAGTGCTGTTATAAGGATTAGTTTTATAAATATGTCTAAAACACTTTACTTGGCTGTTGGCATCACTAAGAAGAATTTAGCCATTCCGCAAACATAAATGAATACTGAAACAGCCATTTGCGATGGCCCAAAAGCAGGCAGGCAGGCAGGACGGACGGACGGATGGACGGACAGACATTTTCAGGGAGACATGAGTTCCCAAGCACACTGGCAAGACTTTTTAAATAGCAAAGCTTCTTAAACCACAGAAAAAGTTTTTTTAGGAGTCAAGTCAATATGAAAGGTTAATTAATTTTTTTTTTTTTTAAATCATTAATGTATAGTAAGAAAGGATATATTTTCCCTTGTGTTTGGGTAAAATACCCATATCCCTCTAGATTTTGATGCTAAAACTGCAAAGTATCTTCCTCTTATATAGGCCAAATATCAGTGAGCATCTAAACTTGTTATAGCTTACGTTTATGCTGATTTTCTTCACTGCAACCAATGAAATTATAATTTGACCTCAATAATACTCCTTATAGTGGTAATGAAAAGCTAATGCGTTTATTAATGACCAATCAAAATGGTTGCCTTTTTTTGTTAGATGGTACAATTGAAGTCATGTTGCCTAATCTGTAAAGCAAATACTGTGCAACTGTAACAGAATAAATTAATGTCATTAAAGAAGTAAAATGCTGTTTTCTGAGGTGTTCTTACACTTTAAAGAGGTAGCTCTACTTTAGCTCAGTACAGAGTTCACCAGAACCAACTTCTGGACAGATACGGGAAAAAATGGGGAACATTCAAGCAGCCTAGCCTGAAGAATAATCTCGAATGAATTAAGTAGCTTTAACATCAACAGTCACTTGACCTGGCTTGTCTATCGCCACATTGGTAATGAACATGCAGATCCAACCATGAAATGTCTTGATTTTACAAGAGATTTTTATTTCTGTTCTTAAATGGGAAACAACTCCACTTTGGAACTTGCCAAAAGTTTGAAGAGCAAACTCAGATAAGGAAATTATACCTAGACTGATTAAATGGCAACATATTTTGAAGTACAGTACCTGACCCATGCAGGAGGTTGAAACGTAAAGCCATTTCTATGACTAAGTTCAAGCTTCAAGGTTGTTTTTTATCCTCATCATAATAAAAGCAACAGTTGTAACCACGGTGCTATAGTTCAAACAATGCCCCCAAGACTCCAAATTTATTGTAGCATTCATCTCCAAGACAAAAGACCTGGTATACAGAAGGAAGAAAAAAAGCTCTTTTTTAGCAAAAAGCATGGTTGTTATTTATGGCTCAAATGCAAAGAATAAGGTTGGGGAATTTATCAGAGATGAAGGTATGAAATGTTTTAGCTTGTTCTTCTTTCTCTAATCCATAAACCATTTTCTCAGCCACCCAAGTGAATTCTAATGGAACAGGATTGATGAAATAATATTTTCCTAGCTCTTTAACACTTTGTCTACTACGTGTACTATAAAATTTGTTCAGGGAGAATATGGAATCTCAGTCACAAATATTATAAATCAGAAAAAAGTACTCCACTTTGCAATGAAAGGGAAGGTAGAATCTGTTTAAAAAAAAATGTTATGCAACATTTTCAGTACAATCCGTTTGGCTTTAAGCATTTTTATTTTAAAAAACTTATCAGGCTGTCACTAAGCAGCTATGCTAATTTTAATTCATATTTGATCCACTTGATTCTGATAAACAGTCACACATGTGATGCACATATAAAAGAGGTGGGGTTCAGATTGTGCAGTCAAGGACACCATCTTGATTTTATTAACCCCCCCCCCCGGACAACTTTGCATATAATAAAATCTGCTCTATTAAATTAATTAATTTTTAACCTTTGTGGTATGTCATTTACAAAGAAAAAAGAATGGACAGCCTAAGACATCTCTAATGGATGCAAAACTGCTCTGTTTGCACCAAGAACAAGCAAAAACTGACTCAACTTACCCCCATCCCCAGGTCTGAACCCACTCAAGATGAGCATTTTGTTCCAAAGACAAGCCCTAGATAGTCAAATGCCTTGGTCCTCAACTTTAAAAATATAAGTAAACCCTCCTTTGACTTGAACGTACCCCAAGTGATAACATGGACAAATCAGCAGGTTTCTCGGACATAATAAGGAAATGGTTTGCCACCGCCCTGAGCTACCCTGATGGTGTCCTATCAAGCCACTAACAAGATCCAAGAGATGTCCTCTTCAAGCCCTGCTAAACCATCTGGATGATCACGTGAAAGAAGAATGGAAGACCCGAAGTGTCCCACCTTTGAATGCTGAAGCATGTTCCCTGGTTGATTACTGTCTCACAGAGTATATCTACCCAATACTCCTGAACTCAACTGGATTTATTCCTAGGTAGCTTTCTCCAACAAAGGCCATGCCGGTTGGAATTGGGGAAGATGACCGTGATGCATGAGATGTTCCAAACATCTAAATATTTAACGGTCAGTTAAATCACTGAAAACCTTTATATTTCTGCTTATTCTTTCTTGCCCGTGAACCCAGAAAATCAAATATACCAATAAAATTTTCCCTCACTCTGGATCTTCCTTTTAGGTGCTCCTCAGACCCATGCAAATGGATGCTGCAAAAGTTCCACAACAAGCCACTGATTTGGCAGTGCAGATACTCTGATGTTTTAAAGCCCCACTCCAGCAACATCACTGAGTCCCTCTCCCAGTTCTTGGTCACTCAAAAAAAAAAAAAGAAAAGAGAAGAGAAAAGAAAAAAAATGTGGCTCCCAACTGCAAAAAGATTGCTCAATCCAGTAAACAAAACATGAGGCTATGAAAGCTTTTGTTAACTAGCCAGGATGCACTGGCATCATTTTTACTCACTAGCATTCTGCATTCCAACCGCTGGTTGAAATGTTGCTGTTACTGGGCACAGAGATGGCTTGGTATATATCTAGGTCAGAGTGTGTGTGTGTGTGTGTGTGTGTGTGTGTGCGCGCCCTGTGAAATGAGGGTTAGTAGCCACATTTTTCTGGACTCTCTTTCCAAACAAGCAGGGGTGTCTGCAACACACGGTCAACAAGTCAAGATGGCAGCTTGTCCCCAAAGCACGAGCCATGTTTTACGTGTGCCTCCATCTTGCCTTTTCTGACCACACCCTGCGGACACCCCTGCCTGTTTCATACATATATGAAAGACTGATATAAAAAGAAGGCTGATCTACACACCTATCTGATTAGAAAAATCAAGTGCTTCCCTTTGCCTCCCCTGATTACAGACAAAGTGGGAAAACATTTCTTCCAATGGATTCATAACAAAATAACAAAAACAATGGGAAAAATTGCCAGGGTTGCTTCAATTCTTGATGAATAAATGCACATTGCGTCTAACAGTCATTCCTTGAACAATGCAGCATTAATATTTTCACTGCAGTTAGGATTGGAGTTCAGACAGTGATTTGGATAGCTCCATTTCTCACCAGTGATGCATTTCAGGACATCATGGTTCAGGAAAAGTTTCTACAGGGGAAAAGATGCTATTGAACATTAGGGAGAGTTTCCTAGAAATAAGAACAGTGCTTAGTATAACCCATTTGGGGGGGGGGGGGTGTTTGCAGAGATGGACAAAATAACCATGAAATGGAGATGTTTTAATATGGATCCCTACACTGAGCAGAGGGCTGGACTCAATGGGTCCATCCCAGTCCCATCATTCCTTTGATTCTCTGAAATCTTTCTCATCACAGAGTTTTTGGTCCAAAAAGTTACTGTTTTCCAGGGAAATGGGGGGGAAAAAACCCCGCATGTGATAGACACTAAACATGATTTTAGTATTTAACTTGACCTTAAAAGTCCATTAGATTGCTAGTACAACCACTTTTCCCTTAAAACTACTTATGCATCTCTGGAACGAGAGATATATCAATTTAGCATAACTGGGACAACTTTACCCAGGGGACAGTGATAAAAGAGACCCCCCACTTGAACATCACAGCCCTGAGACTCTGTACTGGGAGATACAGAAGAGCGTCTTCCTATTTCATTACTTTTGATGCTTAGTCTGGATAGGTGATTCTCCTTACTGTCTGAAACTGAACATTACTGATCAAACAAGTGCAGAGAAATAGACAAGTCCCAACAGACCCACAACAATGCATTTCACAGCTCTGAACACTCTTTCTCCCTCTGGTTCTCTGATCTCTGGTTTCTGCTTCTTATGGTGCTTTACCTGAACTTTGCCCTGTCTGCTTTGAAGCAGGCTAATTCTTGCTCATTTATCAAACTGGGCTTTTTTCTTCTACATTTGAAAAGTTCTCGAGACTCCAGGACTCTCAGATTGCTAGGGAGAAGTAGCAAGTAGCTAGAGTAATGCTGGACCCAGAGCTTATTTGCCTCTTCTTCTCCTTTAGATATCAGTACTGTAAAGCCTATGTTTTCAAATGAAGGGTGTTTATTAAGGGAGACACAAAAAGGCAAAGCAGATGGTTATCTGAAAAAGGAACATCACCCTTTTGCAGTACCAGGTGACCCTATCTAAGCTCAGAAGCTACAATGAGTCAGCCCTGGTTAGTACTTATAGACCTCCAGGGAATATCAGGGCTATAAGCTAGACTGGGAGGTTGAAAGACATTCCAGAAGAAAACAAGGGCAAACCACTCCTAGACTGACACCAAGAAACTTACATGATTATGTCCATGAAGTCAGCTGAAGTCAAGCAAACAGAAATCACAGAGCAAGATTCAGCATTTCCATAAAAAAAATCATGACCTATGTTTATTCTCTTTATATAGGACGGGGGCCTGAGAGGGACCTTACAGCATCTTTCATCCGTTAGATGAATTGCTCATCAGCAGGACAATCCTCTTTTCACTCTTTTGGCTCAGGAGAAAATCCGCTTTTGCTTAGAAAATGGAGCTTAAAAACTGTTAATTAAAAAGGAAGATGTTTGGCTATTTTGGGCAGACTTGATACATCAAGACTCCTCCTGTTCAGCAATTTGGGAAAGCTGCATGGTATTTCAAGGGAGCTTTGGACACTAGTCACCCTGGTTAAGAGTACAAATTGTTTTAAATAAATAGATACAGAAGGATGACCTATAGCTAAAGTTGTTCTTTCATTCTGTGTTATTCATTCGTTCATTCATTGAATTTATACAGCCGCCCATCTCAAGTACATGTTCCTGGGCATCCAGCAATACTTAAAAAAAGATTAAAGACAATATAACAAAATTATAAATCGCATAAATAGCAGCTGGGAAAGACAAGCAACAGCAACAATTACACGATCGAATCATTTCTTCTTCCTAACTCTCTCCCACTTGCTTGGAAATGCTATTCTTTTACAAAGAAAGGTAGTGAACCTCGATAAAACCATTTTTCTTTTCTGATGCCATCCCATGCCCTCAAGAAACTAGATTCTCCCTATTTGATGTGCTCACTATTACTTTTCTTATTGATCAGGTTGACAGCCATAGTAATGATGCTGACTTTCCCTTCTCATCTCTTATCTACTGCACCTAAAATCAGGTCCACGATTAATTCTGTATCTTCTCGCTGAAACAGAGGGCCATCTCTCTCTCACACACACACACAGATATAGAAACACACACAACATCCTATGTTTACTTCTTGGAGCTTTCTAATTTATGTTGATTAGACATTTCCTTGCCTCCTTCCTTTATAAGAATGTCTTCTGACCTTTGAGTCAAGACCTTCTCACTCACCACCAAACTCCATCTCCTCCTGCATTTATTCTACCAACCTTACATGACATACAACCTGGTTTCAAGGGGGTGGGAGCACAGAGGGAAAGTGGAACCCAGAAATGGGGGAAGGGATAGCATAAAGAATGCAGTATGTAATCTGCAAACTTCTCCTTTTGACTTTCCCCCCTCCCTTGATTTCCATACTTCACTGATCACTGACACGTTTGGTAAAAATGCATTTCCCCACCCTCCAAAAACTCTGGATACTCACCCTTCTAGACCTAGCTTACAGTAACAATTTAGTGTTCTTTTTAAAAATTTACTTCTGAAATGCTGGCAGAATTTTTTTTTTTTCCTCCACACAAATGAGAGAGTGGTTCTAGAAGGGAAAAAATAGATCACATCTCCGTCCTTCGGATCACAGCCAATGTGCAATTGACCGTATTGCAAACCTATTCCATAATCCATAACATATCTAGATTAGAGCTATTTTAATATAAACCAATAGATCAGCTTAATACTTCAAAAAGTTTCAACTCTATGGCGGATTGCAAACATAAACATATTTTCTCCTACAGTACTTACAATCCTAACAATCAAGTATCTTATTTATGTACAGAACCTTTTTGTTGTACTTACCTTATTAGCATTTTATTACACAGTGATGCATAGCATACTGTATATTATTCTGCATATTTCATTTCCACTGGATTTTAAGACTTTGATGCTGCCTTTCTTCCATTGTTTCATCCAAATAATTCCTGAACTACAATTTACATCTGTATTACAGTACTTTACACCCTGACACAGAAGTGAAAGTTAATTAGTTTCTATGACGACCTGCTGCATAAAAGGACCACAGGTTCTTTCACATAAGTAAATAAATAGCAACTTGGTATTCAGAGAGCAGACTATATCAGCATTAAATACAAATAATACAAATGTGTTTCTCCATGACAGAAAGAGACTTTAACCAGATGACATTATTCATTAGAGCAAGTATTTGTCAGAGAACAGATGAATTCCAACTTACTTTGATGTTTCTCTTGGCAAGATGAAATGTTCAAAACACTGCTAGGTAACTGTGTTCAGATACTAACAAGCACTATTTTTAAGCTTCGATTACATTTACAAAGCAATGAATAACAGTATCATACGTTCTGAAAGGCTAAAGCCATGTGATGCCACAGATACAGGTTACAGCATCCCTGCATATATACCGTAGTGATGAAGGAGGGGTGCACGCATGCACACACAGGCACACAGAGGCACGCCATAATACCCCTGTCCTCGCCCAGTGACCTATGCTGGAAATTGCTTCTATGGTGTCAAAGCAGTGGGGGCAGAGGAGGCAGCTACGTGAAATGGGAGCAGGGCTGGGGGACGGAACATTTGGCCTTGGCCCCGGGACGTCTCCAATCTTTCTCTGAAACCAAAAGATGCCACAAACGAAGCACACAACTGTGCCGCACGGGGGTGGGTTGCCTTGCAAATGCTCTCCATTTGCTATTTCTCTTCAGTTTGGGATTTTGCCATGTCCGATTCTCATGCTACGTTGGAACCGAGTGGATTCTTCTTCTCCTTCTGTCTCAGCTCCATCATGGATCTCACACTTAACAAATACAGGCGAGTGACAAACCGATTGTCAAGGAGGAAGCATGTTTAGCAATTTTGGGCACCCCAAGTCTACTCCTCATAAGCAGTTGTAACACTGAATATGTAAAGCAGTTGAGAGTCTCAAAAAAACCAACTGTTAATTATCATAGAAAGCCTCCAAGTCCCACTCCGGGTGGGGAAATAGGAGATGCTGAACTCTTTACGTGCAGAAAATTCAGTCCATGGCAATTTACATACAAGTTTGATGTGACAAATCAAAGTTTTCAAGAACTCTGCTTGAGGCTGTAGAAAATCATAACCGAAGCAAAAGTACTGAATCAGCTAGAACAATAAACTGGCCTTACATTCCTCCATGTTTATCTAAGTAATTATGCAAAGCAAGGACTTTTAAGCAGATCCGATCATAAAGGCACATGCCTTACTTATATCTCAGATGTACTACTGTAACATACGCCACGGGGGGCTACCTTGGAAAGCTTAACCTGGTTCAGAAGGCAGCAGTCACCCTGAGGGGCACTGGGTTGCGCTCAGTTCCCAAGCACAATGTGAAGTACAGGTTATGAATCTGAGATACCATATCCTCCGGTTACAGCCCAGCCCAGAATTTGGGATCTTTGTGAGAGACAAATCTCTCAGATACCTATCCTTAGATGGGTGCCTAGCAGGAAAACAGACCATTTTCCAGTGACTTCTCCCAAGCTCTAGAGAGAAGACTAATTTGAGAAGGCAAAAGTATTTCAGTTTTGGAAGGCTTTTGCAGTGCAAACAAGCTTCACTTTTGCTGAGTTGGGGAAGACACATCACTGACTTTAGCCTCACACTTCCCTTATGCTCTCATTGTTCGTTTTCTCTGGAAGGGTGTACAATTTTCCTTTGGCTTTCTCAGTAAATATTAATACACTATATCTTGCCTATTTGGCATTCATCTTTTTGCTAATCATTTTTATTCTCATACTAAGAAGACTAGCAGGAAAAATAAATTGTAGCACATATTCACAAAGCGGCGATCGCAGCAGGGTTTCCCCACGTCCCTATCTCTAGTTGTCTAATTCACACATGACCAGTAGATTTATATTTCCACTATGCAGTTATTATAGTTGGAGGCCTACAGAAAGCAGGACTATCAGCGGAAAGTTCAGGTTAATCACAGCAGATAGATTGTGCTTGCTTTCCATCAAACTTCACCAAACTTCACCTGTATTCTATTGGTAGAAAAAGGGAAGGAACAATAACACCACAAATACTATGTATTTGCGCCTGGCGTCCCAATCATCATCACCCCTTGTCAGCCAATGTCAGCCAAATCTGGCCCCATAAGCTCTGTTACCCGATTTCACTGAAAATCTTAAAACGGGACCTCTCTCCCCAACCCTGTTTTTTTCTTCCCTATTCTTTTTATCCTGGATTCCTTTCTCCCAAGCTGGTTGGCTTCTCCAGTTTGCCTGCAAAAACAGGACATGCCAAGCTCTTTGAATTTCTAGTCATGAACTAAGGCAAAGTATATAGAAATAATTATACATAGTAATATATACAGTCTGCACGCAAATGGGTATTGTACCACAACCGTTTTCTAGAAATGTAGCAAAAATCATAGCAAAAAGCTGAGTCAGACTTAAGAGATAAGCAATACTTTCCTAAAAACACATTTTAACCTTGCTTAGTTTTATTTTAGGGAATGTAATATGATTTCTTCACCTGTGACAAACAACAAAACACCACAAATACCACACATCTGTGCCTAGCATCCCAATCATCATCATCATCATCATCATCATCATCATCATCATCCCTGATGAGCCAAAGTCCAAGGGCTTTTGAAACTCCACTTTTAGTATGTACCCCTTTTCGGTTGAAAGACTTTATTCTTCCACTTTGCTCATTAGAACAGAATTTGTGTTAACTTCTATGTTCCACAACTTACTAATAGGATTGCTAGCAATTATTATAGTGAAATGAAATCAGCACAAACTATTAGATCTGTTTAAACAAGTTAAAAATAAACCTTGATTAAATGTGCTTTTTAAAGAAACTGCTCATTAGGGCTTCAGGGCCTTCCAATAAATTGGTGTTTCATTAACATCAAAGAATGAATCAAGTTTAAACTCACACAAATTATTCTTTAAAAAAATAGCTTTAAACAGAATAACCTGGATTACAACAACTGCGGGAACCAGATATGGCATAGGCTTTATTTTTACTTGCAAACCAACCGTGGAGGAGCTTCAAAACGAAGCCACCTTTTCAGTAGGGCACATGAAATTAGAAAGAGGAGGAGGAGGAGGAGGAGAACCGGTTTACAGGCAGTTGCAACACCAAGGCGCAAAACTTTTGAACTGTTTGAGACATGCCAGGGAATGTATTCATTTATGCTGCCACTTCCCAGATTTATGGATGGTTTCTCCCTTCTATTCCAAATGTTTCTTTACTTCGGAGGGGAACAAAACATGTTAGGAGGAGCAACATAAATGCCACCCATTCTTCTATCACTACTCCTATGAAGTATCTGTGGACCAACGTCCACATCACAAACCACCTAGGGGGAACTTATTCTACCTTGGCAATGGGGCACCCACCAACAGATGCTTGTATATTGCAATTAAGTGCAACTTAGAAAGTGGGTGATGCATACTATATTACCTTATGGCATTATATTAGTAGTATATATCCCGTGAATGTCTTCATACCAGCATAACCAGTTTTTGGATTACTTTTAATGGAAAGTGAGTCACTATAGACATAGACATACTCATTCACACACACATATAAACATATGCATACATACACACACACTTTATGAAAAAACTTAATAGAGAAGAGTTGCATCTGTTAAATTTGTAATTCAATGTATTAAAGCGTATTGAAGTCATTATGTTTTTAAAAATTAGGTATTTGAAAAAAAATATGACCTAACTGTTTCCAACCTATCCTAACGTGGAAGAGATCCATTAGCAACGAAGTCTGACACACGGGTTGTCTCCTGATCTTTATGTTCGTACGCTTGCTAGTTGCTCTGCAGAAAGAAAGATGTAATACTCAAGTACTCTTTAAAAAGAACCAGCCTCTTTAATTAATTAATGTCCCTTAATTAAAGGCTCCAAGCCATGAGAATGAAGTCCCTCCAAAACTATGCTTATGGTGAAAGCCACAAAGAAACATTTTTGTTAAAGCATTTTTGTGCGTCTGTTTTGCACAGTTTTTTAAAGTTTAACCTCTGTGGATCAATGTGCTTCCTTAAAAGACTTTAATAAATTAAAGTGCAGAGAGCTTTTTTTCACCAAGCAGAAAAAGCTGATGAGACAGGTTTAGTTTAATCTCAGGCAATAGAAGTCATTAACCATTCTCTCGAGGATTAAAATATAGCTTGCCCTTTTCTTCCCTCACTTATCATTAGCATCACTTTAATCTCCTAGCGTTTCACACTGCTATTTTAATCATTACTTACTGCCTTTTGACAACTGCAGAACATGCTTTTTTCTCATTGAGGCAATATCCTGGTTTTAGCTGACAAATGTAGGACATAATGTAAAAATATCAAAGTGACATCTCTTGAAACACACCTTCATCATAAAAAAACTCAGAAGTTACAATATTCCTTTGTCTCTCTGGCGCTGCTGTTGAAGCCAATGCTTGAGACGTTTATCAAGCACCAGGCAAAAAGTTTGTTTTAAGCAACGCAATAGTTACGGGGTACCTATTCCGTCTAGAGAAGGAGATCGGTGATGAGTGGATTCCAACACACACAAGCGGTGCAACCTTTTGTGTCGCCTTAAACTGTACACAGTAGTCATCAACTTGAAAGTATTCACTTAAAAAAAAAATCTTCCATTGCAGCGTGAAAAAGCTAAACAAACTACAATGAAATGCGAATTTGAAAAGCTACATAACACTAGGCATTAGGAAAATAGCCCATAAACTGCCCACTATTTTGGCCTAGCAAAAGTAATGCTTTACTCTGAATTATTCAGGTTGCAAAAAGTCACAAGCTCCAACTGCCACCAAAAAGCAAAGTATGCATAGAAGGCTCTGTATCTTTTCTCTATTAACATTTTGAATGGCTGTGCTGAATTAATAAAGCAAGCACCTCAAGAAAAATTCTTCTTATTGTTGCCAGCGCGTGCTGTTAATTTAATCTCAATCCACTTTGAGATTAAATCCTTTGCTTTGCAGGGTCTCCGCCGTGCTGAAACTTTGGGAGCCCCGCAGGAAATGCAGATGAAAATGAAATGAGCCAACTGCACTGTAAGACATACTGTACTTCTCTTCCTGCTTTGATGAAAACATGAATTTTCATAGTGCAGGGCATTCTTCACCACCTTTAACACGCAGCCTGGGTTGCTGAGAGTTGTCTTCCAACAGGCTTGCCCACTTCTGCTTTAATATTTGGAGTTCTGTGCACAACTCCATGCCCCTTCTAAAATGCAAAGCTACAATGGAATTAGACTCACTTTAAAAACTCCCAGGGAGCCAGGTTTTTAGTTAAAATGCCTCGCAAAGAACGTTAAAATATCAGATTCTTGGCTGAAAAGTAAACAAAAATATTTAGCAACCAAAAACTTTATTTTCTTTTTTCTTTTTCGAGAGTTTGTAATGTTTGGCCTCGAGCCCTTTAATCTAGTCCATCTGTAATGATCTCATAGTACTTTCAACCATTATTTAACTCTTAGAAAAAAAATACGTTTCGCTATATGTTTCAACAATAAAACCCCTTCTTAAGCTTCACAAAGCAGAACAATTCATTATTTGATCTCTCTCCAGGTTCAAAGTCTGTCTTACTGCAATACTTCAAAGAAGTCTGTAATCAAAGACAAACAGCTGTGAAAACAATCTTTTATTACTTTATTATCATCTAGTATATATCTTTGGGGTAAACCAATGAAAATGCTACACAAATAACACGTACTTTTCCCTCTAAATAGTTACTGGCTATGAATAGATTCAGCAACCTTTCTCTCCAGCCAAAGCTGGTGCCCTCTCAGCCTAGCACTCAGAAACATTTCAATTCTGCCTTTTCCTCACAGATCTCCAGACCCACGGCCCCTAAATGTTAATGCATATTGCTTTATGCAAATGTCCAATCTATTTTCACAAACAAGTTAGTTCAAATGTGTTCACTCTGGCTTCCAGGTACTGCAGCATGTAAGTAACATATCCTCAAATGAGGAAGAATTTGATCCATAATAAAAAGTCACGGAAAATGTATTCTTTCAAATCAGCACAATTACGGAAATACTTTTCAGCCTTATTAATGTGGAAGCGACTATAGCAAAACAACCCAAAAATAATTACTTGCTTAAAAAAATAATCCAATATGACATTTGTTTTTTTCTATAAATACTTTTCAGAATTCAATAATTCACTGCAGATGTAATGGTTGCCAATCTATCCTGGTTAAAAGAGGTGAACATAAACATTGTCCCAGAATTTTTACCCCACCGAAGGAGACTATAAACTTTGCCATCGGGGCTAGATTGGAAAAAAGTTGATGATAATGTTCTACCTCTCATCTGGATGAACTTTGAACAAGGGAGAGGCAAGAACATCACAGCCAGGTAGTTCCAAAATAGGTTAAGACACGTCCACACCTCACCATATTGGCACCTGGTCTGGTCTGTGTGTATTTAAAAGGTCCTACTGAAAATGTTGCCCTAAGTGGGTAAGAGAAGCTGAAGAATTAGGAAGGCTAATATCACTTTCATCTGAAAAGAACAGGGCTACTACAAAAAGTTACAGCCAAGGATTTTGGAAATAAGAAATAAATTGTGTATTTTTTAAAAAAGTAACTTGTTGGTTTATTTTATTTTATTAATCAAATGTATATGCTGCCCATCTCACTGTATAAATGACTCTAGGTGGCTTAAAAATAAAAAAGCGATAAAATACAGTAAGTCTTTACAAAAATATACAGGGTTAAAGGACAGAGAGGACGTCCTCAAACCACCAACCATCACCAGTGCTACAAGCCCCCATTAGCTCCCCATGCTAGGTGGCAGAGCCAGATCTTAACGCCCTTCCAGAAGGTCGTAAGAGTGGGGGCCAATCTCACCTCAGGGGTCACATATTCCACAGGTCGGGGGTGATGGCAGAAAAGGCTCTCCTCCTAGACCCGCCAGTTGGAATTCTTCAGCCGACGGGGTCCATAACAAGCCCTTCCTGCCAGACTGGGTGGGATGGGCCAACGTGACCGGGATGAGACAGTTCCTCGGGTAACCTGGTCCCATGCCATGCAGGGCTTTAAGGGTCATAACCCACACCTTGAATTGGATCCAGAAGCACACCGGCACCCAGTTAGTTAATTGTTAATTCATTTATGGAGCCAGTGCAATTCTACTAGTTCTCCTGGACCTCGTGATAGTTTTATGTAACATGACATTGTCCCTGTATGTGTAAGATAGAGATTGATTCTTGGATGCCTGGTTAGTTCTAGTGCTTCCTGTTGATAGGCATCCAGGTTGCATCTTCTTCTCTGTGTTGTCCAACACCTCCATCAAACTGCTGAGTTATCTCAACTGGATCAGTAGCCTGAAGACACCTACCTCTACTGCTACTTGTCCCACTTCCAAGGAAACAAATGTTATCCTTGAATGTTGCTTCAGTTCCATAACGGGACGGATGAGGGGGAGTAGTAAGCTGTAATTAATTCCTGTAAAATAAAGATACGTTGTACAACAGGAAGCAGATACAACATTTGGGTTCAGGCTGTGCTAGATGGAATTACACTTCTCTTGAAAATACCAAGTCTGCTGTTGGAGAAAGGTCTCTGATCCTTAGCTATCAATGGATTCCTAGAAAGCAAGTTGTTACCTATCCACAATTACATCTAGAGTGCCAGTTCAGACTCTTCCTCAGCCAATCTGAACTGGTAGCAGTTACCTACATTTTGGATATATTTCAAGGTGATTACTGTAATGTGCTTTTTTGGTAGCTACATTTGAAAAGGATCAACTACTACAAAATGTGAAAGTTAGACTGTGAACCAGTGAACGATACTGGGATCACGTGAACACCATCTGAAAATGGTTGCCAACTGTTTTCTGAATACAGTGTAAGAGGTTAATATTGGAAGACCTAAATGGCTAAGACCTAAATGACATAAATCACTTTTCATGTCATAAATCGCTGAGGCCTGTAGGTAAGATGTTTTTGAAGATGCCCCCACAAAGTCTCTTTACTGAGCATACAGGAGAGGATCTTATTCCTTATTCCTTCAGGAATTGCATTTGTCTTCAACGCTCTCAATCTTTTGAATGGCAGCCAAGTTGTAGGTCTACTGCCAGGACTTCAATTTTTTTTTTAAATTGTGATAATTTGGGCATTTGTTTTAATAAGTGATTCTTATTTTTATATTCTGCAGTTGTAGGTCACAGGTCACTGAAGAGATTAGCAAAATTCCATTCATTGCATTCCAAGAGTTCACCTGTTCTCTCAAAATTGCCCAAATCTTTCAATATTTCTTGTGAGATTTCAGTCATTTTAAGAGGAGAGCATCCAGGACCAGAAGACGCTGCCAAGGTATGTCACATCCCACCACTTTAATTTTCAGCCTAGCATAAAATATTAACCGTGAGGACCATCTAAAGAAAAGTCCTACTTTTCAAGCATATACTAAGAAAAAAAGTGAAAAAGAACAAATGTAACTTGCAACACTTGTGACCGGATTGGGTTCCTGCCTGAGAACCTGGCTCCAGCCTGTGCAAGCATCAAGTGCAATCTTTTAACACTCCTTGAAGAGAAAGTGTGCAGAAATGCCTACACCAGTGTTGTCCAAACTTGGCCACTTTAAGATGAGTGGACTTCAACTCCCAGAATTCCCCAGCCAGGCTTTCCTGGCTGGGGAATTCTGGGAGTTGAAGTCCACTCATCTTAAAGTGGCCAAGTTTGGACAACACTGGCCTACACTCTCACAGACTGAGAGAATGAAGATGTAATAGCTCAATGGAAGGAGGAACTGAAATCCATAACAACAATCTTCAAACAAAAGAGCAGGACCAGTGGACATGACAACCAGAAGAAAGTGGGTAAAAGAGGTTCTTAGCTTTTTCTGGAAGAAACAGGCTCGGAGCCTCCAAGGGAAGAACCAGTGTTACTGTGGGGATAGAACAGTGGATCCCTAAAGCGCATTAGGGAAAGAGTTGTGCTTGCCTAAAGACAAAGAGAAGATTTATGGTAGCTGGAAAACTTCTACTATGAGGATTGGAAGAAAATGTGTGAAGACTGTACCAAATGGTGCATGAAGTGTGCTGTCAGTCAGGATCAAGGATGCAAGACAACAATTTGCAAGTCTTACCAAGAACTTCAGTCATCACATCCTACTAGCACTTCTAGGGTCAGCTTTCACTGCCAATAACAGATGAAGCATTTATTTATTTGTTTGTTTGTTTGTTTAATTAATTACTTATTAATTTATTTGGTACTTCACCACAATCAGAGACTCTCAATGGCTCACATGGATCAACAGAAATATAATAAAAATCCATTATACAAGAATATAAAAACAATGAAAGACAAATCATTACAAAATAATCTGTCAGTCCAATGGTATGAGTCTTCCCCACCCAAATACACTCCAAGGTTTTTAACACCCTGCAGAAAGCCAATCGAGTGAGGACATGTCAGTTTTCCTGAGGGGAAGCTGTTCCAAGGTGTAAGTGCACCAACAGAAAAGGAAGACACAAGTGCCCTCTGGGATGTCCAGGTCAGGTAGGTCAAAATAGGGTGGAGAAGCTAATACTCGAGGATTAGCACTCCAGTGCCAAGCCTTCTAAGGCTTTAAAGGTCAAAAATGCTATTTTGAATTGTAATCAGAAGCTAACAAGAACCAATACAGGGCCTTCAATGCAGGTGTCATCTGTTCATGTCAACAGGTGTCTGCCAACAACTGGGAGGCTGAATTCTGAATCAGATGGTCTTCAGATGCAGCCCATGTTGAGCAGACTGCAGTAGTCCAGATATAAAGCCTATTACCATGGACTTTGGAGACCTAGAAAAGAAGATGGGGGGTCAGGTGGTGTTCTCTCATATCTTTCCAGACTATGGAAAAGGATGAGCGAGAAAGAGAAAAATGCTGCAAGTGAATAACTGGTTGAGCAAACAGGATAGATTAAGTTATAGAGAACTTGGTCTGAGATATGTGGATGATACTGTAGATTGCTGGCACAGGCAGAGTTGCACCTCACAAGGACTACTAAAAGTGCGCTTGGCCAAAGCACAACAAACTTAATTTTGGAGGCTTTAGTGTGAATTCTGTGGGAGTGGAGAACAAAAACCTGGAAGGCCCTGAGATAAAGATGGTGCACTGAAGGGGCAAGTGGAGTGATAATGTAATGGGCATTTCTAAAATAAATCGGGAATGGAATTACTTCATGAAAGTCATGGCCTTTGCTGCTATACCCTAATGCTCAGAGTATGGGAGATGATGATGATGATGATAATGATGATGATGATGATGATGATGATGATGATGATGATGATGATGACGACGACGACAACGGGTCACACAGTTGTTGTTGTTGTTGTTGTTGTTATAGCTTGAACTCTTAGACAGAAAAATAAACATGATTTAACAAATACAGCTGAGGAAAAATAAAGTTCATAAGGAGACTAAGTTAGCTAAAGGTGCTAAGAACAAAAAGGGCTTCTTCAGAGAAGATCTTCAAAATCAAAAGGAAACAATCAGTATACGAGCTGCTTAATGAAGCCAACCCAGTGCTAACAGGTAACAAAGGAAAGGCAGAAGCAAGCTACCTGTATTTTGGCTCAATCTGCTCCGAGAAGGCAACATATGTTCCACCGGGGGCAAGTGAGAACAGCAGGATGCAAGCTGGCAGCAACGTAGTCAAGGAATGCGTCTTCAGTCTGAATAAATTCAAATATCCAAGGGTCATGAAAGAGGTTGTTGATGGACTTGTTTGATGGAACCTTTCACAAATCCTGGAGAATGGGTGGAATGGAGGATGACTAGAGAAGGACAAATGTTGTCCCTATTTTCAAAACGACAAAGCAAGACTCCCAGGAACTGCCTGCCAGACTGTCTGAAGTTGGTATCTGGTAAATCTGAGAATAGATTGTACAGAGATTGACCAGAGAACCTTGAAAACATGCAGGGATCAGTCAAAGCCAGCATGGGTCTGTCAAGAACAAGCTTTGCCAATTCATCCCTAGCTCATTTTTTGACAGAGCAACTTCCTCAGATTGATTGATTGATTGATTGATTGATTGATTATTTATTTATTTTTATTTATATATCAAATTTGTCACCGCCCATCTTGTTAAAATGATATAATGCTGTATATGTAATATATCTTGATTTCCACAAAGCATTTGAGAAAACACCCCATGGTGTTTTGATTAGCAAACTCATTAAGTGTGGAATGGATGGCATTAATAATTAAGTGGATTCATGGTTGGCTCAAAAAACCTATTCAAGGACTTCTCATCAACAGGTGTTCATTACACTGAAGTATTAAGTAATGTAACACAAAGTCAATCTTGGAGCCTCTATCCTTCAACATTTTTATTAATAACCTGTAAGAAAATGTAGAAAGAATGCCTGCAGATGTCCCAAAACTAGGTGGGAAAGCTAATACCCTAGAGTACATAGATAAAACTGAAAATTATCTGGATAAGCTATAGAAATGGGAAAAGAATAACACAGTGTTCTAAAATAAAGTTAGAAAAACCACAGAACCAACAGTAGATAAAGAAAAATGGTTACCTTACCGAAAGTTTTTAGAACAGGAACATGGAGAATATAAGCTGAAATCAAGAGAGCAACTGGCTGCAGAGGGATTTAGTTTTCAATGGTTTCCGTATGGACAGTTAAGAAAAAGATGCAAGATAGATAATAGGACATTTGGAACTGGGGAACAAAAGATGGAATTTGAAGTCAAACTATGTACAAATGATGAACAGGAAATTGTTACAATGTATAAACTTTTATTGAAATTTGAAACAGAAGATAAACAAATGAAAGACTGTATGATGAAATGGGCTAAGAACTTTGGACACAATATACTGATGGAACAGTGAGAAAATATGTGGTTAAAAGGACTGAAATTTACATTATGTTATAACTTAAAAGAGAAGTTTTATAAAATGATGTACCGTTGGCATATGACTCCAGAAAAATCATCTAGAATGTATAAAGGTACATCAAATTTATGTTAGGAATGTGGACAACATGAAGGGTCATTTTATCATACTCGGTGGACTTGTAAAAAAGCCAGAGTTTTCTGGATTCAAATACATATAATGATGCAAAGCATTTTAAAGATCAACATTCAACTGAAACCAGAACTTTCTTGCTGGGATTAATGGACAATCAATTAGAAAATAGTCATGGAAGATGATTCTTCTATATGGTTACTGCTGCAAGACTATTATATGCACAAAAATGGAAAGATTCTGAAATACCCACCATGGAGGAATGGTTGGTGAAGATGACAGAACTAGCAGAGATGGCCAAATTAACTTGATTAGATAAACTACATTTATCCGTGACTGGAAACCCCTTATGGACTTTTTGCTGAAAAAAAGAGAAAAATGAACTTGTGATTTATGGGTTTAAGGATCAGAAAGGGTAGTTTATGGAAAGAAGGAAATTATGATGTAACCTTAGAGAGAGTAAAATATAAATGCATTTATAACCGCTGTCAAAAAGATCAGAAGCTAATTCTTTATAATTTTTTTCTTTTCTTTTTTCTTTTTCTATTTTCTTTCTTACTTGTTCACTGTTCTTCCTTATTTTGTTTCTTTTCCAATATTTGTATTGTTTTATCTTGTTAAAAATGTCTTGAATAAAAATTATATCTAAAAAACAGCAACAACAATGGAACCTATTATCTGAAGAGGAGGCAAGCTCTCTTCGCTAGCCTCCAATGAAGGTTACCAGCCCTCGATCAAAGATTTTCTAATGTGGATTCTTGGTGCTCTTGATAGCCTCAGCAGACTCTTCCCTACATTTCTCTAGTATTTGGTAGCTGTGAACTCTGTTGCCTTCAGTTCCCAACAGGTCCCCTGTTTATGTCGTAGAAATAAGCACCAAATAAGAAGCTGAATGGAATTCAGTTCTCAATATTTCAGCAAGTTTAAGTTATTTCCCTAATCATTTTTCACTGCACCATGACAGATATTCTAAGCACCAAAAGAAATAAATGCTCACCACCCCAGGTTTTAACAATCAATTACATTTCTTCAATCTATATTTCTCACTGTCTCTGGCAATGCTTTCAATCAAACCAGTGCTTTGCTTTAAAGCAAAGTATACATAGCTGCCTAATGCTAATTTAAATTTTGTTTTTAATCTTGAGCAGTTTTAGACTGACCTATTCTTTTTGCCCAGAATGCTATTATTTTGTGAATTACAGTCAAGTGTCCATTTTGTATAATCGGTATTCTTATCTACCCAGGATGCAAAGAGGAAACTGCCTGAAAATCTTTCAGTTCAATTAACCTTTGTCAGGAGATATCAGGAATTCCCTAGTTCATTGAAACTATTAGTTCAACTATCAGTTTTAGGCTACCTGTAGTAAACAGGGATGCAAGAAGCAAGTTGGAGGAATAAAGAGCAGTTGATTGTAACTACGATGGAAAATATGATACAAAATGAGGAGGAGTCTGGTACCACCTTTTCTGACTAACAAATTTATTAAAATTGCAACTCATGAAAGCTCATGCCTTTTAATAGAATTTGTTAGTTGGAAAAGGTGCCACCAGGCTTCTTCTGATTTTTGCCACCATAGAGTAACATGGCTCTCTCCTAGAAAGAGAAAAAATGTTTCAGAGCCATCGAAACAGTTAATGGCACAAGTCCTGTTCTGCCTCCTCTACTCCCAGAAAAATTTGTAGCTGGGTGCTAGCATTGCCCTCAATCTTTCTACAACTATTATTAAATTATTTGCACGCCACTCCTATTAGTTAATGCATGTACTAGGATAAAAGAAAAACTCACAGCCTTGACAGTCGTTCATCTCAGACGGACCACTCAAATCCAACTGTACCAAGGGCCTGATATACCTCCCTCAAATCCATCATCCACCAGCCCACAGGATGGGGGGTGGGGGGCGCTCTGGGTTCAACGCTCAAGCCAAATGCAGTTTCGTATCGTAGACGTGTTTTGACCCTTCCAGAATCTTAACTAACTTTGGTGCAAGGGAGACAGAAAGTCTTACTTTCTCTCTTCTTTTATTTCTTTGATCAGGAGTGGGGAATTTTTTCAAGAACAGCAGATGACCCTGAGAAAAGCCAAACAAAAGTGGACTTTAGAACATGCTAGGCCAAATCAGAGTCAAAAGCTGTAGTTCTTCTCTTTCCATCAAGCATTCCTTCCCTAGTCAAATTTATCCTTAAAAAAACATTTTTTTAATGTTCAATGGGACAGAGCAGAAATACTTCAAAAATGGGTGCACAGGCTGAGGACACAATCACTGAAAGTCACCGTGCATTCCCAGTTCTATGAAACTTAGTGAGCTACCTTCATTTTAGATTTCTATCCCATTAAAATGAACCATATGTTGCTGGTAGCAACATAATGCAAGCATGACTGTATATTTTTTATCTTGTATTCCCATTTTATTCTGTATGTTCTGCTTCGTACTCTACTCTGTAGATTTTGTTTAGTAAGTTTTATTTAATCTGGGTCACAGACCTGTACTAAAAAATTTGATTCGATATATTAAGGTTCTTACTGCATTTGATGTAACTATTTTAGACAAAGGTGTTAACATTTTAAAACTTTGAAAATTTAAAATAAATAAAATAAAACAACACCTCATTAGATGCAACCTAATTTAAAACCTTAGAGCCTGGTATTAAATTAAAATTCTAATAAGCACTGGTCTTAATGCGTGGGTGTCCAAGTTTTTAAAGGGCTGAAGGAACTGAATCAGCAAAAGCAGCCTCAATGCCATCAGCCAAGATTTTTCAAACGCTAACAGCTCTAGAAAGGAAACAACAAGGGGAAAATGCTTTTCCAGCCTAAGGGTCCATGCAGTTCTCTTATCTTGAATTTAATATCTCAGCCACTTCTCAATTTTGCACTTTCCTGTACTATGAGAAAAGTCTATTATTTAATACTGTTCATGTATGATAAACAGAGTACAAATCCATTTTTTATTATTTTTTAAGTAGGGTAACAACCAATAATCCAAAATCTCTAGGCATGGTCTCATTATCTCAGTAGCAGAGACACAAACATGAAGACTTTTCAACATGAAGATTAAAAAAGTAGTTAACTTTTGTCAATGTATCTGCTCTCCTTTACTATTTTTAACTTATTAGTCCTGGGTCTGCAAAGAAGCATCCATGTATCTTCCAACCCATTTGACTCTTTAAAAGTTAGTTTAATAGTCAAACACAAAGAAATGGGGAGCTACCATGCTGCAAAGCCAAACATGACAAACGTGATTAATATTTCCCAAAATGACTCGGTCCCTGTCTGGTCCTTAGAAAAGAAAAGGCTGGGTGGTGGATACTCAGTGCTTTCTTTGGAGGGGGGCCTCTCTTTCTCTCCATGAAAAATCAGATTATAAACCAAAATGATAACAAGCATCCTGGGCATTGAGGGGATAGTGAAAGTCACCTCAAATATTTTATGATGGATTACATTCACCACGGTGGTCATCTCCCCAAGCTCCAATTGCATGCTTTTAAAATTTGAGATGTGCCATTAAATCCAGAAAGATTTAACTTTAACTAAGATAAAGAAAGATTTAATTTATGTTCTAAATCAGCATAAGCAATTGCTCTTCAGCTGTTTCAAGTAAAAGTTGGAAAAAATATTTAAGTCGGGGATAAGTGATCTGGCGATATCAAATGTTTGAAATGCAACTTCCATCAAGCGCCCCTTTGCCATCCTAAATTAGCTAGGCAACACTAAGTTGCTTAGATCTGCTGTGAGTAGCGTGGAGGTCTTTCCAGAAAGCATCTGTCTCCCTGGTAAAGAAGATACTTTGTGTTCCGGTAGGATACCGCAGCTGCGTGTGAGTTGTACATACGTGTGACACGCTACAAGTGTGAGGGAGGGGGTGAAAGATAGTAAGGATCAGTTACGGTATTTGTGTTCCGGTCTTGGGGTAATAAATGACAGTCCCAAAGAACAGGAAAACATGAAAAATATGAATTACACCCAAATACAGATTATTATATATTGAGAAAATAGCCTTTTCTCGCCCTACATATATCCACTCTTATATAATTGCCATATCGATCTTTCAAAAATAAAATTATCCAGGTCTGACAAATCCATTGCAAATTATCAACTTCCAGGGATTTGCTGAACGCTATATTTGTAGATAAATTAACCTGAGTGTTGTGTCTCTTTCCAATTATTAACTTTTGAACAGACTCTCCATTTATTCTGGCTGAAATCAGTGAGGATATCAGCCAGTGCAATATGTAACAAGGAATCTGTATTCGTATTAAATATGTAATACAGCATAAATATCTGAATCCCACCCAACAAAAAGAAAAGGAATAATGTTTTAGAGACAAAATGTGGTTCTTGTAAGTGACAAAATGTATTATTTCTACAGATACTTGGGCTAGATAACAGATTTGTTCCAAAACAGATTTCTACCACAGAGGAAACCATTACTATGAACACTGATTACATATGTGGACAAGCCATCTCTCCCGGGGATAGCACGGTGAAGGTCTCAAATGGTTGTGACACAATCCTCTGCAGCCCTGACTGGTCTCCTAACCCAACTCTATTTTTTTGTCTATAACCCAGCTTATCAATCAATAGCTGGACAGTATGGAAACAGCCATCTTTATCTTTATTGCCACCGCTGTTGTAGTTAAAGGCTTCCTCACCAGAGTATCTGTAGGTGAGGAAAGGAGAATTCGTGTGACTAAATGGGACTGGCGAGTTTTATTTCGACTGCCCTCATTCTCCCTAACCCAAAAGAAAGCATAAACCCATGTCTTCTAAAATACCATACAAAGTAATTACACATAAAAATAATGTCTGGGGAACTAGTTTGTACACATTCAACAGTATCGGAGTCTTCCATGTAGGCTGTGCGCAGAGCTCAGTGGGAGCGATCAGTTGCTAAAGGAGATTCGAAAATCAGAAAGGGTCTGGTAGCACCTTTTCAGACTAACACATTTTGTTAAGTTTGTGTGAGCTGCGGCTCCCTTCATCAGCTAGACTGACGTAGGATTTACTTGGGATGAGGTGGGGGGAAGCTGGGGGGAAGGGAGGGGAGAAGAGGTTGATCATGCAGATACAGGTTACAAGTGAACACATTACCTCATCAATTAACAAATACCGTGTGTTAAAAACACGTTGTGTTTGTTGAGAGTTTCTGAGATTACCTGAAACCTTCTGATGTATGTAAGTTCAGCAACATCTCGCTCCATGGTGCTCTTAAAATCACTCTGAGGTCCATTATAGACCTCAAAGTAGCCATCATACAAGTTTAATTAATTATCATCACCATCATCATCATCATCTTTGGTAATTTTACCCTATAACACATTAGTCAAGGGTTGGACCAGGGAACCTGGAAACTATGTCATCATCTGACTGATATTCCTACAGGGTTATCCGGAGGCATCAGTGCTGCATTAACGTTGAGATGCTGAATTCTGGAGGGGACACTGAAGAGAAGTGGCCCTGTGGGAAGAAATATTTACAGGAAAAAAACATGTAGGTTTTCCTTATCTCTAACCTGTTATATATTAATAGTTGATATTTGAGAGGTTTCAGTGCAGACACTGCAAGTGAGGTCTGTTCATTAAAAAACAATCTTGCAGAGTTAAGACTAAAGAGATTTTGTTTTAAAGGAGTTAGCAAAGTATGCAGTAACACGAGCGCCACTGGAAACTAATCCATTCCAAACTATCAAAGAAGACTGTTTGCAATGTATTCGTCCAAAGGAAGATCTGTGAAATGTTGGTCTCCAAACTTTATTATGAAACACGCTTTAAAAATTGCCCAAAGAAATAAAGATACTGCATGGGCTTAACTTGCCCTTTACCGCTAATGGTGCAATGACAATGCTTTCAACCCCCTTTTACAAAATATTTTTTAAAAAAGAAGAAGGAGTCTGTCCCTAACTTGGAACGAGGATTTTCCCCTCTGGAAGGCAACACAGCAGCAGCAGCAGCAGCAAGTCACTGTGTGAAAGAGCAAGATGCAATTAAGACTCGCACCACCCAACAAAACCGACATCTTCACACAAGACCCTTTTTTCCTTTTTCTCTGTTTTGCCTTCTAAGCACAGAACGAGGCCTCCCATCCCCCCCTCCCCTCCCCTCCTCTCCCCTCCCCTGCCCACCCAGCCCCCTCCCGCTTCTGGTCAAATGCTAGCATTTAGGAGGAACTTTCAGATTTTCTCACAGAGGAACAAAGTAAATACCAGAAAGGAGGGGAGAAACTCCGTGCAAAAGAAGAGAGGGGCTGTGGGGGGAGTGAAGAAAGGGTGGCGTTTTCAAAAATATAAAATGTGGGTTATTTCAAGAAGCAAGCAATTGTTCTTCCTAGCCTAGCGGCGCTGAAAGGAGACCTAAGGCCACAGATTTTCTACATATGCAAATGGGTGTAGTGATATATCTGGGTGCGCACCACAAAGGAAAATGTTTCCTTTCTCACATCACCATGAAATCCCATTTTGTTTTCCTCAAATTACGGTCCCCCAACCCATCAGTTCTTTCCAAAAATAGCAGTAATTTATATCCTGTTACAAAAGCAACGTTCCTGGTCTTTAAATGAAGCCAGTCACTCTGACAACATCTTTTAATAGTGCAGATTTCTACTTCTACTGATATAAATCTCAGCCCCATGCAGAAAGAGGTTGCTATTTCTGCAAGAAACTTATGAATAAATAGGGTGGAAAACTACTTCTAAGTTACTAATTAAAGAAACTATTCTGTCCTCATTTTCATGAACTTCATCTTTCTTTCTTTGGCTCTAGGAAGCCAAAACTAGAACACAACCTTTGGTGGGGGATACTGCTTCTTAATTTAAAAGCTGTGCTCAAACAAGAAGTGCAACAGAATGGGAACAGCGCTTTGGCAGACGGATACACTGCATTGTTTTATTCCAGTCAAACTATTTTAACTCATGATGTGTTACTACAGGATTATGTTATAGTTACTATTAATAATAACCACAGTAGTCAACAGGAGCCTGCAGGCACGGGGCTCACATTCCGCTTTGCAGTATAAACAAAGATTTAAATCCCAGCACTAAAGAGTTTACCGTGCAAACTTTGATAAATGGAGGGAAGGAAATAAGGAGAGAAGGAAGTACAGTACGCCATAGATGAATGTGAGAAAATGTAATCATCATTATGTGTTTTATCAGTTTCAATTAACTCAAAGGCTTTATGAGATCATTAGATGTTTAAAATGGTTTTGAAGGAAAGAAATACAGAGCCCAGGACGAAGGGGCCCAAGGCAAATGTGAAGATGATGGCCAAGGAAAAATGTGAGTCGCTTGTTCTACTTTTGAGAAAAACTGATTCTGGAAAGAAAGTTAAAAAGCTCCAATCTGCCCGCAGATACTCTGGGAAACCCTCCATATTTATAGGAATAACTATCAGTTTAGTGCAAATCTCACAATGGCTGAGGCTAAACAATTACAATAGCGTATTTTGGAAAACAAAGGACAATTTGCACATTTGTTGGACAGTTTTTAGTTTAAGCTTATCTCTGTCTCATCGGCCACATGTTCTGTAGTTACGGCCGCGTTACTTTGGCTGAATGATACCCTATTTACTGTAAAAAGAATGAGTTTATTTTTTTTTCCAGCCAAAATAATTATCACTGAAATGAGGATGGTCCTTTTGGATTCCTGGAGAATATGGCAGCTAAGGCAGATACCACTAAAGGCAACAAGATGGGTGGGAGATGAGGAACTTAGTTGCACATAATGATAAGAGGATAGGAGCAAGGCGTACGATTAAGGAAGATGAATGCCATTCCTTCTATCTCACAAAAAAAAAAAAAAACTGGAGAGGAGGAAGAAGGCCAGAAGGTGGCCAATCTCCCAGCATTGTCCCAGGTCTCCTGATATTCACTCCCCTCTCTCAGCCTGGGCAGCAAAAGCTTTTTCTCTGCCCTCCCTCCCTTCCCAGTCTGATAGACTCTCCCCTCTCTCATGTTCTTCCAGTTTCATTTTCCTCTTCCCTCTTCCTCTTCCTCTCCCTTCTCACACCACCAGATGTGTCCCCCTTCCCATCTTGTGAAGGTGGATGTTCATATGTGTATGATAAAGGGAAAAGGAGCTGATTGTGTCTTTGGGAGTGACTGCTGTGCATCTATGCAGATGGTGGGTCAATTAATTTTAATCAATTAATTTATTTTATTTTACAGCAGTTCACTTGATCAGTACCTATTAATTTAATTAATCCACATAATTTATCAACTTGCAGCCTCTAGTCAGTGGACACATACATGCATAAATATACGCACATGCAAACACACGCACACAAGGGAAGGGGAAAAAAAGACTTCTGGGTAAGTTTTAACTGAAACAGCCAAATAAACCAAACTATGGTAACGAGATCTAAATTTAAAAAAATTGACATTGTTTGGTCTTGTTCTGTTTATTCCATAAACAAATTTGTACAACAGGTGATGCGCCAGTATGAAAAAGTAATTACCCTCCCCAGTTCAATACACTACATTAAAGCGAGCCCTTTCGTGATGTGAACACTTCATTTAAAACTGTCGGAGTGAAATTGGGCGGCCCTTGCCCTATAGAGGCCTCACAGACTTTGATTCCCTTCATTGCAGTGAAGTTCTCACTCTACAGACTCTAAAGGCAGGTCATGCTCCACCAGGAAGAAATTTCTGAAGTCCCCATGAAAAAAAAGCCACTCACGCCTATCAGTCTGGAAAAGGTTACAGAACCACTTCTGAAGGTCCAGAAGTTCACCGGTCCCCAGTCATACATAAAAACCCTTGGGGACAGCAGTAAACTTCCCAGGGATTGCCATCCTGTTAAAATCATTATCCAGGAAGTTACAAAGAACCTCCAAATAACATCCATGGATCTGCAGCCTTCTCTTGCCTTGGCTAAAGTTAGTGTCCATGACTCTACCATCGGAAAAGCACTGGGTAAAGATGGGATTCGTGGGAGAGATGCAAGACGGAAGCTTCTCACTGAGAAGAACATGGATGCTTCTCTCCGGTTTGCCATAAGCACCTGGGTCACCCTCCAAACTCCTGGAGGAATACTGACAGATGAGTCAAAGTGAACCTTTCAGGACTTCATGGTGTCTGGTGGAAGCCAAACCCTATATTCCAGATTAAGAACTTCATACCAACCATCAAGTATGGGGCAGCAAGACAGTTACCCCAAAAGAATGGATGGACAAATTCAATGTTTTGGAATGACCAGGTCAAAGTCCACATCTAAATCCCATAAAACCATAAACCCCAAAATAATCCATTCAAAACTTATTGAGTTGAATTGTCCTGCCATGGAAAAATGGCCCAAAATTTCTACACAACTGAGGTGTCTGCAGCTGGTTGTAAACTGTCATGTGCCCCCTTTTGCATGCACAGTGTGTGAGTCACATGTTAAAAAGAGGTGGGGGTTGATCACCTGGTTGTGCCCACCATTTTGAAGCCAGTGACCACTGCTGTAAGCACCCCTGCTTCACAATGGCGTTAGACTTCGCACAAGGCACAGCAATAAATGCTGACATTCCAGAAACGCAGCTCCATATTCAGGAATTCACAGAGAAGTTACTTTATTGAAGATGAGAGAGAAGTCATAAATGCCTAGAAGTCCTGCCTAGAGGAGCACACAAAAATCAAGCCCTATATGTATTTCTGCTCCAGACATTCATAAATTCCCATCTCTTTTCCTCCTCCCTTTTTGAGTCAATGGACTTTGGTTGTTCCTTTTCCAGTCTTGAAAGTTGGAGATGTCTCCTTAATGTTTACATAGCAGTTCTGACTAACCTGAGAATCACCGGTCCCCACTCCTTACGCTGATAGTAGTTACTGCAGCTAAAATCAATACAGTTTCTTACTGAATCTGAGAGAGTGATAACTTTTCCACACTGGCATCCTGCAGGTGTTTATGAAATAAATGGGATAAACATCAAACTTCAGAGTTATTTATTCACTCAGACTCCCTTTCTTCATGGGTAGGATCAGCATAAAGCTCTGATAACATTCAGTTGCAAAATATGCAAAACTTTATGAATACTTTTTCACAGAACAACATTTCAAATTCCACAAATGGAAGTGTAGCTGAGAATATTGGAAACAGGGAGGAAAATGAAGATAGCAATGAGGAAACTGAGGGGTGAGCTTTTCTAACAATCACTCTGAAAAAGCATAAGTCATGAGAAAGTTCAGAAACAATGCTGGGTTCATACAACATATTAAACCATGATTTGTTTTAATTATAGTTTGCCAAATCAGCCATTGCTTCATATTTAACATGGGACCCGGCCGTGGTCCCATTTTCTTTTGCACCCTGCGGAGAATTGGGATAGATTCTGCTGTGAAATGCAAACGATACACCTAAGTGGTAACAAATGAATGACAATTAGCACAAGGTTTGGAGGTCCGAGAGAAAATGCACATACTCAAAGCAAACGTCATTGCACAACAAGCTATTATCAGTGAAATGTCAACTATCTGTCTTGGATGACAAATCAGCCATTGCTAATAGTAATACAAAGTAGATCTTCATACGCTGTTGTTTAATTTGTATTGCTGAGTCCCTTTGTTGCAATGTAGCAAGAAGCCACCATTTCAGAGAGTTTCTTAATCCTGATTTCAAATATTTTGGTCTTACTTCATTTTGGTCTTACTTCATTTTGGTCAGCTTAAAACTTTACCTAGCAAAATATGCTTCCAGCAATCAATTCAGTGCTTGATAGTTGGAGTAGGTTTCATTCCTTTTAAATTATGACTCAAAGAAACTAAATATGACTTACTGATGTCCCTTGTCTGTGAATGCTTTTGGTCTGTGAACAACGGCAGAAGGGGACACGTTTCCTGGAATTCAGCTGCAGCAAAAAATGTGGGGAGCATTTTCTACAGATTTAGGATTATTCGGCTGGAGAATCCAAGACTCCAGTTATTAAGAGCTGTAAAAACTACACCGAATGATCTTGTACCTTTTTATGCAACTTAGATATAGCAAGAACAGGCCTTCAAACATAGCATCTTCACCTCACAGCGTGTAAACAAAGCCTTAAATTAGGTCTCTTACTCTGTAAAGATTAAAGGAAGAGACTGAATACCAGCACAATGGATATTCTAATTAGCTTGTCGATTCCTTAATTTCCTGATGGAAGTCAGATATTCTGGCAGCAGGTGACCCACAGCTTCCGCCAACAATTCCACAGCAGAGTTAACTGCTTATACCAACACACAGAACAGGTGGGTCCCGGTGGTTTGGGCGCAAATTGAGACCGACTTGATCTGGGTACGGAAGGAAATGGAGTTCTTTTGTTCTGGAAAGCAACCCAAGCGGAGTGGGGTGAGGAACAAGGGTTAGGGTTGGAATGGTGACAAGAGGGAAGAAGGGAAGGTCCTGGGAGGTGGCCCTGTGGGTTTTGTTTCAGATGAAATCAAGAACTACAAAAATGTTCCAAGTTTTGGTCCTGCCAACCAGAACGCTTTCGCCAAATGTCTAGAACGTGATATGTTTGTTTCAGGTTCAAAGCACATCTCCTGTGTTTAATTAATTAATCTAGGCTCAGAAATCCTTAACAGATGATGCGGTCATCATAAATCTGAATCCTGGATTAATGCTGTCCTGATTTTTCCCTTTAAGACATCTTCCACGGTGTGGTTGCAGGAGATGACAGCACAAAGTCAGCTAACTCCTCAGGGGATGTCATTCCTTATGAATCTTGGAGTTTTGAAAAGCATTGCTATCAACGCTCCTTTTTCAAGTTTCAGCATTCTTGTTTTATATTTTTGGTTTAGTGCATGAGAAATATTTCTCAACTATTTCTCTGTTAAGTAGGAAGCAACAGAATTATTATACCCTGGTCTATGACCTTAATAAAGATTAATTTGATTTGATAAAAATACTACAACGATATAAAAAGTAAGATGGTGGTTGAACTGTGTTAAAAATGTAATTCTTATGCACGGAAATACTGCATATAATCTGCCTGTCTTTTCCTAGATATTAAAAAAAAAATGAACATTTAAAATATCAACTGTTGTAATCCTAAATTTTTGGTTCTCCAAAGAACAGGTGGGTAGAAACTATGAGCACATATCTTGCACATATAATACTAACATGAAGGAAAGCATGCAAAAGTGTTTCCTATATGCAGGTGAGGAATCCTGCATACAATTCAAGCGAAATTACATAAAAGGCCCCAAATGCAAAAGCCTTTTAGCATATCAAAAGAATTGCCATTTTGTTGGTTTGTTTTTTAACAATCAATATGGCATTGATCATTTTTAACTCTTCCTTCAGTCCTTTCTTCTGTTCTACATTTGTGACTGTCTATGCACGCCTGCAAAGATGTAAATTTTATTCCTTCCTGGCAAACTGCAACCAAATTAGTCTTCTGGGCAGACAAACAATGCAATCAAATTCTCTGGCTGTTTCTCGAGCCCCATCTTGACTTTGCAGAATCTGAAAACGAAACAGCAAAAAATTCTCTTTCTCTCAGATCCATGACATTGCAGGCCATGAGAGATTCAAAGTCACTCCCAGCATACCAATTCATTCGTCTATAAAATCTGACACTCTCGATTATGTATGCACAAAAAGGACAAATAAGGTATTTTTTTTCCTACTTACCAGAAATATCTGGGAGTGTTTATATGCTGCTCCATCTGGAAGATGCAAATAGTGAAGGCAGCTTTACAATCCAGCAGGCATGACTTCATGATGAAGCAGCTATTGAAATTCTTTCAGTACGTGATATTAAAAACAACTGAATAAACAGAGATAAGGGGCAAATAGGATTTGAAACAGACTTTTTTTATAACTAGAAGAAAAACAAATAAAGTTCCTGGTTGAAGCTTTAACACTGCAGTAATTCTGTAGATAGTTTTGCCTTGGCACATGTGATCCATCACTACATAAAGGTCACTAGCCAAGGTTCATTAGCCCCAAATTCGATAGGTTGCATTAAGTTGTCACAGAGTGGTATGACTTCTGGTTCTCAAGAAGGACTCTTTCTCTTATTATGAGCTTATTAAGAGGGCTCCTGTTAGCCTTAATCTTATCTCAGGTTAGCCCAAGCTCAATAGAAGCAAATTGTGTCCTGGCCAATCCATCTGAAAGCACTTTCTGCTTGGTAATGATAATAACACCTACATTCTTCTCTAGAATGCCCGACAAAATCCACATTTATTTTCAGTGCAAGAAAAGGTGTTAACTGCTGTTATGAAATGATCATCTAGGTTCACCTTAGGGTTTAATGGGTTTTCTTAAGGCCGAGCAACAGAAGAGGCCAGGATTTTGTGTCTCTGTCCTGCATGTAGAAAACAGACATGCCGTGAACCTTCTTCCATCCGCTTTCACATGGTCTATGGCAAATACCCATCAAACAATGGATTGCAGAAAGGCAGACCTGTGTCTGCTGTGGGCCGGCGTGAATCCTGCACGTAGGATGAGTTCTTTAAGTTAAGCAGGCAGTCTCCATGAGCGATGTCTGAAACAGTTCAGTACTTAAAGGGTCAAAACGGATTATCATCTCAGTTCATCTAATAAGTAATGTTTTTGCCAAACAAAACCAATTCCCAATAAATTCTCACTGTATTTATGTGCACCGATTTGATTTAGAGGCCTGTGGGGAGACACCATTTGGTAGCTCAGGAACGCAGAGAGGTAGGTGGTGCCCAGCAGAGAAGAAAGCTCATGTGCCAGAAGTGTTCCTGTGTCAGGTTGATTTATTGAGTGAGTTTCACTTCACCGGATGTTCCGAGATATTTATTTCCCCAAAGGCTCTGCAGAGATATGAACAGACCTGCATCCACAGATGTCATCATTGCTCATTTTACCGAGTCATGAAATTTCGCAACTGAAATTTGTCCATCTAAAATTGCTGTAACAGGACAAAGTCAACAGCATCTTCTCATCTCAGTCCCTCCTGCTTTTAATGTACACTTTTACAACCACAGCCAGGGAACTTTGGTACAGACTTAGGAATGTGTCTAATGTGACGTTACCTATTAATTAGTACACTTGTATGAAGAAATTAGCATGCTCTCGAGAGGATGGCTGTCCCTGATAATATCTGCAATTGTGGAAGTGAGTAAAGTTATATCCCAAAATAGCAGGAAGAAAATGGCTTAAAAATGAAGTAAAAAATCCTGAAGAGCTTTAGAACTGGGCAATTTGTGCTCCCAAAGAAAGTCTAGCTGGCCATCTGCCCAATCTTGGGTTTTGGTGTCTTTTAAATAAAGACTCTTCCAAAACATTTATTTCTCTGGCATCTGCAGTTTGCACAGGATGGCACCCTGTTAACTCTTTCTAGCCACAGAGCTGTGCTCTTTAGAGGACTCAAGAATGACCGACTCCCCAGGCCTTTGGAAAATCCGGTTCAAAGGGTTGGAGAAGCCCCCTAAACAGATTTTGGGTCAAGGGTGAAAGGCTCCAGGGCAAAGAAAAAAGAAACCGGAGCTTGAACAGGCTTTCGTTCCTGTAATGCTGGCTTTTACTCCAGCATTTCCTACAGTAGTGTAAAAAATAAGTCTAGAGATCTCTGCTCGATTTGCAAGAGCCCCTCCAACAGCAAGAAAGACAACAGGAGGAACCAGAAGGGTAGGAAAGCAAGTGTTGCAATCAATTTGTATGAGTAAATGTATTTTAGCTGAATTTTAACTAGGCTAAGAACTTGGGCACTACAGATGGCAACAAATGCAGGAGCATATAAATTTCCTTACCAGATGGTCTTATATTCTTCCGAACCAAAGACAAGCCCTGTCTCTGTAGGTATTCCAGGCCTTGGAAACATGGCTCTCTCCTTACCTACTCAGGGGGCAGATCATCTCGGCCTTCCTCCTGTCAACCAGCAGGACCCTAACTCTGCTTGACAAAGAGCTGGGGAGGCAGTAAAAGCCACGGGACATGGACCAAGAGAACCATCCTTGAAAACGACCTCAGTCCTCCCGAGTAATAAACATATCCCCACCTCAGGAGAGGAAAGCTATTTTTTCTTCCATTCATCTTCTTATGGAAAAGCCAAATTAGAATTATCATCTTCTTTTCTGCTCATTATATTCTACCACCTCCTTTTGCTAAAATGTCACTGTACCTGCATTCGGGCGTGCTTATGAATATATGTAAAAGAACCTGAATCGAAGCAACAAGTTGTGTTCGGTATGGCTTTGTTACTGCACACAGGAAGGGGAAAAGAAAAGAATGAAGTTCTTCATTTCAAATTTGTAAACGTAATTTCCAGGATTTCCATATACAAAACGTATTTAAACAGGAAGCTCATTTATTGGAAGATAAGCAAAATTGCTTCAGCTATCAATCTGAAGCAAATACATTCAGATATGAAACCCATACTTAGAAAATCTATTTTATGCTTTGTTGTGTATCAATACAGGAGGTTTGAGAGGCACATCAAATAAAACTTAAGTTAGCACCCTATGACAGACTATCCTGGCTTATTTAAATATGTTAATATTTCTCATTATGCAATTAACAATAACCTTCATTCATTTGTGAAAAACATTTTGCCAAGCATGCACATAAAAAATTAGCAAGTGAAGCAAAATCACCTTAATTTGCTTTGGACCAGCAAATAACCAACTAATTTGCAGAAATCCCTGCCAAGCGCTCATATTAAATGCTTCATGCTTATTTTATGACCTCTGCTGCACCTCTCTCTTCCCAGCCCTGAATCATATGATCATTAACATATTGCAAGGTCTGAAACTTTATTTTTTACATTCTTTAATTAATGCCTGTTTATAGAGGGCCATTGGACTTCAGATCTAGTTAATGAAACTTTTCTCCCCCAGGCCCCTGGAGCCCAATAGAAAGCTTTCTTCTCTGTTGTTTTAGTAGCTTTTTTTCCAACTGTTTGTTTATACACACTTAATTGATCTCTTTAGTCCCAAAAGCATTCCGGAGACACAACCTGTTCCAAGGCGAGATAACACCCTCCCCCTTTTTTTTATAAAAGCCCTGATTGCCCAAGGTTATCAGTTTTAATTTGAAAGTTGAAGATTCAGCTTTATTTACACTGTCTAAAAGACAAAATTGATATGGGCCCCGAAGAATTCTGGTTTCACACAGTGGCTACGAATACACACTGTACATAATTATTCTGATGTAGAACACAGTAATTACTAAACGCTGCTACGTCTTGTTTTACTGCATTTAAGAAACTCACTCTTCATAACAAGTTGGAAATAAGAACAAATCAGACTGTCAATGCATGAAATTTTCATGGCTCTTCAATTTACATTTTACATATTCCCTGCAACAAGACTTTCTATTATATTATTCTCTTTTTTCCTAGCATAATTAAATTAAAAAAGTAATTGGATGGTGCTGCAATGTCTTAATCACATAGACAAACAGTTTTATAACAGCTTACACCATTTGCCACATGGGGCAATGTCGTGATTGCACCAGGCTCGAAACGCAGGAGATCACGTAGCGGCTAGCAGGCAACGCGCTGAGCCTTTGGAACCTGGCTATGGAAGTGGAGAAAGTCATCCACCGACTCTTGATCAGAAGCGTCATGTCTGAAAGCTCCATTGACTACAACTGGCCAAAACTGGCCAACGAAGGGGAGGCTTCTGTGGCTGGATTTTACCAAAATGCCTAGTTTTGATGTCAACAGTTGACAATCTACTCTCAAAATTAACTATTTAGAGCCATACTCCATAACTTAAAAATGAAATCCAGACATACCATGAGATTTAAATGAAAGAGTGGGGAACGAGCAACGAATATACAGTGAGAGAAATCTTCTTCAAGGAATCTGTTTCAAAATGTATGTGCAATTTGAGAAACTTATCTACGTTTTATATTTTGGGTTTTATCCTACTTAGCTAGATGTTATTTCTGAATCTCTAATACTACCTGTAAACTCAACATCAATTATCAAATTCATTAAATTCACTTTAATTTTCCAGTTGAACATTGAAATGCAAGATGTGCAGAGCACGGTTATTAGTGATGGCTCCTAATATAGTGTACTTGTAAGCAAGCACAACTGCAATTGGCAAGCAATAAAAATGTATGTATAAGTGTGATTCTTCAAATGGCCAGCTCTAAATTCTGAGACCACGATATGATTCAGAAGCTGACGCTAGGGGGAAAAAACCTGATACTGTTCATCCTAAACTCTGTATAAATCTTCTATTTGGCCAGATATAGAATTGAGTTTAGCCCAAGTATTTCAGGCCACTTTCAAGAAGGATGGTGAGATGAGAATTAGTATAGTCACATACTGAACTACGTGGAAAGTAGCACCTTGTTCTAGTTGAACCAGAAAGTCCCAAGGATTGTGCCAATCTGCTGAACAAGCAGAAGCCTTCAGAATATCAGGAGACCCTTAGTTATCAATACCCACTCCAAATGTTACAGATGATAAAATCAACTTCTAATCCTATATATTAGACAGGCTGCTGTTGTTCAGTCTTCAGAACAGCCCCGATCCTGCACTATATTGGCAGTAAAGAATCAAGAAGTTTCCACTTGGATGGGAAGGATGAGCTCGAGTGGTCACTGGAGTAAGGAGTCACAGTGTAGTTGAAGAGAAAGGATAGTTGGTGAACAACAGCATTCCAGGTCATGGAACAAAGGGAACTTTGTGGTGGTGATCAACCTAGATGCCTCAGAAGTATGACTTAGTCCCACGGATCTCCAGATCAGCCATGAAAGGGCATTCACAAATAAATGCTTTGCAGTACCCCAAAGGCATCCAGGCTAGGTCTGGTTCCATTGGGTTGTTGTCAAGGCAAGAACACCCTGGATATTTGAAAATAAAGGTATGTAGGACTTAGGACCTGAAGCATCAGATGTGGAAGAATAAGCTGCCTTTAAGACCTCCTCTCAAAATGTAACCTTCAGAATGAAGATTAATCTTCTTGAGCCAGAGTGATGCAGCTCTGACTGCCAGCAGGGCTCTCCAAGGCAAAGAAGACAAGGCTAAAGGTATCTATTGTGGGAAGTATGCGACCACTGGGAGGCCTTATGGAAAGGGCCTTGAGGGCCATGCAGTTTAGCCAGTGATGAAAGCCACCAAGGGACAACTTCCACCTTTCTTCTCTTTCTTTTTTGCCCTTCCCAACCAATAAAGGAGGCAGAAACCAACCAAGTATGACAATGATAAAAGAGGGAAACTACTGAGATGATAACAAATAGAGGGGGTCAGCGAGAGCCATGCCTAGGCCATGGGTGATTGGCATAAAAAGCAGAATGCCTGTCCCAAAATCTAAGCTGTGGAAGATCCAAACATTGCTCAGTGCTCATGGAGAACCGTTGCAAAAAGCTTTGAATCACAGAGAGGATCATGAAACAAAGGTTCTGGACTCCAAAATCCCTTTGGAGATGGGCAACCTATATCCAACATACTTAATTTCTTCATGTCAAGCTGCTGCTGAAGATACTAGAACTGATGCTGCTGAAAGGAAACACAGCAGTCCTGTGACACCAGCATCTCTCTCTCTACTTGCCAGATAGAACGTTTGACAATTAATTAAGTAACCAAACATACCTCATACTTTCTGAGATAAGCTCCTTTCTCTAGCAGTGCCTACCCTTTGGAACGAGGTTCCCCCCAAGATCTGGATGGCCCCCACTCTGCTGTTGTTTAGAAGAGCCGTGAAGACCTGGCTCTTCACCCAGGCCTTCAGTGAGGGAGAAGGAGACCCCTCGCTTCATCATGCTGTCCATCTTTTATCTTTATCTTTTATTGTCATTTCTTTGTTTGATTTTGTGAGCTGCCCAGAGTTGTTGAGAGTTGGGTGGCATAAAGTTTAATAAATTATTATTATAATTATATTCTTTGTGGAATATATATAATAGACATCATTTTAAACCATGTTCAAGGAAGCGGTCTAAACTGAGATGCCAATGATTTGTAACTTCTCAGTAACCAACTTTTTATTGTTCTAATGATGAAGAGTTCATGATTTGGTATTACTTGTCATACTTTGCTTTGCTGGATTTTGTAGAACAACAATACGGAAGTGTTTTCAGTACTAAATAAACTGCTTTTAAATTAAATAAATAAAGTATGCACAGACCAGGATTTGCACTGTTTGATGTAGTTTGAAATTATAAACTATAGTTATGAGCAAAGTTTTACTTCTGTGGATTGCTCCACTTAAGCACAGGAATACGAAACAGATTAAAATCAACAAGTAAATCAAAGCCTTGGTTAACAACTTGATATATGAACCAAGACATGGAAAAGTCACATTTCAAACAGCCTTCATATTATGCATAGTAGGAAAGCAAACGTTCATTCAAAGAGAAAAATTAGTTTTCTTGCAATTGGGGGAGAGGGGATGTTATGCGCCTAAGCATCGTCCAGCGAAATTAACACAACATTCATATGCTTCTACTTTAGAGAAACTAAGCTCCAGATTTATGGGGAAGCTTTAAAAAAACATAAACTAAACAAGGTAATTTCCATAACAAAGTTAATGAGTATATCTAGCAATATTTAATGTATCGGGTTAAGTAAAGAATAGCTGGGACATTCCGTGCAATCTGAAGATAAACAGAATCTCAGAGAAATCTTTATCATGCAATTATTCACTCATTCTAAGCATTACCTTTTAAATTCAGATATCAGCAATGAAAGGTGTCAGATTTAATGATTGACAGTGTACAGTTCTTGCACGGAAAACAAAACAATCAGAGGTGTGTTTCTACGGGGCTTAATTTTCTGACGTATCTCTTTCTGAAGAGTGTTAGCGATAGGACAATAATGCAGATTCCGGCCTATCCTTCGTTTCAACCCCCCCCCCCCCGCCAAACTCAAAAAAGAGGCAGGCAGACTTGATGTTCTTGTTGTTTAAGAACAAGTCACCCATCGGTGAAGGAAGGGAATAATCACTCGGTCATCATCACACCGATCTATAGGGGCTTTTGACTCATCGGGGGAAAGGAGCAGCTCTGAAGGTATGGAATCCTGAAACTAGTAAACAGAATCTGTGGAGCAGATAAAATTTTAAATGGCACAATGCAATTAAAGCTGAATTCAATTTCAGCACACCCCTGTCCATCTGTCAGAGCGAAACAAAAGCTGAGAAGCTCCATTATTACTGAATCCCGGCTCTTGTTAATTTGCTTGCTGAGAGATTTCAATTTCTAGGAAGTGCACAAATTAGTGTTCAGCCAGAGCGAGATCCTGAGGAACGTAGAAGCAGATGGTGGAAATCTGCCCTAATCAAGTGTCTAAAGCTTTTTTCCTCCTGCCTGATTAAGGTATTTTAATCCTTCCCCATTGCCTGTTTTAAAGCAAATATTCAGCATGGCTTTCCCATTCATTTTTAATAAGCAGAAATAGAACTCTTTTTCTGCAGGGAGAAATAATTGCTTGTCTTTTTCTTGTTATTTCAGCCAATATGCAACAAGAATATCCACTCTGACGAATTATCTTATTTTTTTTCAGGAAGGGCTGTATTTCAATCTAAAATACATTTGGCTTTAGCTTACAGACCCAGTGGAAATGCTACTATCTCTTTTGTATTGTAAGAGAAGTCAATACAAGCGTCTTCGAAAACTGCTTTCCACTACAACTGTAGATCCACTTACCCGAAAGTAATTGCCAGTGCATTCAACAGGACTTAACATGCATAGGATTAAGCAGTTAAGTCTTGAAGGAGAGAACAACTGCGTTATATATTGCCCAAAAAAGTAGAAAAGATAAGTTGATAGGTATGCATTGAAAGGATTTCTAGGATATACACCATAATATCAGTATTCCCAGGATTCAGTATTTGTGAAATAAGGCTTCATTTGGAAATACTGGCTATTGCACAATTGGAAAGAATGTGATTCGTGCTTACAACTGTTGCTATGAGGCTTAGTCCAGTCAGTTAAAAACTAAGAGTACTTACATTATAAACCTACCGTCTTTGTTGAATGGAGCTTATTCCTACCTAAGATCGCTCAGAAGTGTAATTGTAAACACATTATAATGTATTAGACAAACAGGCCCAGATAAATGTTTGTACATCAATCAGTTATATTTATGGAAATTCAGTCAATGCAAAGTACGGTAGCCTTCTGAAAAGAAATCAGAGCTGAAAAATCAGCTCATTGACACTAGAATGGACTAGATCCTGATTCAAGTAGCCGCTGATTTAGAACCAGCAGGTGAAAACCCCAAAGATTATGAGGGTCAAAAGAAATTCTAAGGGTTGGGATAGTCTAAGCTGTAACTCTGGTTTAAAACTTATTTCAGTTTGGAACTCAACAGCTGGTGTCAGTAAATCTGTATATAGTTTATTGCACCATTGTAATATGAAGGAAAACAGTGATTTACTATACACGGTTGTCATAAGGGAATGCAAAGGAAGGCCAAGGAAGGTACAATAAATTTAACTGTAACTTTTATAACAAATTTTATATGATAAGTTTATCTGGAAGTTGTCAAGGCCAAATCAGATCTATTACTGTATAAGAATCCTGTTTGTCTGCTGTTTTAATACTGGGCGGGGGGGGGGGGATTTTGACCTCCTTCACAGGCTGTTGAAAAAGTTTATAAACGAGACGGGATTTTCTCCTTTTTCATACTGTTAGACACTTGGATCTCCCATCTGAAGGAAAACGTGGAATACAAATATTGTTGATGAAGATGAGAATTAAGTAAGAATTAAGTAAGAACTGGAGGGGTGGTAGTATAAACAAAATGTCTGTGTTATACACAGAAAGATAATTATAGTTTGAAAGGTGATTCTTCTGCATTTTAACCTGTAATATCATAAGCCATGGACCTGCAGCAAGTTATAAAGGTATCATCATGCAGACAAAGACTATGATTAACTACTATCCCAAACAAACTGCTATCACCCACCATGCTGGGCCACAAGATATCCAGAAATAAAATATAGCAAGTTACACGCACACCAAAATTGGAGATGGCTTTTATGGAGTTCCAAATTGAAAAACACTATCCTTTGTACCTTTTTAAGGCAGTTTAAACAATCTTGACAACGCTGACAGTGAAAACACTTACTCTAGAGAAGCCCTACTCTAGTCTTAATGGCTTCCAAGGGAGCATCATCTCATAACTCCTGCTTCTCCATTTTCAAAGTGACTGAACATCCTTGCATTCAAACTAAGCCTTTTCTCCCAACCAGGCCCCCAGTTTCCATTGGTTACCTAGAGACACTATGAAATAAATCTGAAGGACAAGCTACTTGACTTCTTTGACCCTTCAGAATCCGATGTTATTCCATTTTGAATTTTTGGATAGCTTCATTTGTTTGTCTTTCAAGACACACACAATCAAATTTGCTTTCTAGTGACTACAGTGGCAGGTAAGCATTAGTAGAAAGTGTTTATGCAAATTGGAACACCGTCGTTTCACTGACCCATGTTTGCTCTCTCCCAGGCCCTTTCTTTGCTTCTTTTTTCCAAAAAAGTTGAAAACATGAAAACATTGGAAAGAGTAAAAAATTACTTCAATGAAGTGTTTTCTTTAGAAGAGTAAATGCAATGATGCAAGGTATTTAGATAGATAGCTATCCTTGATTCCCCCAAAATGTTTTCCACTCTACCTAGTGTCTTAGAGCACTGATAGGTCATGAACTTCAGTTCTGAGTCTGGGGATGGCTTTGCTAATGATGTTTGCTTACGGCTAACTCTTTTTAATGGCTTGGTGGATCTGCTGTTGACTAAGTGAAGCAAAATTAACTAAGACCAGTAAAAGATGGCATAAAATTTAATATTGCATATATTTAATATTGCATTATTCTCAATCCCCCCCCCCCCCACCTTCGAAATTGCCAGAAATTCTACATTTTTACTTCTCAGCTTTAGAAAATGGTTCATCATATTCTTTGGATAATAATTTGTCTGCACTCTCGACAGTAAATGGAAAACAATCACAATGGTTGTATGATTAGAGGGGTACATTTCCTCTGTGGATCTTAAAATCATGGGACTAAAGAAAGTGTGGCTACCGGAGACAAAGCAAACATGTGCATTCCTTAATGTTTGCATTTAACAAGTTTATACCTCCCAGAATTATTTAGTGCGAAGGAGAGAGAGAAAACAGACCAACAGTTATACAATATATTAATGCTGGCAGCCTCTCGGCTTTGTAAATGGCATTGTGATAATCCACATTTGATTAAAAAGTAAAGCTACTATGATTTTATTATAGAAAAGTAAGTATGATGATAGAACGAAGGGATTAAAAATAAATTGTACATATTTTAATTTGTCTTGGAGAGAGGATTATTTTCATTTGTTAGGGAAAAATTACCAGATTTCAACCGTATGAAGATGGGGTCATATATCTTATTTTAAATACTTATGAAAACATCAGCAAGAGAAGGAGAGAAGGTATGTAAACTATGATACAGCATACTTCTTAATTACTTTATGTCTCATGTTTTCCCCAAGAGCTGAAGGGAGCACATATTGTTATTTATTTACTTATTTGCTTGTTTGCTTGCTGGTTAGCAGAATTTCTCAGCTGCACTTAGTCTCTGGAAAATGTGTTTCAGAAATGCAAAAAAATCAACAGAAATGCAAACAAGCCCCCCACCCCACCCCATAATCAACTAGGTTTCCAAGGCAAAGACTTGTTTCAAACAGAGCTGGCTTGCAAACTCTTCAGGGGCATCAAGTTCAAAGGTCTCTCTCTGCTTCCTCACAACACCACCCTACGAGTAGGCTGGGCCGAGAGAAAGCATCTGGCTGAAACTCTTCCATGGCTAAGGAGGAACTGTAACCTGATGTGGAATGCCTGCAACTAGCACTCCCAATCTCTCATCCTGAAATTTACTCTTCCTTTTCCAGAACAAGCTATGGCTGGCATCACATCTTCACAATTTCTTCAAACATGGCTTGCAAAGGTGGTTCTAAGGACGGCTGCAAACTAGTCAGCTCTACAAGAACTGTTGTGTTTGCATGGAAATGGGGAAGAGAAGGGTTGAACATGAAAGTGAAAATCCTCACATTCACGTATCTTAGGCTAGAAAGAATTAGCAGGAGGACATTCCTCAAGAAGAAGGTCATGTCTGCCTTCAGCCATATGTTCCTGAGGTCTCTTGTTCTTGTCCTATTTCCCCACTGCCGCCGATGATCCCTTGCCTTAAATGAATCCACACATGCACGCCTTTGCATCTGGAACTTGAGAAACTGAATTCTGGACTGATTCTTTCCAGAAAAATTTTAAGATTGTGCGCTGAGAATTCTGTTCATTAACAATTGCATTTGTACTTACTGATTCAGAAATTTTACATGTTGTTCTATGAAAACTGAATTATATTTTGCAAGTGATAGTGAGGGCCAACATTCTAAATATATATATTGAGAGAGAAAAAGAGAGAGAGAGAAATATATGGCTATACATACATACACTTCTCCATTAACAACTGAATTGGCAAAATTTACAATAAAAATAAATCAATCAATCTGTATTTTATATCCAAGCAGTCCTTCTATTTCCAAGAACTGGTTACAGGAGAAGAGCATCTGAATGACACATGAAAGGGATTAGTTATCCAGCACTAATCTCCCTGTTGAACATAAATGAAAATTCTCCCTAGTTTCTGGAATCTCTACCACATTTCTGGTATACACAACAGGTAGCGAGACATGATACAAAACTGACTTTTAACTTCCCAATAATATTTTGTTGAATTGTTTTTAAAACCATATTCAGGGTTTTGCTCCCCCCCCCCCCCCCCGTTTGTTTTCAAAAGACAGAGAGGAACAGTGAGAATCTAAGGCAGTGTTGTCCAAACTTGGCCACTTTAAGACGAGTGGACTTCAATTCCCAGAATTCCCCAGCCAGCCATGATGAGAGTTGAAGTCCACTCATCTTAAAGTGGCCAAGTTTGGACAACACTGATCTAAGGGGACTGCATACATTCATCATCTGGATGTAAAACTGTTTAGCAGGGATAATTCTTCTGTGTTGAGTTGAGGACAGTTTTTCTTAGTGAAATTCTCACAGAAACAGATCAAGAGACACTTCAGAAAGCAGCAAATAATACTTGGGGTTACTTATTAATAATAATAAATTGTATCCTAGCGAATCCTACTCAACCTTTTTATTTGTTACTCTAGTACTTCTAATAATAGTAAGGTATTATTTAGTGCCCTGAAGAATGCCTCTTTTTCAGTAATAGCAGTAGTGAATCCTTCAACAAGGCATGCAACAATCAATCAGTGGAAAACGTAATGAAAAAATATCAGAACGTAAATTCAACCTGAAATTACAAGTCCTTGCACAAAAAAATTAGAAAAGCGTTAGTATCTAATAAAGGATAACCAATTTATAATCACCAAAACAGCAAAGCCAGTTGAACTTGCAATCCCACATAACCACAATTGTCAATAAAATACTTTGATTAAATGGAAATGATAAAATAATTAAACTTAAGAGTCTGCATGTCATCTGCACAGCAAAGGATCAGATCTTAGGGCTTTGGTCATCTTCTACCACTACGCCCAAACCAAACTAAACATGTTTTCCAAGGCTTGTTAAACATGTTACAATGGAAGAGTTTTCAGGAGCGGATTCATAGCCTGGGGGCCACGTCCTGATGCCTTAGCCCGGAAGAAGCACACTCAAATATACCTATGAGGTTCTAACAGATGTGGTTAATAGCTAGTAATTGTTTGAGGGCATCCTTCAGCAGGAGCTGGGATGGACTCAAAAGGCTTTAATGATGGAGCATGTGTTTCATCTTTCTTGCCCTCATCAGACAAGGGAAAGGAACAAGTGAAATCTGCAGGCACAACAGGAAGACCTATCATGACTGGAACTAGGCTAAATCGAAGGAAAAAAGCTGAGCTGGCTCTCTGCAAAGAATCCTATAGTATTTGACTTCACCTAGAAATCTTACACTTATGTCAGCATGTAAACTTGGTGTCACAAAAATGCCATCCACCCAGGGATCTAAGGAAACTGGACCTCAGGGAACCTGAAACTTTTTCACTCAGAATCCAGGATAATACAGGGAGAGCCGCGTCCTTCTGCTGACCATTTGCAAAAAATTCCATTCACCCTTTATCTGACCCCGGGGGGATTTTCAGAGAAAGGTGAGGAGGCTAGGATCCAAATAAGACTAATTACCTAAAAGTGAAAATGCAACCTGAGAAAAGACTCACAAGGAATGTAAACTACGTGGGGAGGGAGGCCTGAAGGTGTCAATCAATAACAAAATGCAAACTGTCAAGGTTGCTTTGCTAACAAACTGTCACATCAACAATATGCAGTTAATGACTACAAATTAACTGTATACCAGATGCTTGACACTTTGTTATGACACTTAGCAAGCTAGTTGACATTTGGGGGATCAAAGCTTCATTAATTACACTTTGTATAACACGCACAACCTTTATGCTAATGTCCAAACATTCCTTAAAGTGAGGCTGTGCAAGGGGCAAAGTTAGCTTTTTAAACCTAGAAACATTTTCACAGGTAACCTTTTTTGCTATCTCTATGGGTGGTGACTCTGTTCAAGCCTTGAGTCTGAAATGATTTTTCCTTTTAAGTTAATGCCCTGCAAGAATAGTATTTGAGCTATCACCAAAAGGTATTGGTAACGGTGTACCAAACAGGCAACATCTTGTTTATTTATACTGTACTGTGTTCTTTATCTTGTTTGTTTGATATTGTGAACTGCCCAAAGTCATTCTGGAGTTAGGTGGTGCCTAAATCTGATAAAATAAATGAATAATGAGGCAGAGACCAGTTTTGGATTAGAAACTGGCCACAACTTGGTTCTATCACAAGCACAGCCATGCCAGTATTTGGAAGGGGTACTGAAAGCACCTGGTTTTATCTGTAAAGGGGATATGCTACCTGTGTGTGCAGTGCTGGGCTTGAGTCAGAGACTTGGTCCTTTCAGTCTTTGGACGGACTCTGTCTGACTACACCCAACAGTTTCCCAACGCTTGGGAGATGGTTCCCAGCTTTCCTTCTTTTTTAACTGCCTGTCTTTCCCTCTCTTTGCTATAGGTTGTAACAATGACGCATTACAGCTAGAATGTCTCTAGCCATAAGAAGCAAACCCATGGAAAGCAAAATAGGCCCTTGTCCTTCAACAATCAAAAGAGCCTTCAATGAGAGAACCACAGTATTCTTCAGGGAATGTTAAAAGATGTTGCGATCGAGTCCTGTTAATTGTTGTTTTTAATCTGTTTTTAATACCATACACCACCCAGAGTTGTTTTTGAATTGTGCAGCCTTACAAATCCAATAAATAAATCAATGAGCAGACGCAACTGAACCAGAGCCCAGATCACCTGGTCTGAATCGCTGCTTTCCATCTCCTGAGACGCTAATCTTCTCCCCAAATTTCCGAACTTTAGCTTCAGTCTTTGGGGTACCTGGAAGCCCACCTTGCACAAAAGGAGCATTTACAAGAGACCTAAAGTTCCACAGTTACAAAGTAAAATCCTTAAGTAGCTTTAAAGATCTCTAGATCATGTTCTAGCAAGCAGTATTTTCCTACAAAGAAAAGGCAGCTAATTTCTCTGCATCAAGCTAGCCCAAGTCTGGAGGGAAGAGTTGAAACAGCTGAATAATCCTCCATCTGCCCTTCTGATTCAGTTCCCTACTTTCCTCACCAGCAGAGGTATGGACAGCATTCGGGTGGACATCTCAGAGTTCGATGACCGTAGGCACTGCCATTTAAAATAGGCAGTGGTACTGTCCATCCAGTAGCAAATTAAAACAGAGACCTTTTGGGTGGCTTTTTAACCTTCCTAACCCTAATTTACTGAAGCCAAATATAAGTTTAACGTTTTTTTGCTTTGTTTTGTTTTTAGTTTTTATAAGTGTTCTCTTATTTTATTATGGACACTTTCATGTTTATATAGCTTCTAATTAACTTTGTATGCTGCCTAAAGTATCTTGATTGTGACGGTTTTAAAATCTAATAAACACGCTAGAGAATGTTTAAACATCTTTAAAGATCAGAATATTTTGGCATCAATTACAATGCAAATTCAATCACAGTATTGCCTTTTTATCATTGTTTTAGAACTGTTAATTTCAGTGCTATACAACTAGATGAATGCATTCCAATTTACTCTTAGAATAAATATTACTATTTATTCCACACTGAATTTAATTTAGTTTAGAAATTTAAAATTATACACTATTAACTTTGTAGGTTTGGCAAGAGAAGAGCTGGATGCATTAGAGACAAACTACTAATTCAAGAAATACGTGTTCAGAATAATGTGGATTTTCCCCCCATCAGAATTCATTTGCCTAACACCCAGTTTTTAAAGACAGCTCTATTTTAGTTCTCTTAAGTATGAAAATGACATAAGCTCAATCAAATTTGACTCTGAAATTAACCTGTCATTTTCAGACACCACTTTTTAGAGGTGAATAAAAAAACAGATCTCTCTTTTAAAGATTTGCTATTGGAAAACTGCCTAATAATCTATGAGGTCTGTAAGATTTGACCACAAGCTAGTTATTCATATTAATAAAATGACTAGTCCACAACAGAACTGAACTCATGGCAATTCATTCCTCAAGAAAAGCAACCTTCTATTTTCTGCCCTATTCAGAATAGCGTTTTAAAAAAACCCTGCAAATAATTAAGCAGGGAATTTATAGCGAATTTTTATCTACATTACATTAATGTGCAGGGATGTGATGGTCACAACACTAATAAGAGTAGCACTTATACTGAAAATGTAAGAAATCTATTTGCGTAGTGCATATATACACGAACAGATGTTTGTCTACATACAGACTGTAGGTAATGCCCAGCTAGATCAAAGCAGAGGTCTATACAGTCCCTCCCTCTGTTACTACAATGGCCAACCAGACAACTAGGAGTAATCCAAAATCAGGGATGAGTGGAACGGCGCCTCCCATTTTTGTTCCCCAAAAACAGATATCCAAGAACCTATTGAAAGCTATATGTATCCATCACACCCAGGAGCCAATGATCATTCTCCTGAAATCCATCTGACAATTAATTCTGTCCAAACTGATGGAGATCAGAAAAACTTTTGACGCTAAACTGGGGGATTCTCTAAGCGTTCTGTGAAGAATTACTTTCATCTGACCTGAATCTCCACTCCTTCAACTTTATTAGATGTCCCAAATTCTGGAATTATAGAAGAGGGCTTTTCCTTCTCTGTTTCCCCTACAGATATAATTCTATATATTTCTATCTACATATTATCCTTTAATAGCCTTTCCTCTAAGCTAAAGAGCTTCCACAATCACTTGGAATTCTTGGAAGTAGAATGCCATATCAGCCAAGTGAATCAATCAATCAATCAATCTATAATCTTGATTACTTTCTTCTGGAATTACTATAAGGGGGAACTAGGTAGAGAATTCCCACCTATACAATTCCAAATGTATGCCCAAACTATACAAATAAATGCATTTGTATCATTCATACCTAAGTATCAGTTTGTATCAATCAACCTAAGTCCATCATACTTAGGACGTATGTCCCAATAGCAAAGACCACCCTATTCTAGCCAGCATCTAGTGGACAATGGATGACCCTGGGCTGCCATTTTTACTGATTCTGATGATTACAAAACAGGCTCGTGTTTGATAATGTAATCAATATATTGACCTCACACATGACTACTATGAAAAAATAAAATTCCAAACCAGCAGGTGTCAGAGATGCTGGTATTATAATGCATTTATATAAATGTATAGTAATTTGATTGCTCTGATTGGCTGGAGTTTGCTGTTGGGTGGGGCTGTTTTATATACATCTGTTGTTATATTTATTGTAAAGTACTTGTGTCTCAGAAGAGGGCAGTATAAAAATATCTATATAAGTCATGTATATATATATACATGGTGGTTGTTCTATGCCCCATCATGTACAACAAACTTCATCTGCCACATTAATACCCATTGCTTTTTATGCCAAACATAGTGAATGACTAGACCATCTAAATGCTTCCAGATCATTTATGAATGAGTTAAAAGTCCACCTTCTATGTAGCCTTCCTTGACTTCAAATTCCCACTGGATTCGACCTCTCTTGAGAATAATCCCGTGGGAAAAGCTTTAGACACGTTAAAAGGCACCATCACTAGCATTGTTCTTGGAAAATTCTTTATAGCACTTCACTGAAAGAATGATTCATTTATTGCTATCTTTCTGTGTTATTTATTTATTACTGCAACTCTCCTGCTGCCCCATTTCCTGAGACCAAACAGCTCAAAGTACTAATATCAAAAGATTAGAAAGTAAATCAATGAATACAATTGTATCCAATCATTCTTGTACCTCATCATTCAAGGGAGCATGATCTTACTCATTTGCAAGTTACTTACAGAACAGCCGTGTTTTTACAGCTCTCTGAAAAGCTAGTAAGGAGTTTGTAGTTTCTATATCTGGGAGTCCGCTGTTCAAATCACTGCTAAATTTTCTCGAAGTTTTTGGTGACAGAGAACGGTAAAGGTCTTTGGAAAGTCTAGCTCAACAATGCCTATCATATCACCACTATCTATAAGCTTAAGAAATCTAAAAGGTTAGTAAGTCTATACTTACCTTTCCAAAATCATGTTGATTCTTCTTGTCCTTGTATCTGCTTGATAATTGCAACTCTAAAGAACACTTAACATAACACTTTTCTGTAACTTACCTGGAACAAAGTAAAGTTTCCCAGATCCGTCCTGATCGTCTTTCAAAACTGGAATTATATTGGCTGCTGTCCAGTCCTGATACAGAGGCTAACTTTAAGGACAAGTTAAGATTTCTTTTTCTCAGATCAGCAGTTTGGCATTTTAAGTACTCAAAGGTAGATTAATACTCTGAGTGGTCATTATCTGAAATTATTCTGTTTAAGTTCAACCTATCAATAAAGTCTTCAAGTTTCTTTCAACATCATCTGTTCCAATTTCTCAGAGTCCAACTCTGAAAATATAAAAAAGTGGACATAAATTCCCCATAGTGAAAAGTGTAATCCTCTTTTAAAATACTATTATCTGCAAGGGTCCACTGCCTTCTACCTAACCAATAAGGTGAATGGGACCAGAGTTTGAACAGTTTGCCCAATATTTTGAGTTAGGGTTAGAGTTAGGTCCTAAAGACTGATACACAGAGCAATGTTTATGTTGATGCCCCTGAGATATTTTAAACAAATTGACCACTTAATGATGGTCAGATACTAAGGAGGTCTGTCTCTCAGAGCCCCAGCTTTCATGTAAAAAAGGAGATTTAATTTTCATGATTTTAAACTATGCCCTTGGGCATAGGTTTGCCGCAAAAAAGGTGGTGATGTAATCCTGGGAAAATGCCTCCAAACCAGATTCTAAAAGTTGACTTAATGGCATTGGTCAACTCTCGGCCTTTAAACTGGCTCTTTCTTGAAGGAAAGGAAAAATCAGACAATTTGATTCTGTAAGGTCAACGTTCAGTTTGCTGTTTGAAAACCGTGTTGTAGCCATTTTTATAAAGATATAGCTATTATACCTGTTTTGTACAAAGTAGGGTTTTTTTCATCTTGTTCTTTTTCCTATTTTCTCTTTCCTCTTACATTTGCTTGTTAGTTTATCCATGGGTACATGGATGTCTGTCAATCCTATTAAGAGTTGCCTACACTTCAACTTACGGGGAAGAAGCTCCATAGAGGACCAAGGTTTTCTGTCATCGAACAAGTGGATTGTTAAGAAAACCACCCTCGGTGGCCAGTGGCAAAAAGTCGATGCGATCCTTGGCAGGCCTTCCTTGTTCAAAGCAAAACCCTAGCTGATGGATCCGTAGTATTGTGGGATGTAACGACTGTAAACACAGGACTATGCACATAAGCTTCCAAGTGTATCAACTCATTAAAAACAGCTGGTATAACAAAGATTTCCATTTTACTCATTTACCTTTTCGAGTCTGAAATGCAGTATAATTTATGCCTAAAGCAAGCATGCAGTTTCCCTGTATTCCTGTTCACAATGCCCCATCTGCTCCTTAAGAACCAAAATTTGGTGAATCAACCAAGTCTGACAGGATTTATCTCAAGGAGGCAGGGTTGATTCTACCAGCATCCAGTATCTGAAGAAGCAAGACAGATAAAGTTGTGGAATTAAATATGGCTTGTAAATGAGCAGAAAAATAATTATGCTTTATTGAACTTCCTCCTACAAATTTAATGCTCTGCAGATCTGAACCAAGAACAGAAATGAAAATATTTTAAGGCAGAAATAAGAAGCTTCCACCAACAATTTTTAGGCTTTACCTTGTGAAGACTTTTTTTTAAGAACAAATATTAAATGTGCCTTTTTATCAGCTCAAGTTGTAGACTCGGTTTATTGAAACCACAGATAACCTCGACCATTTTAGAAGATCATCTCAGATTCTATGCTGCTCCTCCACTTAAGTACATTTGCAGATGCTTTCAGCCAATTCACTTCTTAGTCTGTAGCTCCCCTCACCTCCAAAAGAGTAGCTGACATCTTTCCAAGGGCCTTCCCAACCCCCAGCACTTAACTTTTAGAGGCTGCAATGGAAGAGATGAAGGGAAAATCCATCTTCTATGGTCTTGAACTCGGTTCCATCCACAAAAATCAAGTTAGGATCCAAGCCAACATTAATTTATTTCTATGGCCCTTAACTATTCACTTGCAACTATAGATTAATACATTTTTAATCCAATCTCAAGTTTACTCATATTCTGCTTCACAGGTGTTAACAAGGAAGCTGTATCAGAATATCACAGGAATCAAGTTTTATTTCTGCAATTTACAATATCCCAAAGTCAGTAAGTTTCAAAATGGGTTTTCCTGCTCTATTATCTGCAAGGAGATAGACAAAGGATTAAGACTTGAGTCTGCCAAATACAGCACTTCTTTCCTTCTCAGCCTTTTCTCTGTCCTTACGGCCACCAACAACATTGCATTAATCTACATAACTAACAGAGGACAGGGTGTTCAAAGCTCAGGCCAACTGAGAGTTATGTGACGGTGGCAACTCTGTTTCTACCACAGGTATCTTCATTTGGTCAAACCACCCTCCTGCTGAAAGCAACAGATGGATGTTCATTATGGTGTGCCTGATCCCACAGAGACAAATCTAAACCTGTCTGTTTCACAGGTAGAAATGAGCTATCAGGGTGGACAAAACCTCTTTTCTGGTGGAGCTGCTCTTGACCACAAGAAAGATGCTTCTATCCATCCTCAGCCCAGGTTCACCTAGGTTTACCTTTAGCTTATTTCTATGTCACTGGACTCAAAGTGGTTCAGAACAGCTATTAACACTCCTACATTCAATTTTCTTCAAGTAAATATAGCTGAAATCAATATGCCTCACTTTTAAGTAGGAATGCACAGGGCTGTACTGTTGAAGACCACTGAAATAATGAGTTACAAAGAACACCGTGCCAAGACATATAATAAAACACAAAACATACATTAGGGCCCCCACATGCTTCAAAGCAACTCTTTCTCTCTCAATCCAAAATGCTGCACATGTGAATCTCATTTTTACTTTTTTCCTCTAATGCTGTAACTCTCAGCCGTGTCGTGAATGAACACTACACTTTATTCCGGACACTCATAATTCTAAATTTTCCTCTAGGTCTCATTTCAAAATGCCACACTTAGAACAGGGGAATACAAAACATTTTATACCATGGCATGTGGAGCTTTAACATGGCTCAAAACCAACAGACCAGATCTGGAGAAGAGGACATATTTGTCTCTTGAAGTCAATCTACCTTCTTGGCATTTTGGTTTTTGTTTTCCTAACTGAGATCTAAGAGGAGCAAACAGGCTTAATTGCATGGAAAAGAATGAAAAAGCGTTAACATTTGTACCCTTGTTTTCCAGCTCATCTGTATACCGTTGGAACCGTGCAATTCATGGTGGTTTACATTCATAAAACACTGAAGGGGAAAAAAATTAAAAGCATCCAGACAGTGATGACACAAGAGGAAAAATGAAAATGAGCAGCAATCATTTTCTCAGGAATTATTTCTGAGCGCTGCTTTTTTTCTCTTTGTTTAACTCAATTTCATGAGCAAGTAAGTTTTATATCGTATTAGCTAAATACAATCCTCTCAATCATGCTCGTGCGCATGAACATGAACATAAAGTGTGGGCTACTGTTTTCTCCACACAAGCATTGTGCATTCCTTCACAACTCACCAAATGGAAGATTAAGGCTCCATCATGGAGTGGAAGACATCAACGGCTAACAATCTGTCACTAAATAGTGATTAATTTTCTGCCACCAAACTCAGACGTGTTAGGATTACTCCCCAAAGTTCAGTTTAATTTAAGTACTTTCTGATTCATGAACAAGGGGAATAACAGCCAGCTATAAAGCGGTAATCCAATCCTAAAATGGCCTTAACCCTTATAATCTACACTTCAATGGCAAGGGAAACCGTAGAGTTGCCTGACTGCAATCAAGGATTTCTTTTCCTTCTGGGCGCACACGCTGGAGCTCTCTTTGCTCCCATCCCTTAGTGCATTACCATAACATGGGCATGCTCTCTTTATGGTGGGAACAGAGTGACCTCGGGGTGATTTATAATCTTGTGAAACCCTGTCCACACGGCGGACCATCCTTTTTTCCTTTTTCTGAGGTCGCTATCTGTTTCTTCAACTGATGTCTTCCTGCTGTGACAACACTGTTGGATAGCTGTCAGCGCACAAGTATTTCTGTGGCTACACATTATCTCTGTGCACATTTCTCCTGCGGGTTTTTTTTCTCGCCCTATTGAAAAGCATTTATGTGCTTGGTGTTTAGACAGCAAAGGGCCATTCTAAAACTCTCTCATTAGTCTGAGGCCCAACAAAAGACGGAGAACTATGCAGGAGAAGAATGAAGTGGATCACCTTGTGACAAAAGAATTGGCTGCATTGTCTTGATCTGTTCAGATCACTGCTGACAAGTCTGTATTTTTATGTACATCTTTAGAGCTGCATGCTGCTGCTAAATTTTGTTTTTCAAATATCACTCAGAACAGGGAAGTATCCAGTGGGGTCCTAGACTGAGAAGATACTGCCTTATTCAACACTGGCTGTGTTCAAGCACTAGACAGTTTTCTTGAACTAAATTGAAAAGTGAGAGACAACAGAAACGAAAGGTCCACCCCTGCAATGAGAATTCCATATTATGTAGGGAAAATACACTTTTCCACTTGCATGATTACCAAACACCTGCAGAGTACTGCTAAAGGCATCAGAAACATCTTGGTTCACAGGCCAAATCAGAAACGGTGGGCCTTCTCCTATTGCGTATAGCAGAATCTGGGGATCCAATTTTTAGCAGGACTCCTCTTCTAATAGTTCTACCATTCTTCCAAATTTAACAAGAACCACACATAGTCCTTTGCCCAGGTTCTTTCCTCCCAGTGATGTCATCTGGGTGAAAAGAATTGGTGAGATATATTGTATGAGGGCGAGTAAGCTGTAAGTCAGGAGAACGTATTTTTCATAAGCAAGCTCTTTTTCTTGCACAATTTAGATTGAAAAATCCCATTTTATAATTTGATAACAATAAATTATAGTAGATTCATGGGCTGACATCACACTGGTGGTGCACACAATCCTGCAGAAATAAATGTCAATCTTCCAACAAGCGTTTAAAAATGCAGACTACAGGCTATCAAATTTCCTTTCCTTTTCTCCTCTTCTATAAAAATCTCTCTTTTTTATCTTTTTTGAAGGCAACCACACTGTAAACATAACATCTTCTCATTGGGTTTCAAGCCAGAACCTGAAACACTGGAATAAAATTAACTACAGAGGAAGCATATTACAATTTGCTACAATTAGTTCCAAAGATATATAGGTAAATTTGCCTGTGAATAGTGAAGGGGGAAAAAGCATATTCCCACCTCTTGAGTAAGGGTAAGAAATCAAGAATACAGTCTTTGCACTATTCAACGGTGACCCGTCATCATACAAGGACACCACGTAAGGGCCACCGCTGTGAATCGCATGGATTAAAAGCAGTCTCATAACTGCTTATGTACTCAAAGACATTATGTTAAATGATCTACAAGAAAACTATTGAAATATCTAACTTTCAGTATTCTATCACAACTTTTCCTTCACATAGGCTGTCCTGTGATTGTGTAGTAAAGTTTTATAAGCTTCACTGTCACCTCAAAAACAATGAAATGTTCCTGGGCAATCAGCACCAAAGAGGCTCTCGTGAGCAGTGACCCGATGAAATATTGTTTGTGTATGACTATGCTGAGACACAGCTAAAACCTAAAAGGTGTTTTTATATTTGTGCTAGCACTTTAAATCCTACTTATTCTTGTCGTATGTAGGTTAAACTATTGGCATAACGAAATGGCTTTAGTTGCAGCACTGAATGTAAATGTTGCTGGTCAGGGACTGAAATAAAACTCTGACGCTATTTCATTTCATGCAGGAAACATTTCAGATCGACCATTTCTCCCAAGGAGGTAGCCTACTGTTTCCTCACTCCAAGGACTTGTTAAGTAGCACAGCAAATCTAGGAAAACGATCCACTGAAGCAGTGAAATGTCCTAGAAGGGATCACAGAGCCCCGAAGTCCACAAAGCCAGTTAGGTCCTGAAGCACCATGCCTGCTCAGGCAGGAATCCAAATCAAAGCATCGCGGACAGATGACTGTCTGCTCTGGGCCTGCACAGAACCCAACGCCTCGTGGTCACTGACTCCCCTGTGAAAGAGCTCCTGCTATTAGGCCTTTTATTTCCAACGTTCAACCAGTGCCTGCTTTCCTTAACCTAAAACCATTATTTTGTGATCCGCAGAGTCCACTTTGGTCATCTGTCTGCGGTGCTGAGAATTCCCACACCTGCAGTGACTTCACAGAACTTTTTTTTCTGTTCCCCTGATCAGTCTCCTTGCCCTTCTCTGAACCAGTTTCAATTCCTATGAATTCTTCGGAAAGTATAGTGCCTAGCTGAATAAAGTAGAATAATTCTTTGGAAGCTATGCTTCTGTTGATGCAGCCTAGAATTGCCTAATCCCGTTGCCTCAATCTTTTATGAATTTTCTCAGTGCCTTCAGCCTTTCTCCAACTACAACTTGGTGCAGAATTAGATACAGTGGTACCTCGGTTCACGAACGCTTCTGTTCACGAACAATTCGGTTCACGAACAGCTCCAGTCGCAAAAATTTGCCTCCGTTCGCGAATGCCGGATCGGGTTACAAACGGGATCCGTGGCCATTTTCTCTCCCGTGACACGTGATCGCGCCTTCCTGTAGGGAGGGGGACTCTCCCTCCAAGCAGTAACCGCCTCCCCACCCGCCTTCCTGTCCTCCACGCCGGGAGTCGCGTCGAGCAAGGTTAGCTTTCTCTCTCTTCGTACTGTATTTTGTGTCATATTTTTGCAGTTTAAAAAAAAAAAAACATATGGTTCAGAACGGATTAACCGTAATTACATTGAACCTTATAGGGAAATTTGATTCGGGACACGATCAAAAATCGGTTGGCGACCAAATTCGTAGGGGTCAGAACAGATTAACCGTATTTACATTGAACCTTATGGGAAAATTTGATTCGGTTCACGACCAAGTCGGTTCACGACCAGAGTCGTGGAACGAATTAAGTTCGTGAACCGAGGTACCACTGTATAGTGAAAGATACTGACATTTCAATGACATACTTACTTTATATTATTTTCAAAGTACCTACAATGAATTGGTTCTTGATTCATTTTTGCACAACCTATCCCCAAATCATCTCCAAAATGACATTTGTTGCCAAACATTTATGATTTAAGGAAGAACTTTTTAAAGTCAACGTTGGTACTTTTCATTTCTTCATCATTAATTATTTAAACCTTAAATATCCCCTCCCAAATATGGTTATGTCTGGAGCTATGATGTGTGAAAAGAGCCAAATGCATTTCATGTTAAAAATTAAGCGCTTGTTCGTTCCAATCAGAAGTGATTCAAATGTATATGTTGGATCAGTGTTTTTCAACCCGCTGGCTGGGGCTTTCTGGGAGCTGAAGTCCACATGTCTGAAAGTTGCCAAGGTTGAGAAACACTGTGTTAGATGGAGAGGAAAGCAGAATTGTGGTTGTTTTCATTCCTTTCAACGGAAAACATGAGTGAATCTATTCATCTACTCATTTTTAAACCGAGCAAATTTGGAAGTCCTTGCTCCTTTTTTTCCTTAGCCACAAATAGATTTGACTTTATTGTTTCTGTGTATCTTTGACTAAATTTAGATCAGGTGATTTTAAGAATCATCAACTTATTAAAATGATCCCATATCTACACCAAGTACAATTTCTGCAATTCTGACAATTATTATGAGAAAAAAAATTGCTTCTTGAATATGGATTTTTGGCTTGGGATTCTATTTATTGATTCTGTTCTTTGTGCATGACAACATGAAGGTCTGCTACATTTAAATAAGTTCTATTTATCTACTTTTTGAAAATAGCTATAGCAATTAGACATTTATATTCCAAAGACTCCAAGTGAAAATGACACTGTCAAAGACCAATAAAAATATGCTTCTTGAGTCTGCAAAAGTCTGTTATATCTCTTTCTTCTGCTCCCTTTCTAGGGCAGGGATTTTGAATATTAATTGTTTAAATTTTTCACTGCCTTCAGTTGGGTGTCAAGTACTACTTAATGAAACATGTACTGATGATCATATTTTCAGTGTGTAAGGGACCACAAATTTGATTATTTTCAAGGTGAAGTCGAACCAACAACCTTCCACAGACTATTCCTCAGCGAGCACCTCCTGTAATGTCTTGCTCTGGGTACCTTGGCCACAAATGTATTTCACTAATAGGTGTGTTACGCCAAGAGCTCATAAAAAACAAGGACAAGCGATATGAGCAGGCAGCAACCAGGCAGAGCATGATCACAGATTATTGGCAACTTTTACTCCCTAAATTGGATTAAATCTATTTTTGCAAAGGTTGACATTCATGAAAGACCTTACTTGTGGTGCATTTCAAATCGTGCAATCACGGAATAGCAAGCATGAATTGGGATTTTTCTTTATTGTTTTAAATTATTTCTTTTAATTATATTGCTACTACAATATATCACATTTCTAATCATCTTAAAAATCACTTCGAGCACAACGGTCTTTATTTAAAAGACAGCCATCCAAATTTAGCTCAAGGCAAGGACTGCAGATATCCTTAGAAAAACTATACATACAAACTGGGAGTTTGCACGTAGCCCTCACCCAACAGTGGATACCTGGGCCTGCGTGTCCCTTTTCAGAACATTTGTCACGGCACTGATCATCAAGGGGAGAAGGTCAGAATTTCACTGTGCGGCTTTTCCTCAGACTGCGCCATGTTGGAAATATATTTTCTACAGGGAGTATGGGGATGCAGTGAAGTGAAAGAATAGCTTCTCACTCAAGGGGAAGTCCACCTGCTCTTCTCTGAATCCAAGCCCCTAAGCCAGGTTTAAGGAAACGTGTTAAATTATCTCCTCTTCACCACTTAGAGCATTAAGTATTAAGGGTATAATTTTCCAGGAAGAACTATGTTAATCTCTAGCTCAAAAGATAAGAGACTATAGTATAGTCCTAATTCTAGCCAGGAGACATTCACCACGTGTTCCTCTGTAAAATGCCATTTTTCCACTGAAAGTTTTCTCTTAGTTTGAAATATGGACCTTTTTCTCATAGTCAATTACCCCTTCTTTGAAGTTGCCAAAAGAAGGCTTGATCCTCAATCAGAGTCTGTGAATCAGACAGAGACTTTTTTAACCACAGGACATTTATGTGGCTTCCTACCTTCCCCACATCCATATATCCAGGCCCAATGTCCCTGATGGGAGGTCCATGAGCTTTGGAATGGCACATGGCACTTGATGCCCCAGCAGGAGCAATGAAAACACAGCAAAGGGAAAGGAGCCCACATACAGCATATACCTGCAAAACGCTACCCACGTTAACAAGGCAACTCTGTAAAAGTTTACAGTATCACTGAGTTTTCCATACAATGATTAACCTTTACACTTCAACACACCTAAATTCACTCTTAACTAAATTAGTTTGCAGAGAATTTGTGCCCCTTTGCAAAGGGCTCTGATTTCATTTAACAATGTTGGCCATTGTACCGCTTACCTTAACAACCTGCATAATACCTGAGCTGACTCAAAGCAATATTTTACAAGATGTTAACTCTCTAATTAAGTGCTCCTTAATGAAAAAAAAAACAAAAAATTGCTTAACCCGAATTGATCAAATGGTAGCTTAGATATATAGTTTTCTAAACAAGAAACTCCTAATGGAAATTTTCAAGCTCTATCTAAATTACCTTAGACATCATGGTAATAGGCTTTTCTTTCTTTTCTTTTCTTTTTTTTTACTCTCTGCTTTCAGACATAATTCCAACCTATGCTCAAGTTCAGCAGGTGACTCAGCTCCCAGCTGGACAGGCCGGCTTCCAAGATCCGTGTCCTAAGAACTTTATGACTGGAGAATTTCCATACAACTACACAGGGGCTACCTTTGAAGATGTTTTGGAAGCCCCAGCTGGTCTATCAGTGGGAACAAATAATTCTGGCTGAAAGTTTCACAGTCTGCCTGAAGCTACCGTATGTAATTTGAACGTTGACATTAGTCTATAAAGCACTAAGCTACTTAGGACCCAAGTACTTAAAGATCTCCCCAAATACCACCTAATTCTAGCACTGAGGAAGCCCCATTCACAAGCTTTGGCGGCACCAGCCCAATTATGGACCAGCCCTGAAGGACGTATCTTTGATTCCATGCAGACCAGACTCCTCCTCCTCTACCACCACCACCACCCCACTCATTCAAGCTTCTGTAGAACAACTGTTATATTTCAAGGGGGACTTTTTCAGATGAGCCTATTTTCATTCTTTTCATTGTTATTGCATCATTCAGTATTGCTGTTTTTACGGTTGGTAAATATACGTTCATTAGTGGGAATGCAGAAAATCGGATGACTCACAGATATACTCTTTTGAAAATCAAGACTTCCTGCAATTCCCTCGCTGGAGTTGTGTGGAGCAGAATGAAAACAATCCATTTTAACATCTGCATTTATATTATACGATTCTGGTCTATTAGTTGCTCTTTCCAGATTTATTTTAAGGTTAAAATCAAATACCCGTCTCCGGCATACAGTACATTGTTTTTTACATGGTTTCCCTAATACATGAAGCTAACATTAAATATATAAACAAAAAAGTTTTCCTGGTGCTACATAAACTTATCCAAGCAAGTATTTAAAATTAAATTTCTCTACTATAGGCTTTTAGTTTTACAGCATTGCCTTCTTTTTATATGAAGCTTTAAAGAACATATGTTCTTTGTTAAAAATCCACACACAAAACCCCATTTATCTATGAAAGATCCATTTGACAATTTCTTGCAAATCCCATTTGTGCCACAATAGTCCTTTTTGGCAGATGTCACAGATTTATTCCTCTAAAACCTGTGCTCATTTTCTTTTAACTCTCTATGCTGGAAAGTATATACAACACAGAAATAAATCCTATTTCCCATTTACAGAATGTGTGATGTTTCTATTTACCCTTTTCATAAGCTGCTTTTCTAGACACAGCACGCTCAAATCCAGCCATAAGTAAACCACCATTATATGCCTGCCCATATAAGGAGTATTTCATAAAACAAAATGCATAAAACACACACATCTAAATAACTTGTCTGTATAAGAATCACACAAAGAGTACATTTCTTAATTCCCATTTGCTAACTACAGTACAGGATTTCTCCTCCAATTTTAGTTTCGTTTTGATGATAATATACATCAAAAAGTGCAAAATTTTTGTCAAGAGTGTTTCTCAGTAAAAGACACAATAACTTTCCCATTGCAACCCAAGAGAAAAAAACTCTCTTTCTGGTTTGTATCATGCTCATAAGACACTTCAGCTGCTCCTTTGCTTCATTGTCTCTCCAAGTGATTCCGTGAGACCTAAGAGAAACATCTTCTACAGCATGTCCAGAAGCTTGGTTCAACTCTGAAGCATCTTCACAGCACAGATCCAGACAAGCACTTTGTTTGCAAGCAAAGCACCTTATTAAATGATCTGCATGACAACACCAACCAGCATTTGCATTTAAAGTTATTTGATTAAAGTTACACATAGTCCTCATTTAATGACCATTTGTTTAGCAACTGTTTGAAGTTACGACGGTGCTAAAGCTACTTACGACCAGTCCTCACACTTACAACCATTGAAGCACCCCCGCAGTCATGTGATCACCATTTGCGATCTTCCCAGCCGACTTCCAGCAAGCAAAATCAGTGGGGAACCACATGATTCACTTAACGACCATCTCAAAAAATGTCATAAAATCAGGTGTGATCATGTGATGTTTTGCTTAACAACTGCCCCGTTTAATTATGAATTCTCTGGTCCCTATTGTGGTCATTAAGCAAGGACTACCTGTATTTCCTAGAAGTTCTCCAACTGCCTTAAATTGTCCTTAGCATGATTAAGTTGCATACCTAGACATCACAAAATAAATGTACATTCAAAACTATAAATTCATTGTCAATATATTCAGTCTCAATACTTGCTACAAGATTTTGGAAAGAAAAATAAGTGTTATAACCAACAGCTTCAACACAAAGTAATTGAAACCCCATTGATTTCAACTGAACTGTTCTATTATGAATGCAGTCCAATGATTATTGAAAACATTTGTTGTTTTACTGGACAGCTCCATTATTTGAAAATGCACATGGAAAGGCATGCTTTGGGAACTCTGCAATTAGAATGCATGGGTCTTTGCATCTGAGTTTCATATATACAGTGTGATCTCAGAAGATTTGTGTCATCTTTAAAATGTAGAGAGAAGGTCTTTCTACACAATCTTAAGCATGCAACTAAAATTTATGTTGCTACTAAATGTATAAATAAGCTTAGATAAACATCCCATTGGTAAGTCAACAATGAACATCAAGTTAAAAACCTGACATATTCAAACATATTTTTTTAAAAAAAAAGTTCTAAATGCTTAACAAGGCATTTTAACCTTTACCAAAGCATCTGAAAAATTGATTAAAGCCACCCTTAATGTGGATTCAGGTCAACTGGATCAACAGCCCATAATGTACTACAATATTAGCACAGATAATATATCCCCTTTTCTAACAAAAGCTCCAGGCCAACACAAGACACTGTATGTTCTTACCATCTATCTAACCAACATGATGAAATCACAGTGCAAGTTGCCATGTTTCCTTTGAGTGCATGTTGTCCCTGTCAATATGGGCCACTAAAATCCCTGACAGTATTATCTCAAGTTAGGTCCTATATTACATTGTTAATTATGTCTGTTTGATATGTATATTTACTCTGGGCTTTCATATATGGCCAGTGACCAAGATAAAATTTGACTTTGACTAAAAAAGAAATACTATTCTCTTCTACCGAGAGTCGGAAATTAAATTATCGGGAAAGAAATACCAGAGAATGAGAGAGAATCCATCAAATAATTAAACTATCTACTAGTTTTCATGGTATAACAAAGAAGGAACAGTGAGGGTTACATAATTTACAAAACAGCAAGACACCATCATAAATCCTGCTGACAGAACAGACGCAGCTTTTCTTCAGAATCAGGTTCTGTTACGACGCAGAGACCACAAACAATTCAATCATAAAGGAAACTCGGCGTCTCCCGTGAAATTGCCCCCAATTCTCAGCCAATAAAAAGTGTCTCTATAAACATACCCTCCATATCTAGCAGGAGAAGGATGAAATCAGATCGCAACTGAATACAATAGACCCCAAAATGTTAAACCGCGCAAGGAAAGCCACCTCAGTTATCAACGAACCCTCTCATCTAAGTCTCTAAATCTTTCCATGGCAGTTGGCTTCAGGCCCATAAAGAGTAGATTCTATGCATGCTCTATAAATACTAGATGGATGTCATTTTACCAACAGAAAGCACTTTCTTTCCCACTGTGGACATTTAATGGTATATAATAATCTCATCTTTATATAGAAAATTAAGATGTTAACCAGTGCAGCTGAAAATGCCCCATAAAATCTACAAACCATTAACACCAAAGATGCACTAAATGAATTAATATTTTAGTAATTCATTAAATATTGAGAATACACATTTTAACACAGACTTGAATTTTCTGAATATTTAACCTCTTAGTAGCTTTAAATTTTTCAACAGATTCTGGGCTTTATAGGAAACAACCCTGGGCACAAAAATATTGTAATTTTTGTACAATGGTAAGGTCAACTTAAATAATTTAATCTTACTATTCATATTTAAGTCAAGTAAGAACTAGGTTAACAAACTAGATTTAAATCCAAGCAGTTTTATGTAACCAGCTCTTGGCTAATGACTACTTTTTGGGGATTGATCAAAGGAAATGATATCTCAGCACTTGGCACCTATCTCATTTTGTCTGTTTGTTTGTTCTTTAATCAGAAGAGATTTAAAGAGTTGCATCTTATTTCCTGCACCAGCCAACATTCTTCCTTCTAGTAAAGACACATAATTTTCATCTTCTTTTGCCTCTGCTCTCCCAAAATAGAGGGATTTGGAGACAAGTGAGAAATTCTGAAGGCAGACACACCAGTTTAGTTCAGTTTAAATTAAATTATTTTTAAAGAAGTTGAAATATGTATCTTAGAAGTTCAACGTTTTGGCCTTACAAAAGTTTCAGTTGCTGCATCTTAAGCAACAGGATATTGCTCCCCACTGTAGGGGAGATGGGCGGGGACAAATCAAATAAATAAATAAATAAATAAATAAATAAATAAATAAAATATTAATTATCTATAATCTTCTAAAAGTATGAAGACTTCTGGGACCCCATAGAGACTACTTGACATAAAGTTTCATTAAGCTCCCTCACACACATATTTTATTTCTATAAACTACTTAAACTAAAGTCATACTAATTCAAAGACATCAAGGGATTTTAAATAAATTTGAAAACATTCGCAAAACAAAACTTCTGCCACTTTTCCTCAGGCATGTAGGCTCTTTCTTCAGGGTACCTGTTTGAAATTGGCCATTAGAAAGGAGTGTGTATATTAATCTTTAAACTGGTGGCTTCTAGATTTCCTACAGTGCCAACAGCTTCAGCCAGCACACAGAGCGTGCAAAGCTTTTATCAACCCACTTTGTTCATAAACTAGACAGTAGAAATTATGTCTTCAGTACTGCCTATATAAACCATAAAACGAATGAGAGGTATAGCCATTGAAAAGATTCCAGAGTGTTACTTCCTGTTAAATTAAGAGTTTAACATCTGCATGGGAGATAGTAATTATTATATACAAAGGTGATTACCACAACAGACAAGACCTACAGTGGAAACACTTCACAAAGCTTCAGGTGGCTAGAACCAACAATCTGGCAAGTTGTTAGATGTTCATGAGCAACACACCAGGGTGGACTGTGGATCGCCATCTTGATTTTATCAACCCTAACCTGCAGATACTCCTGGTGCCGTGTGTATCCCTGGATGTATGATACTGTGACTTAAACCAAGGGCAGAATCAGTGTGCTAGATCGACTTGAAAATCATTCAGCACTGGAATTAGAGCAGGTTGCTGATAACCAAAACCAGGTTCAGTTTCGTTTGGGATAAAACTAACCTCCTCCCATCTGGCACATTCTCCAATTTCCAAAGAGAGGGTTAACGAAGGGTGACCCCTTTCTTCCAGCTGCCTAAAACAGAGACAAGAGGTTGAGTTGCCCCTCAAACTTAAGAAGTTGAGGAATGGAAACTTGGAGGAAAAATAGTTGGAGTAGCCAAGGGCCTGAGAGAAAAAATAACCAAGGAGACATATGAGTGGCTTTAGAGGGAAAAAAGTCTTTAAAAAAATTCATTTGATCTTGCTAAAAGCATATACCTTAACACGTCAGTGACATTATTTCCACTGTGAGCACTGTGTCATCAAAATAAGATTATTACTTCATACAAACCCTAAATTTCACCCGGAATAGAGCTCAAGATTATCGATATCAGTTACAAAGGTCTTACTGTCTCTAAGGATTAGCGTAACTATTTCTCTTTTTAGTCTTATGGTTTATATCAAACTTGATGTATTTTAATAGAGACCTTACCTGATGTAACGCAAAGTCAGTGACCCTTAAAGCTTATCATTTGGAGAAAGCTACAGTACACTGAAGAAACCTTGTTGATATAACAGAATGAAGCCCTGCTTACGGATGCAGCTTTCAACTTCCTATGGTAATTGCACGTGGCAAGGAAATATCTCCAAAACCACTTGGTCATTTCCTTGAATGGCAAAACTGTGTAAAATGAAGGCAGTTCAGCGCAGCGAGGCAGCTTCAAAAGGGAGAATAAAAAGTCCACTTCTGAGGCATATGGCAGTTCTGCTTCCAGGAAGGCATCTTTTAATTAGCACGACTTTTCCTACTTCTGAAAAACGTAATTGCTCTTTCAAAGAGCAAATGGGGGTATCTGAAGTCAGATATAACTAGGAAAAATGAAAGATGCTACAATTAAGAAGAGTTACTTAAATATAAAACCCCACCCAGAACAAATTGGAATCTTTCATGAATATTCAACTAGACAGTGCAAAACACCAATGGATAATAGGCTTTAGGGGTATTCCCTTCCAGTAACACAACCGAATTATACCATCAGCTCCGTATTAAATTTGTACTGTTATTTTCGCCTTGATACTTTCCACATTTTACCAAACATCTCCTGATACTATCTGAATGTAGTAAAAGCTGTCACCAGTTTAGCCTGTCACCCCAGGATACAGTCCACCACTGAGAAAACTGTGTCCTTTCTGGAGGCCATTCTTGAAAGTCAATCCCACTGCAAAATACTCTTTGATTTCTTGCTTATTTGTTTCTGCAATTCTGTGGTTTAATACTGACCTGTCTATTATTGCTTGCACTTAAATATAAAATTATACAGTATGCTCACTGTACTATTCAACAAATCATACTGAAGAGACAGGAAGCAAGAGGGCCTGTTGGGTTGACTTCTTTGCTGCCTGGACTTCGCTGTGTTCAAACTGTCCCATGACACATGTCATGTTCTATTTTATTGCTTTAATTCAACCCTTGCATCGCCCTCCAACTTCATCCCCAGGAGCTACGACATTTCAGTACAGGCAGAGGCACCAATGACACGTTCCCTACAGAATGCCTCCACAGAGTGCATCTTGGCTTCTGCAATTAAAAGGAACAACAGAAGGATGAAACATTTCCTCTTTACTTTTACAGTGAAATATTTATTCTAAGGTTTCAGGAAGATCCCCAAATTCTCGTAACACTCGTTTGGAGGTGCCAGCTGCAGCATTAATTGCTCTTGACAGATTCCAAACATTGCTTGCTTTTTTCAAAAGAGAAAATGAAATGAGTCTTCAGTGCTTAAGCTAGACTGCACAAGTACATGGGAAATAATTACACCCCACACACCCAGGGATTCTGCCCAATTGGAAGAGGCAGTGATGGATTTCTAATCGCCACTGGAATCATTGATAATGTTGTCTATCCAACCAAACACAGACAAAAGCTGAAATATATTAAACGCAGCAATCCATCACCCTGCAGATGGTGGAACAAAACCTATAGAGTTCAGATGGAATGACTCCTGCCGCTAATGATGGCTGAAATACTGTCCATTCACTCACTGCTTTGGCCGACTTTGAGGTTTGTAACCAGGGGCGGGGGCGGCGGGGGGAGGACAAGCATTTGCCAGCGTAACTCCGACTGAGGTTTTCAGTTTTGTGCGCGTTGCCAGCCACTGATCTTTCAAAACAACACTGCTAACTGGGCTACTTTAAAACCAGCCCTGCTAAGGTATATTCCCCCTTGTGATTCAGTACAAACAGGAAAATGGAACTGCTAATTCAGAAAGCATCAGCAGGCCACCTCTCAGAAACCAGCACTGAACTGACGACCACCACCCCAACGTTAGAGGATCTCGTGAAATAAACATATAAACCCTCGGACAATGAAAAAAGGAAGAGAATAATCTGCGTTTGTAAGGAGGAACGTATTCCTAAAAAAATTCCTAACAATAACATCACAGGGAAAAGAAGAAGAAGCGCGCAAGCAGAACATTATGTTATTTATAAAACAGTGTTATTTCAGAAAGTAGACTTCCCCCCCCACGTTACTCTAGGAGAGATGAGTCACGAAAACAGCCGAAGGAAAAACTCCATGTCCTAGCACCATATTAGTGAAACAGAAAAGGAAAGACACTTTCCTCAACATTTCAGCCTTGTCATTTCCAATTTTCTGCTCTTTGGACATGCTTGTATTCAGATTCTGGAACATCTATTCAGCATATCAATCCTAATTAGACAATCTGGGTCTGGAAAGGATAAGAGCTAGGTCATTTGCATAATTCAATCATAAATACTCAGCGATACATATTTCCAAATGCATTTGTACAATTATCTTTTTATCCTTGGGGCAATGGTATTAATATGATTAGGCAGTATTTCTGGAAAAAACAGACAAGGATGCACTCTTTTTAACTGCAGCTTGGGGCGATATGAAAAATTAATTAATTTCTGAAGAAAATCAATTTCTGAACGTGACCACATTAGACACTGGTAACCAAGGCACAGAACGCGCTCTCGATCGGGCTATTTCATCAGCTCTTTTCTCAGTGCTGACTGACACGTGAAGATTTCAATAATAATACCGCGGGCTAAAGCCCCCCACTTTAATATTCACGTGTATGAACAAATGGCTCTATTTTTATTCTGCACCGGGAAAAACAACAACAACAACAACAACAACAACAACAACAACAAAGAGACTTTAATGGAGCAGCCCACAACATGGGACCTCAGTCAGCTTCCATGATCTTTTATTAATGAACGCGACCAGAGAAAGGGTCTGCGAGCACAAACGTTCAGCCTTAAATATTTTAATTAACAGAGGACAACTTGTTTGTTTTGCTATTAAAATCAATATATCTCTTTGGAAGATTCGCAAACATTACCAAGTAATGTGATTTTTATGCAACCTACAATTAAATACCCAGCTGCCTAATCTTAGGGGGGAGAGAGGGTTACTAGAAAGGTGCAGCTTGTATGTTAATTGGCACTAAAAATTACATGTTTTGAGTTTTAGATATACCCCCTCTTTATTTCTCCTCAATCCACAGGCAAGTCGGAATTACAGCATGCAAGCGTTCAGTAATTTGCATGAAGGTGGCTGAACAATTTTTTATTCTAACAAGCTCATTTTTCATGCGTTTTGTCTTTCATCCTAATCTAGCATCTGTCATTCCTTTTTGAAGTTATTATCAGCCCAATTCCCCCTTGGACATGGTTGCTGGGTGACCAGTATCTTAGCACCCACTTTGACAGGAACAGATGTGAATCTGATCAAAAGATTTCCCAGGAGTACCTGAAATCACAAACAACTTTTGTAAAAAACAAAACCAAACCAACAGACTCGCTGTCACAACCCCTTTTTCAAAACTACCCTCTCCTCTTCCCCACATCAACCCTTCTCAAGTGCCACAAAGTTCAATTTTAATGTAGAGCAAATTAAAGCTTCTGCAACTCTTCCATGAGTCTCGCAGTATTTGTTGTTGCTGTTCTTTGTGTTGTATTTCATTTGCAAGAAGAAAGGCTCTTGCTGGTTAACAATAATTCGGCCTCCTGCATCTGGAAGTGAAACTTTCAACCACGCACAGCGTTGTGCTAAAAGAAATGGTTAAAAAGCCGATGGTGGTCTCTCTTGTGCGGTCTCTGTATGATTCGCAGTTCTAGCCCTGCTTTCATCCGATCTCTGGAAATTCTGCTGGGGCACCACTATGTTGAATGATTCGCAGCAGAGAGGGAGAGCTGGCTGGCCAAATTTCAGCGAGTTCCTCACAACGCAAGGTAGCTTTCAATGTGTCTTCACCAGATCAGGTGGCCCGTGCCAATTGACAATAACCGTGGAAACACACAAAGTTGGGGCTCTTTCTGAAGACAGATAGCTATTTGGGAATGCAAAACTGGGAAGAGCATGCTTACTTTAAGGGAAAAGAGTATACTGAAAACTCAGGTTCAGATGATCTTTTCCCAAATACAAATTTAGACCTGGTAATATCTTCACCATCACCATCATACCAACAGCTACACCCCGACAATTATGTCTAGTTAATATCCTACCTTGTTCTGAAGCTGATCAACTGGAGTTAGTTGGAGTCTTCTATGCATTGCTCATGTCAGAAAGAAAGGATGACCTGGGGCCAACCTTAATGAAGCCTTAACAACCCAAACCAGACCATCGCTTAACAAGTTAGAAAAGCCGCTCCCTCTGCTTTTCACATCTAACCAATTCCAGTCCTTATTCTCCAGTTCACTCTGTGCAGATGAGGGTTCATTTGTGGTTTAAAAAAATCCACGCTGAAAACCTCTTTACCCAAAACCGTGGTGCCTTTTCAGAAATCTACATCAGTGACCGCACTTTGAATACTGTATAGATCTGATCATCAAGCCTCAGAAAAGACATTTCTGAGCTTGAAAAGATGCAGAAGATGACAACCTACACAGTCAACCAGCTGGAACAACTCACCTCTGAAGAAAGATAACCATATTTAGCATGATTTAGCTCAGGGGAAAACAAAAGAGGAGAATGGAAGGATATGCCAGCGCTGAATTAATTTATTCATGTTATGTAGACAGCATAAAAGTAGATTTTTTTCGAGATTCCTCATTAACCATTAACTCCAAGGTTACTGAATGAAGCTAGATGGCAGAAGATCCATCACAAATAAAAAGCAAGGTGAGGTTTCAAGGAGTAATCTTCAATCAACGGAGCAATCACAATGCAACAGCACTGAAAAAAGTTATAAAACTTTAGTATTCTAGGATTCCCTGTAAGTATTTATTTATATCATTTATATATTGCATCCCATTTTTTAAAAAAATCTCAAAATGGACATCAATCTCAAATGATACGACTATTCATATTATGTATCAAGGAGCCCACAATGCTTAATTTATTTGAAAAACGTGTATTTTGACGTATGAACTTGGGACTAAATTCTTTCCCTATTACCAACATGAGCATAATGAAGCAAATAAATATGGTTCATTGTTGTCTCTTGACATGTCTGCATGTTCTATCCAGGTGTACAGAAAATGAAAAAGCAATACTTTTTCTACGTTTATAATCCTAGAACGTTAGGTTTTAGGACTGAGTTCCCAAGGCACACTAGGCCAGGTTCCAATGGTGTTGAGAAGTCTGTGGCTCAATGTGGTAGGAATCTACCCTTTGAATTAGCAGGTTGTGTGAACCAGCCCATCACTGGAAGCCATAATATTTGCTTGGGCCTAACCTATCTAGGAAATAGCTCCATGAAATTCTGAACATATTAAAATCCTCCTCAAATCTTGGGCAACTATCTCCATTCACTCGTAGCCCTTTATATGCTCTCAACATCTGCTCACTCGGAAGATCTGGTACTCTCCAGCTTAGAAAAAGAAGGGAAATCCACCTGTTAGAGTTAGCATTATATTTTGCTTACAATGCAGATACCGTAAGTGCTTGAACAGCTCAAAATCTCAGACAGACAGTGGTTCATAAACTGATGACCTCTCAGACAAAATTTATCAACCGACAAGTTTTACCCTAAGTGCCATTAGCCGGAGAATCAGTTAACCTAAGCCTGCTGACATGTTGAATGCAAGCAGACCCCAAATCCCTCAAGAGCCAGTTGGTCTAGAAACTAGGAGACGGTGAGTTCTAGTCCTGTTCTGGACATGAAAGCCAGTGGGTGACCTTGGGTCAATCACTCTCTCAGCCCAACTCACCTCACAGGGTTGTTGTTGTGGGGAAAATGGGAGGAGGGAGTATTAAGTATGTTCACCACCTTGAATTATTTATAAACATAATAAAGGCGGGGCAAAAAAATCTAAAACAAAAAGTTCCTTGCTGATGTCTAAACAGCAACATTTTGCAAAGTATTCCCCAACTGAAAGCTCTCTGAAATAGCTAATACAGTTATCCTCAAATCCTTTCTCTGACTAGGTTCTCATATGACCAGTGGAGGATTAAGCAGGACGGGTGATGGTTGGACTGCCAATGGTGAAATTTCAGCGAGAAGGTGAGCAAACATGATTTAGAGCACTGCTGACTCTATCACATGACAATAAACTATTTCATCCTCAACTAGCTGTCCAGAAATGCCACCAACATGTGGCTCAGCGCTTTCTAACGTGTACCCCATAGAAAGCTGTGGTGACTCACTGGCAAGGAACTTGAGGTATAAAGATGTCTGGTTCCACACTAATAAGATGCAAGCCCAAATGAAGTAACCATCTGAAGTAACCAAGTCCCAACTGACTTGGATTTATGGCATCAGTTCCAGACTGTCAGACCAGAGGTTCTGAACAAGATCACACCCTCTTTATCCTGTCTGAGTCTTACCCAGGGAATAGTAGCACATCTCTCTCTGGAAACTCAACCAGCACTGACGACCAAGTAGCAGAAGAGTCAAGGACAACACTACATAAGTTGCTTTTACTGCAGATACAAGAACCGCAAAAATTTAACAATCCAGCCCCAACGTTTAAATGGTAAATAGTTGAAAACAGGTGCTACATTCATGCTCCCTTTTGGGCTTGAGTCCAGATGTACCGCTTTACTGCAAACACATTCCACCTGATTCAGAAGGCTCTCAGTTTACTACAGGGGGGAACTCAAGCACTTGTAGTCATACCTAAAGCCCCGTATGGCTTAGGAAGGAGATAATACAAGAGGACAGCTGCTCCTATGTGTAACTAAGTTCTAGCAAGATGCCTTCTGAAGGAAACTGCATTTACCAAGGATCTGCTTTGGGGCCACTCAAGAGGGCATCTCACCACAAGCATCCTGGTTGTAGAGTTCCCCCTCCCCATTCAGGTCCAGATGGCACAAAACTTAAAACTTTCAGCACCAGCTAAAAACATACTCATATTTTCAGTCTTTTAGTTAAACTGGTGCTATTGTGCTTTTCCAGCTTGGTCTATTTCTATTCTCTACCTTAGAGTTTTTAAAGTGAAGTGAAATTGTAAATATCTTTTCAATGCTATCATATTTCTTTTAAGTTGCTTTTCACTTGCTCTTAAGGGTTCCTAATGTATTCCACCCACCTTTGGGAATGCTTGCTAGATATTTAGCTAATAAAAATCAATAAATTGTTTCTCATCCTAATCTGTCCATCTGACACCTTTCTTTGAGACAGAACTGCCCCATTAGTTAAAAGAACAATAGTCAAGCACAGACAACTGATTCTGTCCAATTATATTGATGGAGACAAACCTGGTGAAATTATTTTTCTGTTTGGCGCCCATATCAAATGTTAATCAACCTGAAGCATGTTTGCCCAAAGGTAAAAGGAAAATATGAACATTTTATTTTTCTGCCTGCTTTACTACTATGGAGTACACAATGAAAGCTCACCTCTGAAGCCTTTACTTTTAAGCAGGTGATTGTTTCTAAATCTTCAAGATAAAGCTATGCAACTTGTGATTATGAGGCTGATCAAATTTTCAACAAATATACTTTCCTATCCCCTGGGCTACATTGAAAAGTGGGATTAAAGAGACTGAAGTCCTTTATCTACACTCAAAGCATAAAGCAGTGAGCATGGAAGGGCTAAATGCTCAGAAACAGAGTTCATGCTTCCAAAAAAATACTCTTTTGCTGAACACAGAAGGCAACAGACAGGGGCATGAGGAATTGATTAAATCCAGTCCCAAAGAATGCAAACACTAAGGATTAAGTTGTTATCATTTCCTAAAAAAAAAAAAAAAATCCCAACCAACATTTATATAATTCTATGGTTTTATAAACCCAGTTTAAGTTTCTGTCCCTTAGGGTTTGGGGACAATCTGAATCATACAGTGGAGTGTTAAGTTTAATTCTATCTGCTCATTTCAGAAAAAGTAAAATTACCACGCTACAGGCCACATTCACAACAAAGTTAATACCACTATAATTGAAGGGCAGATAAATACAGATCCTTTGAAAGGCCTGCTGATGGGGAAAAGGAGGGGTGGAGAGCTCCAGATGAGGCCAGATGGGGCTAGGAGTCTAGACAGCTATACATGTCAGAGAGCAGAACCTCTTCCACAGTCCTACCATCTGAGCATCAGAGGCAGAAGAGGGAAAACCCATCTCTGAACTTCTCCATAGGACCACTTCCCATCTCAAGAAGCAGCAATGCAACGGGAAGGGAATTCCTTCCTTCCTTCCTTCCTTCCTTCCTTCCTTCCTTCCTTCCTTCCTTGTAGGATACCAAATGGAAACATAAAGCCTGGGAGAACTTGTAAGTAAAGGTCATTGGCCCAATCCAGCAAAAGTCACAGATTTGCAAATCTGCTGAGCTTTCTTCCACTGCTTAACTTTATGTCTCCATCATTCCCCAATATTTCAACAGTAGAGAGGCTCCTAATTAGCAGCATTCTTAAAAATGCTCTGCCCCCCCCCCTTCTTTTCACTTCCCATTCATTCAGCTTGGATGCAATAGAGTTTTAAAAGGGTTTTTTTAACACAGTTTTTTAGGAACATGATCACCAATATACAATAAATGCAATACAGAGTTGCTGGGAGCTGGGCAGCATAAAAATTAAATAAATAAATTAGTCTGAATTCTGTTTAACACTGAGTATATTTTGGGGACCCAGGATACTATCCATCCAGACTCACCAAAAGTCTTTCATTCCTTCCTTCTTGCTTTCTTGATTATAAATGTGTATGATGGCCAAACAATAATTAGCTGAACCCTGTCTCCACACCATAATTTCAAGTCTCCTTTGCATCATGATTTCAAACAATATTTGCTAGCCAACGCTGTTGGGTTCTGACACCTCAATCAACCACAGTGTGCAAAACAACAGAAGGTGGAGGATTAAACTTCCCAGAGGCCACAATTCTACAGCTGCTTCCCCATGTTCTCCACCCATCTTAGAGAAGACAGGAAATCATCGTGCCACCAGAGTGCCCCAACCGGGCACTTGGGACAGATCTGTGCTGTGATGCTTTAACACATGACTGGCAGATCCCTCCATTAAAATGCCAGCCCCACCCATCATCATCCGTCATATGAAAAGTCTGCTCCGACTGGCATGCACCTTCTTCTGTTTACACCATGCACTGCAATTTTCTCTTTTTTCTCTCATCCTACTGACTGAACTTTTTTTTTCTTTTATTCCTGGGAACTATGGGTCAACCAGTCAACTAGACTGACATCTAATGGTCATCTGGATTCATGCAGCTGCTGGATAATTGCTGTTGAAGAACTGGACTTTGAGAAAGGGTTTCAAATGTCGGGGTCCAGTTGCAGCAATGGAGTGGCAAGGTAAGGAGTCAAGTATCCTGGGAGCACCAGCCAGGCAGGATGCAGGAATACAAAAACTGTATCCTGTCAATTACAGTTACATCTCAGGAACAGGCTAGTCAATTTCAGGGCTAGAGGAGTGGACCAGTCACCTAACCTATTTTTAAAATGAAATTTAGGAGGAAGAAGAAGAAGAAGAAGAAGAAGAAGAAGAAGAAGAAGAAGAAGAAGAAGAAGAAGAAGAAGAAGAAGAAGAAGAAGAAGAAGAAGAAGAAGAAGAAGAAGAGGAGGAGGAGGAGGAGGAGGAGGAGGAGGAGGAGGAGGAGGAGGAGGAGGAGGAGGAGGAGGAGGAGGAGGAGGAGGAGGAGGCGGCAGCAACTGAACCTGGGGTTCTGATCTCCCTCAAAGACAAAAGAAGACTATGGGCAGGAGAAGAAGTCACAGAACAGATGGAAAGGGGCAATCCCATGAGAAACCAGCAGAACCAACTGGAGCCACAAGTTTGCCCACAAGCAACAGAACAGCATTAATGGGGCCTATGCGGACCCCACCCAGTGCCTAGAGGCAAGCTTCCACAGCGCAGCAACCAAAGCTGTCCTCAGGCTGCCAGAGTTGTGGGTGGTCAAGGAGCTACAGTCAGTGATGTGTGGGCATGTCTTCTGGAAATGGTTGGTGGCCCATCCTCGCGCTGGAGGGGGGGCTGGGGGGCTTTGCCCTGAGAAAGGAAAAGGAAAGAGAGGGAGCTGAGCTACAGGAAACCTACATGTGACATCTACACTCCCTTTGGAGAAGGGACTCCATCTTGAAACGCATCCAGATTGCACTGACAGGCATCTTCTCAAAGACCCTGCCGTGGAATCCACATTATCTTAGGCCCCATGCTAGAGATCCTTCGATGCATGCTATAATTACCAAAAAATGCATTCCCTTAGTAAACTGTATCCCATAAGCATTTATTCAAACATTACTCTTAAGAACTTCACAGGAAGTTAACAAGAGATAAGCAACATTCAAGCTTTCCCTTATGGCCAGTGATAACCCTGAAATACAAACAATGTGTAATGCTAAGGCTGGAAAAATGTTGAACGTTCATGTTTACTGCTATCCCCTTACACAGCCCACAACATTCAGGCTGTACTACCGCATATCAAGACAGGCACTCCTGTTTTTGGGGCCCTGGAGCTGAGGAAGGAAAACACTTGAACCTAAACTGGTGGTGACCTATTTAACTATGGTGATTTTACAAACATACAATATGAATATGGGGTGTGGGGGGGGATGACAAAGAGGAAATAATTGTCAACTACCACATTTACCCCAAATGTGGTCAACCCTGAATTTAAGAAGACCCCTCCAGAAGAAAAACTAATCCTCTCCACCCAATTTACCAAATATTCAGCAAATCTAGAATAATATTGTATGACATGTATAACATATATACAACGTTTTGTATAACATGTATAACCCCAAACAAACCACATTATAGCTTAACACAATGTTTGGATCCAGTCACCACTATGGTGCAGTATCTACAAATTCATTTCCAAAAGATACTCAGCCATTGCTGACAATTATTGTGATTATTGTCCAAACAGATATTCTGCTCTATCAAATCATTGTGGCATTCCATTGCATTATTTTCTGATATAATGCAAAGTTCCATGAAAACAAGAACTGTAACAATACCAATAACAGCTCCAGCTTGTTTGAAAGTCCAACCTTGAGTGGAACCCAACACTGCTCTACAGCAGTGATTTTCAAACTTGGCAGTTTTACGATGCGTGGACATCAACTCCCAGAGTTGGGATACTGACGTTATGAAAGGCAACTGCAATTACATAAAATACTTTTCTGGAAAACTTTCTTTAAAATTACAATAAAACTGCAACACATACTTCTTTAAAAAAAAAATCATACAATAAATATTTGCTAACCATGAAAATCTGTAAGGAAGGATAAGTATCACCCCATCCTTTAAAAAAAACCTTCTCAATTTTATACTAATAGAATCTATAAACCAAAGCAGAAAAAGATGCAGTGATAGGTGAATGGCATGATTTGAAAGTTCAACAAAACAGTTTTTCAAACTGAATGATTTGACTAAACAAATGCAAACTTTTCATTTTTTCCAACTCAGTGGAATGGTGGAAAGAAATAATGGGAGGGGGGCTGGATTCAGTCCATCTGTCTTGTCTACGGGCAGCGACTCACAATGCGGTCAACTTGTCAGTCCTAAGCACCCAGCCCTCCTGGTCACATGACCCACAGTAGAGCGTATGCAGCTCGCCTTCTGCTTCCTGGTGCCTACATGCCCACAAAGAAATAACACAACACAACACAACACACTACTTCATTATCCTGCTGGTGATGGGGTTGGAGAGAATTTCAGAAGCTGTGCTCTGCAAGTGGTTCCTAGCTTGTCTATCTGGTGCACCTCTGATCTCCTGAAGTTGGGATTTCAACGTACGTGAACAAAATCCCAACTTCAGGATACCACAGATGCACCAGACAAATTATTTGCCCTGGTTATAATTTCCTCCCTCTTCTACCTTCTTTAGCAAAATGTTGTAACTACAAGCCTAAACTTCAACTCTAGCAAGCTGTGACGACCGCAGAGACAATACAGCAAGAAAGTCTTAAGAATTCTTCCAATTATTAGAACGTTTTTAGCAACTTGAATGTCAAACACATCTACCCTACAGGCAAAAGGTAAAACTGACACTTATCAAGGCTTTCTCTTGAGAAATGGCACGTAAGTTTCAGGTTCCTAAAACGCCAGTTTGGTTAAACTGGGTTATCATTTTAAGACAGAAAAAGAAATGAGTTCTGTGATAGAAAATGGTACTTTTCTGAACACAACTGATCTTTCCAACATCCGTACAGTAAGAAAAGTGGTGGTAAAATGCTCATGAACTTGTACCAGTTACAACCTGTTGACAGAAATTATTATTCTCTTTACACAGAAAGAAGAACTCTAAAGACACTGGGTGTTGGATAAATGAAGAATGATTCACAACACCACAATCCAAGAGCAAAATCAACCATGAGCAAAAAGATTGAAAACGCGTATTACAGCAGTACCCTTTTAAGGTGGCCTAAAGTTTTCCAAAGCAAGTGTGCAAATTTCTAATTAAGTGAGTGCAACTTATTTCTAAACAAAAGGTTTAAAGAAAATCTTGCCAGTGTGCATCCTTAGATGAGATTCCTTTGGGAATCAGTCCAACAGATGCCAGTACAGATGTGCTCCAGACGGAACCTGTGATTTCACAGTGCAACATCCCGAGCTGACAACAACTGGAACTGGGTAGGGGCAAGAAGTTTGAAAGGCAGATGCAAAAGAAGGCCAACGAGGCATAACAAGAAAGTAAGAAGCAGAATACAAATCTGCATTTGAGCCTTCACAGGCCTCATCATAAACGGTTAATGTGCTTTTCAAATGTTAAAGAGTGCCTCCTCAAATGAAAGCTATGTCACAGTGAAGTACTGCATATTGTACGCCTAATTGTTCACATGAAATTGACTTTTTTAGGAGGATTAAATCCTGACTGAACCTAGGAATTGTTAACAATTCATCAAGGCTGGTTTTTAAAAGAAGATCCCATTCATCACTAAACAGACTCATGAGTAAAGGGTGCTATCAACAGATCCATAACTCACGTAAATAACAGTACTTGGATTCAAGGCTTAATATGACTGGGCTGAATCAGGGTGACAAGGAGAAGAATTGATATTAAAAGATTAACCTCTTTATTTAAGACCCAAAGAGTCACAGACAAGAGCCAAGTTCCACCAAGTGGTCTTACTCAAACACTATCAACTATACCAATAAAAATAAAATCAACCTTTTCAGGGACACTTACTTAAAATGGCTCATTCTGGAGGCCCAACAGAATTGCCCCCCATCTGGCTACATGACCAAAAGTTCTGACCTAGGGTGGTCTTCTGACTTTCATCCCTTTAAAGCAAAGCATGAAACATTTCCTATTTCTCTTAAATACGTCTAATAGGAGAAAAACACTTCTTTCCAATTGCCTTTGAAGAAATATCTGCCCTTTTCCGCTGGCCACATACTGGCTTTCAAAGTCAACTCTTGTCACAGAAACATCCACCTAAGCAACTTAAAACCGGTCACTGTTTTGGCCAACGTCAAGCCATCTAGCATTGCTGCTTCAACATACCCCGTTGGACTGGTGTCCACGTGCAGATTCGCATGGAAACATTTTTAAAACCACGAATGGAATGTAAAGCGGGTGGGGAAAGTATTGATTTTAAATAACTGAGTGGCAAAGGTAAACTGGACGTCAGCAGTGCCCACCCTGTGCTTCCAACCAGCTGCTGAAGGTGTGTTATTTTAGACGGACGAGGGGTTGTTATCCCTGATTATTCCTGTTGCATTTCCAGATATCCTCATCCTCAAACAAGAAGAGGTAAAAAGCATTTTGCACAGGCATTTAAGCATCCTGTATATATTTACCTGTGGCTAATTAATACCACTGCTAGGTTAACTTTACAAATCAACAGAATAATTTCAAAGAAAAGACAAGCATCTGTGATGCAATTTCTCCGTTTCCATCAGTGATTACAAATTATACATGACACTCATGCACCAAATTTCACACAATGAATATTCAGATTTTGGACAGCTACATAACAAAGTTCATACAGGAAAGGGCTCATCGTACAAGACAAAACTGAAGCTTTGGGGCAATTATTTCAGAATGTACGTCATCCAAGATACCCTTAAATACAGAGATATATTCAGGTTGTGCAACAGTTCATTAAAAATTAACCAAAGTACGCTCCACATATTACCAATTAGTATATTTAATTTTTCAGCATTCTACCAACTGGTTTTCACCAGTTTAATAAGCAAACATGCAGTTATACACACAGACATATAAACGGATATAGATATATAGATTTATTTATTCAATTTGTAAAGTAAATATTTAACAAGATTTAATGCTACTAGACTGCAATTGTATACTAAAGTAAACTTCCTGAAATCAGCAGGCTTCATTCTGAAGAGGTATATATGGACTGCATTGTTTGAAAACATTTAGTTTGTTTCATCTTTTTCCTGGCAAAATACAATGTAATTCATCAAGAATAAATACAAACAACCTCTGATCTGTATGAAAAGTAAAAACAATAACTGACTACAAATCGCATGCAGGCAAGAAACTTTTTGCTTCTTAGCTGTGCTAGATATATTTCTTTTAGCTGTTTTTCATGAAGTATCCACATTTTTAAAATTACATAAATTATAAATAGGGCCTGTGGACTATAAGATTTATTGGAGGTCAATATCATTGTGAACAATTTCTCAAACTCTTTTGTATAACCAAATGATGAGAATATGACTGAGATTTTTATTTCCTAAACAAAAATATGAATCTATATTTGTAACACCAAAAGCAGATAAGTGCACAGTGGGGGGGGAGTCTATGGCTAAACTTTAAGTGAATATTAAGGCTGTCTTTGTCAACCCTTTAACTCAATTGCCTTGGTCTGGAGTAAAAGGTTAGACTGCAATTATTTAATTAACTTTGCAACTACATTCACACTTTAATTTGTATTCTATGTTCAAATGAGGTGGATAAAAACATGGAAAAAAGTAAATAGCCCCTAGTATAAATATCAGCCTATTTATTAATATCAATATCATAAATGTTGTATAAATATTATCATGGCAAATGGACCCACAGTTCTACTTTAGACAGCATATTTTTGTAGACATTTCTGTCCTTCTACCTGTCTGCCGCCAATAAATCTAGGAACATACTCAGCTGTTGAGTAAAATCTCACTTGGTTTGCTCCAGAATAAAATATCTACTTCATAAATCATATAATGTATGTCTGTTGTTTGAAGAGCGTTTTGATGTTTAAATAAAAAACTAGGACTGTACTGAGGTATGAGATACAACAATAAATATTACCTGTCTAGTATTTCTTCCAGCTATGGTTTCAGAACAAAGACCTGAGTGTACAATCTCTTAATATGTTGAATTCCAAAAACCATCAGTTGCCACCCCGACAACAAAGCAATTTCTGTGCACCTCTCCCAACTCCTCACTTCCATTCGGCCTGTCTCTGAACACCATCCTGGAAGAGGAGCAAAATGCTGAAGGAACCAACCTGTGTTCAAGTGGGGGGGTGGGGGGATGCTGATTCAAGAACTTGACCCAAGGAGGCTTCAAGATGAAGGAAGCTGGGCCACAGCAAAATTCACAAAACCGAGGAGTTCTGGAGCAAACCATTCTAACTCTTTATTTCACTGGGGCTTCCCAGGAAGCTGGCCATCTCAACCCATAACCTCATTAAATCAAGAGTCCTGGGCTGGTGTTGTCCTTTAGGGTCCTACCCTCTAAGCTCGCTTCCCAGAGAAAAAGCCTCCCCAAATCTAGCACTTCACATTCCTGGATGGCCAGAACTGAATTTGTCCATGAACAGCTTAAATCTAAAGGTTTTAGCACCAAAGTTCTGAAGACTAATCTATCAGTTTTATCTCTGCTAATTTCTAGACAGATCGTTCATCTCTATTTCATTTTTATAAATAAATAAACAAATAATAAATAAAGTGGTTCTAAATTAGAATATCATTCACAACAAATTATTGTCTTTCTTGAAATGCCATTGGATTGAACTGGATACAACCATGAACTATAAATGGTCAGTCTCATCTACTGTGTCACGGTCACAACAACACCCCCCCCCCAAAAAAAATGTTCTTTAGGTTGTCAACTTGCTGAAACATAAAAATAACGAGAGTGCATTTATTGCTGTGAAACTGCATTTTAATTCAGCCATAAATATCCATTTGTCACAACTATCTTTTTAAGTAAAACAACTCAAATGGAAGCAGATTTGTAAAATGAACGTTGGGAGTCAGAGAGAAATTTGGGGCTGAGTGGTTGTTTGAAGGTATGTGTATCAACGCAAACTGCAGGCAGTCACAGAAAAGGGGGAAATGCTTCACAAAATTATTCCTGCATATTGGAAAGATGTTATTCTTTTTGTCGAAAAAGTTTTCTATTTACACCTGTTTCCTGAGAGATGCTTCCAATAAACTGATTTGCCTTATCAGCCGTGTCAGATTCAAGCAGCAAAATACATCAATCCATGCTGGATTATATGCTGACAGAAAGTGGGCTCCCTGTGCTTCTGAACACACAGGTGGGGAAGACCCATTGTGAGAATTACTTCCAACCAAACGCACACAGCTTTATGCACAGGCTACAGTTCTATCAAAGTTCAAGGATCTGTCTGTCAAATTTTTCAGAGAGTCCACTTTAAACCATAAACTGATTAATCATAAACATAAACTGAATGTTCTACATACTCTAACAATATCATGCCAAACTGCACGGCGAGAAATGATCTGATTACCACCTTCACCGTGTTTCTGCAGACACTGTTTTTGCCTTATTTACTATATTCTTGGACCGCCAATGCAGAAACAGTTGCGTGAGCAACTCCTCTCTCTCTCCTTCCAAACAGTATCTCCTGTTCCAACTGACCGCCATCCTCTCCAACCATTCCCAAAAAAAGAAGGTAAACAGAAGGATGGCGTTAAAATTCCCCAAGTCTAACCCAGCTTTTTAAAGTAATCAGTAAAGCAAGCCAAAATTATTAATGGGTAGGGATTATACAGCCTCAAATAGGGGAAAGCATTAGCAACAGTTTGGTAAATCTTACCCAAAGTTTCTCACACAGCTGTCTGAAAAAAAGGAAATCAGGGAATCCTTAGAAAGGACGTGCCAGTCCCCCAGTCCACCCTCGTGTAAGTCCCACTAGCGTGGTTTCTTTTGTTTTGAGCTAATTAACCCCACTCCTAGCCTAAAACTGACCCCACCAGGGTGATGCCCTCAGACTTCACCTTCAGCTCTAAAACGGAAGAGGAACGTCCTCCTTCGACAGGCGCTCCATTTCCCCAAATGTGGATTTCCAGGGGACCTCTCTGTCTCGGCTCCCTGACCCCTGAAGACAGGCACGAAGTTGGGGTGTGGTCAACACACACACAAACACATCTTGTTTGCTTTTCTCTCCTCTTTGCACAGTTACTGCCTCGCAAAGGGGAAAACACTTCCAGATTGCCAAACGCTGGATTAGATCTACAGAGGATATCAGAACAGCCTGAGAAGCGAAAGTTTGGTGGTGGGAAAGCACACTCACCGCTAGATATCCCTCCCACGATCCTAAGGTAGCAAAAGAGCAGAACATCACAGGATTGGACAGGGGCCCCGAGGCCATTAAGCCCACCCACCCCCGTGGCAGAGGTGCCACTTACAGCCTCCCCAAAGATGTGGATGGATGCCCACCTCCTCTGCTTGAAGGTGTCCATGAAAGGAGATTCATCACAGCTTTTGGGAAGGGATCGCACCAGCACACTACTGTCACTGCGGTGCCTTTTTTCCTTCTTTACCTCTTCTGGATCCACTGAAACTGGTGTCGAAATACATTGTTCCAAAAAGTTTATGGGCACCTGAGTCTCAGAGGAACACAGAGTTTTAGCCATCAAGTGAAGGGAGAGAAAAGAATTGCCTCGCTTGCTTAAAAAAGAATTGCACAAAAACAAATCTTCATCTGTCGTTGGAAAACAGGCCTTTTCCTTTGTTCGCCCGTAAATAATTCAGTTAATTAAAGATGAGGCATGCAAATCTGAAAGGCCTACTGAGTCCTACAGTCTCCACCTGTTCTTTTCTTACAATTTTACTTCTCTTCTTGGTCACAACAGATAAGATGCATCCGGATATGTGCAAGGCACATACTGCTGTTCAATTTCAAATAGGTTTATGAAATGCTAAACCAGGAACAGACGTCTCTGTGCGGCTGTACATACACACCTGAATATTTTGCTGCTCTTAGTCCAGTTATATTAAGCATCCCTTAAAACAACTCAGTTTAAAATGAAACTGGAATTCCATACAGTAAGAAATACTCAACTTATTAATTCATTCTCTTAACAGTGAAGCAGGGTAAAATATGTGTAACTTTCTGGACCAAAGTAGTATTAATAAGATATAAATGTGGGCATTGTTACATTAATTAGACCTTTGATTTTAATCTCAAGGAAAACCCTTCTATCCGGGAATTATCTGTCTTTATTAAGGCAGTGAGCTCTCAGTCTTCAAAGGCAGTCTTGCTGACATATGTGAAAAGAGAGACATATACAAAATCTTAAATGCATATTTTACAGCCTGTCTCTATATGTGCATAAGGAGTGTATGAATTATATTTCTCAACATTACACAGGCTACAATTCTCACAGCTGAGTAACCTCTGGCTTGTTAAAACACCCAATTAGCATGCATCTTAGGCAGAGACTTTGTAAAATATTAGGTATCTGGCTTTTGCAGTTTTTCTCCATGGGGTGAAGCAGTCTTTTTGACCGCGTCTTTTGTTAAATCAACCCCAGCCTTCGTAGGCTGCCTCTGCCTCCATGCTGGCCCCTCGGCTGTTCCAAAGCCACCCCCTGTTCCATGCCCGGCGCTTTCTAACCCACCACCCAAGGGCCCCGGACACGGGTTGAGGGAGAAACCCCCCGCGAGAATTCTGGAGGAGGCCTCCACGATCTTGGAGGCTTCGCAGAGGCATCACCACCGACCGACCGACCGACCGACCGACATGCTCGGCGTGCAGCGAACGGATTTATCCATCCCACCCCCGAACTGTACGCCGGTTCTCCAAGACTGCTCCAAATCAGGATGGTCCTTGGCCAGACACCCGGGGGAAGCAGCAAGCAGGAGCTCTCGAGCCGGTCTGAGAAGGCACCGATTCCGCCCAACTTTCTCTCCATCCGCTGCCGTCCAAACCCTCGTGGCGGAGGAGGACCCGGACAGGCTCGGCTGAGCGGCCGTGGCGAAGCATCCTCCGGGGGCACACAAAAGCGGGGGCAGCGGCAGGACAGGCAGCAGAAGGGGTCGGCCCCGGCCCTCGCCCGCCCCTTTCTACGCGCAGAAAATGAAGGCAAACGCGGGCGTTTTGGAAAGGCTTTGAAGGGATCCGCGGCGCCAAGGATGGGCACTTGAAAAGCTCAACTCGGAAGCTGCCGCAACTTTCCCCCCACACACACGCTCGCGCGCGCGCGCCCCTTCATCGCAGCGAACTCCTCCGGTTTCTGCCTCTCCCGGGGCCCCCAGACCCCCGCCCGCCCGTCCTGCCCAACTTCGCGGCGCGGCTGGAGCTGCGCGGGGGGGGGGGCGCTGCGCTCCGCGGAGACGCCGTGCCAGCGAGCGCCGGGCGCCTGCACACGCACACGCACACGCAGACCCTCCCGGGCGGCCCTTCCCTCCGGCGCTCACCTGGCGTTGGTGCAGTCGTTGTAGAGGGTCTCGAAGTCCCTCCTGGAGATGAGTTTGCAGCGGTTCACGCCGGGCTGGATGGCGCCCAAGCCGCGCAGGATGCGCACCTGCTCCACGTTGCAGACGACCGGCGTGATCTCCAGGCGCTTGAGCTTGGTGTAGACCGTGTGCAAGCCGCCCACCAGGTGCTTGAGGAAGAGGTCGAAGGCCTGCGGCAGGCAGATCAGCTCGCAGCCCTCCACCGAGAAGGAGGCCACCTGGGCGCCCCGCAGCTCCACCATCTTGCACTCGTTGTTCTGCGGCGTGTTCTCCACCGGCGACGGCGTCGAGTACACCGGCTTGCCCGAGGGGGCCGGGGGGGCGCCGCCCGAGCCCGAGCCCGAGCCCGAGCCGGCGGAGCTGCCCTCTGCGCCCCCCGCGCCCGCCGCCACGCCGGGCTCCGGGCGGAAGAGGCCGGGGGGCGCGGCGGCGGCGGCGGCGGCCGGGGCGGGCGGCGGGGAGGCGGCGGCGGCGGGGGGCGCGGGGGGCGCGGGCGGCGGCGGCGGCGGGGGGGGCGCCGGCTGCGCGGCGGGGATGAGCGGCGCCGGCATCGCCATGGTCACATCAGAGGCGGCGGGCAGGGCGAGGGGCGCTCCGGGCGCTGCCCGCCGCGGCCCGCGCCGAGTTGCCCGAGGGCGGCTGCGCCGGGCGCTGCGGCTGCCTCGCGGGACGGCGCTCCGGCTCTGCTGCTGCTGCTGCTGCTGCTGCTGCTGCTGCTGCTGGAGCCGCGGGAGCGGCTGGGCTGCTGCTGGCGGCGCGGTCCGCCCTCTCGCCGCGCCCCGCGCGCTCCGCCCGCCCGGCCGCCCGCCCGCCCGCCTGCCTGCCTGCCTGCCCGCTTGCCTGCCCGGCTCTCCCTCCGGCCGCGGCGCGTTGCTGTTGTTGTCACTCGGTGCAGAGCGGGGGGCGGAGCTCCGCAACTTGCGAGCCCCTCGAAGCCGCGCCGGAGTCCCCGCCCGGCTCGGGGCGCCTGCGGAGGCCGGGGGGGCGCTGGCGGGGCCGCCTCGCCGCCCGCCCAGCCAGCCGAGCTGCGCAGTGGTCCGGGGCTCGCGCTCCCCTCCCTCCCGGGCAGCGGGGGAGGGCCGAGCGGGCGGGGCCTGGGACGAGGTGGGAGGGGCGCTTGCTCCGCCCGCTCCTCCCCCCTCCCTCCCTCCCTCCAAGACCGGGGGGTCTCAGCGGCGCCCCTCCCCGCGCTGGAAGTTCCCGGTGGGGCTCCGCCGGGCAGGCGGCCTGGCGCTCGAGCTCCCTTCCTGGGTCCCTCCGGGAGGAAGAGGGTCTGGTGGGCGGTTTCGGCCGAGGGGCCCTCCCCCTTCCCTCCCCTTGCCCCCCCAAGAGGGAGTTGCGCCTCCCCCGGCAACGGGGTGCCACCCAGCGCCGCGTCTCCCGGCCGGCGCGCGGTGACTTTGCAACCGGCCCCCCGACTTTGCGCCGAGCGGGCGCTTGCGATGGCCCCGATCCCCCCGGGGATACTGCGCGGCCGGGCCCCCCGCGACCCCCTCGCCAAGCCCCCCTCCGGAGTCCCGACGCGCCGCGGGGGCTGCCTAAGGAGGCGCCTTTCACTTTCCCCCGGGGAAGGCGCGTCACTTTCGCTGCCGACAGCCCGGCGCGCTCTCCTCTCCCCGTCCCTGCGTGTGAACGGGCCGACTGGGGCGCCGGGCCCCGGGCTTTGGCTTTCCCCCGATCGCAGAAACTTTGCCGCGCAGGGGGGGAGGGGGTCCGCGACGCCAGTCAAAGCCGAGGAGCGGCGCGGGCGAGCGCCATCCCCGCTTTGCGCTGCGGAACGAGCTAATGCACCGAACGGAACCCGGTTGCCGATTTCTCTGTAAAGTTTTCCTTTCGAGTTTCAGCTCCGCAAACGAATGCTTTTCCCAGCTGTAGGCTAAACTCTGCGGGGAAGGCTTGTAACTCTTTCCTAAGCATTGTGTAGGGGTAAGTGTGCGACGTGAAGAGGCGGCTTGCTTGATTTCTCATTGAGTGCAAACCGACCACTTTCTCGCCTTGGCGGAGGACGAGCAGGCTTGCGTTAAGACGCTAGGCAGGGTGGACAGAGGGCCTGGACCTCACTGGAGAAGCGTTGCACTGAATGAGCTGGACTTTGGCAGGTCCCAAACGCTTTCTCGATCTCTCTGGAAACTTGGGGAGCAGAAAGGAAGACACCCTTCGTTCTCCCGGTCTTCCTTCTGACTATCCCGCCCTCCAAGGTGTGACAACCGGAGGACAGAGGAAACGACCAGCTTCTGCTGCCTGATCCGCGAGGGCTCTTTCGCACCCAGAAGTCTTTCCTTCGCCCTCGCCCTCGCCCTCGCCCGCGGTCATTTCCCCGCCTGGGAATCAGGAGGTCTCCTCTGGCCCCCGCTGTGAGCTGAACATGCGCCAGAATGCCGTGGCCAACTTGCCACCCAGCGCCATCAGAAGGACCCGTAGGAAGGAGTTCTTCCTCTGAGATAATTAATGTCGAAATCAGTGTGGTGCACCCTTGGAGATAAATTGGTTCAGGAGGAGGAACGATATTAAGAAGCAACGCGACTGTTTTTCCTCCAAATCCTGTGTTTAGATTCCCTGAAAAGCAGATAGCTGAAAGATGACACAGGGAGAGAGAGGAGCATCAGCATGAGAATGTGAAGCTGCCTCTAAACTATTTTGGTGCCTTTGTAAGGGGGGGGGGGGGGCGGGGAATCAGTAATTATAACCAGGATTTTATCCCCCAGTTGTGATCTGCTGTAGGGAGACCTTCATTTTGAATTGCCTTGCGAAGATGTCATTCTCAGCTGTTGGCTGCATCAACCTAATAATTCCAGGTTATCTCCAGAAAGCTGAGCCACATCAGGCCCGATGGATGGGAGACCACCAGGAGTGTGGACTAGACAGGGGGAAAGAATCTCAGAAGAAGGCTGTGGCAAACCTCTCCCGAGAAGACTCCCAACCTGTTCCCATCAGGAGTCAAGTACCAGCATGAGGGAGACTTTGGGGATTCGAAAAGTTGAACGGGGTGTACCCGAACTCGGCTATTGACTCCGAAGTAAGTTTGCCCTAGGTTCAGTAAGCCTTCCCTGCAGGAAAGGGCATCAGGTTGCATCCACAGGAATGGAAGGGCCAGGATTGCTGTAAAAGTAGCGCCAGACTCAGGTATTTATTTGAAGCGGGTTCTTCCTTTTTTACCATTAGAACCAGAGGAATTACTTACTTTTAATTCCATGCTGGTGTTTAATGGCTAGGAACCACCCTGTTTTAGCGAGCTAATAAAAATAATCATTCCCTTAAAAATAAATAAATAAATAAGCAAATATGTAAATATGTCTCAGTGTTTCAGCTACATGACCTCCAGTCTCACCACAATAGCTTGTGGTTTATAAGGCCCATTTTTCAAAAAGCGTCTTTAATCAAGTAACATTTCAAGGCTGAATCCTTGGATATCAAGAACTTGAGGGGGCACGGGAAGCCGCCTGAAGGAGATTATATAATTGGGATTCAGTACAACATTTGCACTTTTCTGTTTACAAAACAACATTGGAAAGTCCTGCCCAACTGCCTTGGCTTCCGAAGGCTCACCTTCAACGTCTACATGGCAAATTTCCAAAATATACATCTGCGCGGACCCCTCCGCCGGTGCTTGGAAGTCTATCTCAGAAAAGCACATTGAAAATGTGGCGTGCGAGCAAAGAGGCATCAAACGATAGCCTTTGTCTGTCTTTGGTTTCGTTTCAATCTTGGTTCAGATTAATAGCGGGTCTAGGAGCTGGGGGTCTTTCAGGGTGGGAGAAAATGAGCCGCATCCTGAAGCGGCAGAGGAAAAAGACGCCGGCTCGCCTCCCCGCTTGCACCGATCCCGCCCGCCCGAGCAGAGCGGCAAGGAGACAAGTTGAGCCGTCGCGCGCTGCGAACCGCCAGTGCCGTCTTTAGGATCCCGCGCTGGTTCCGCGCGAAACCCAGCCTAGAAGAACACGGAGGAAAACCGCGAACCGGTCTTACAATTTTCCTTTTCTGGAGACGCCCCGCGCCTCCCGCCCCCGCCCCCGGCATCGCTCTCCCGACTCCCGGGTAGCCGATGATTTGCGACTTCGCCCTGTTTGTCACGCAGGAGTGACGCCGCTCAAATCCGGCCGCCTGTTTAAAATTCAAAGACCTGCAAATCGTTGTGTTTGTCCTTTGATGGGGCCTCTGCTGATTAAAACGCGACCAAGAAAGCTTAATTGCTGCACTAATTAAGAAGTCTTTAATTTCTTTTCCTGGAATATTGTTTGAAGCGAGGTTTTTCTCCTGCTCGGCACAGCTTGTTCAGGGTACAAGCGGCCCCCCTCCGCCCCCCTTCTCTGTCTCTCCTCCCTCTGACCCCGGCGGTGAATGAAAGAGGCGCTTTTGGAAACAGCCAGACGAGCCGAGAATTGCCGTGATTTATGGCTCGCCTGCCCAGAGGGCGCGCAGGCTTTGGCAAGCCCCGCCCGAGTAACGTGGAAAAGGCACGGTGCCCCCGTCCCTTCTCGCGCATTGCCCTTACCGACGGAGAAGGGCTTGCCCGCGTCGGGCAAAGGCTTCTGTTAGGAAACCGGGAGGAGAGACAAGCAAGCGAGTGTGGACGGAGCTGGGGCTGGCTTCCTGTTTCTCTCCCCCCTCCTTAAAAGCCCACCTCCCCATCATGCTTCTCTTGTTTCCTCCTGTCTCTGGTACAAGCCCCACAAGAGGTTTCAAGCCCCCTCGCAACACGCTCTCCGTGGGGCTGCCCTTGGAGACCCCTCGGAAGCTGCGTGATCCAGAAGGCTGTGGCTCCAGCAGCGGGGGGAGGGGGAGGGGGGCAGGCGGTGCAGCGCCCAGCCAGCGCCTCTGCTGCGGAGCGGCGCTCGCTGTAGGGGGAGATTCGGGGTGACGGTTATTCCCCTCTACGGGAAAGCCCTTCCTTGTCTCCTGTAAGCCCTGCCCCTCCGGTTCCATGCGACAGACTTGGGGTGCTCCAGACCCCGTCGATTAGGCCACATCATCTGAGGGGACCCTGCTTTCTGGAACAGCCCCCCCCCCAATGCGTATGACTCCTACCCTGACCTCGTTTAAAAGGTGGCTAAAAACATGTTTGCCCCCTCTCACTCCCAGGCCTTGGGCGACGGTGGGCAGCGGGCCTCTGAAAGGATTGTCTCTGTGAGGCTGGAGATATTTTTCCTCCACCCGACGTGCGACGTGCGTCGCTCTTCTGCCTTTCTTCTGTGGGTTCCGTACTCCTTTCGCCGATGTAAGGCGCCTGGAGTCATCACGGAGTCGGGCGGCCTTGTCGATTTTATATAAATCAAGGTGGCCAAAGCCATCGTCGGTGGTGGATAAGAACACGCCATAAATCGCGCGCCTCCTGCACCGTTCTGGACGGTTCGGGGCTTCTCTTGGTAAAGCTTCCCCAGGGAGCCGCAGCCCTCGCAAAGCCACACAGGATCGGGTCTTTCTGCCGTTGGCCCCAGCAGGGAGCGCAGCCGAGAAAGGAAGGGGGGACCTGACGCCCACCTGCCGGTCTGGATCCAGCCAGTCTCCCCGCTCCGTTCCGCTCTTGGGAACGGGCTGCGCGTTACGAACGAACTCCCGGGGGGCTGGTTTCAACCGCCCCGCGAGCCTCCGCCTTTCTCTGCCGAGGCCCCCAAGCCCCGGCCACTCCGAGGCAAGCGAGCCCGGCGGCGGCTCCTTCCCGTCAAAAGCCAAAGGCTCGCTGAAAGGGGTGTCCGCGCGCCCCAAAGCTCGCTCACCGAGGACTCTTCAGGAGAGGAGCGGGAGGCAAAGGGCAGAGCCCGCACAGGGGCCCAGGAACTCAATTCCACGGGGTTCCCTCCGCTCCGTCCCTGTGCTGCCTGGTGCTCACCTCCCCACCCCACCCCACCCCCGCGCCCGGCCGGTGGACAGCAGGAGCGTCTGACTCCGAAGCAAAGGCCTGACACGGGCCGCCGCCCGCTCACCTCCCGCCCCGCAGACCGCATCTCATTTCGACGGCACCTTGAACAGGCGAAGCGCCTTCCCCCCCGCCCCCCTCAAAGCTGGACTGGCCACAAGAAGCTTCCGGTGGGCAACGCCAAGTCCGGACCCGCGCAAGTCGCACCATCTCGGGAGGCGATCCTCCGTGCGCTTCTCTGGGCAAGAAGCTTGGCCGAATGTGCGGGTGGATTTCGCTCGTGCGCGGAGCAAAAGACTCCCCCGTTGCCTTTGGCTTCCAGGGTGCTCCGCGCGGGCCAGTTATGGATGGTGGGGAGCGAGGCGGTTATCCCCCCCCCCCATTTTTTCCCCTTTCTTTGGAGCCGGTCCGTTCCTCGGAGCGCTCCTTGGAATCTCCGCCCAGCCGGGAGCCGTCCAGAGCAGACAGGCGTCCCCTCGCTCCCCCCCCCACTCCCCCCGCGGCTTGCGCTTTCCCTCCGCTCGGCCCTGAGGCGGGCCGGGGAGCTGGCGCACAGCCACCTCTCGCGGTTCAGATGCGCCCCCGCCAAGCGCTGAGAGGCGACCCTTTTAGCGGCGCCTCCGAGGGGCTCCGGAGTTGCGCACCGGCAAAACTTCCCGGGCTTAGGTGGCGCTGCTACGCCCTGAAAGGTGCGCTGGCGGCGCGCGCTCTGGCCCATCCCGCGCCTCTCCGAAGTCCGCGCGGGTCTCGTTTGGCAGGCTGACTCCGAAGCCGGGACGGAGCGGTTTGCGGATGCGAGTCCCGCCAAAGCCGGAGCGCGTGTTTCACACGGGGCTGGGGACCCTCGTCTTCCCCGCCTGGAGACTTTTCGGAATCGGGAGTGCTCTGATCTTTTTTTCGCTCTTCCCTGCCTCCCCCTCCCTTTACACCGGATTGCTAATTCCGAAGTGGCTACCGTTGTATTCAGGGCTTCCTGCGCACAAAATCCAGGGGGAAACCCCGCCCTTTTCTGCGATCTGAGAGGATCGGGGACCTCCTGCGGGTCACTAGGTGGTCGCTGGGGGCGAAGTTGACCTGCCTTGGGCGCCGGAGCAGGAACGAGCGACGTCATTCTTTGGCCTTTCAGGTTCGTCGAGCTTTGCGCCCCCCACCCCCACCCCCGCTTGCGCCCCAGCTTTTCCTCAAAGTTAAGGGCCTTTACTTTGACGGCCTGACGTTTAGGATCACCCCGGGGTCTCCCTGCCCTGTCCCATTTGCTCTTGAGTCTCGTCTGTCCAATCCTGAGACGCCCTCCCCTGCCCGGTCTCCCCTTCAGGACCTCCAACTTTCTCCCCCCAATGAAAGCCGTTCGCAACCGGATCAGCCGCGAGGCAACGCTCGGCTTGGTCTCTTTGGCCACCCCCCGGGGAGGCTGCGGGTGCTCTGGCCACTTTCGCACCGTAAGAGACGTGTTTGGGTGTCGTGCGTACTGCTGCGACATCCGCCCGCCGTTCTGCCGTTCCCTTTTTCCCTCCCGTTTTAAAGCTTGTGGAAGTTTGGGAGGCGAAGTGTTTCGGTTTGATCGTTCGTTCGTTCGTTTTTTTATTGTAAGCCAGTTATATAAACCTTCTGCAAATTAAAATACATGGGAGAGAGGTCGAGAGGCTTGGTAATGGAAGTGCTGACACCATCTTAACTGCAGCGTTGTAAACGGCCATGCTATAATATCCATTAAGCAGAAAGAAAAATAAGATGGTTGATCAATAATTTATACCGAGAGTACCAACTGCAGACATAATAACTCTAATGTTTGCAAAGCAATCGCCCGCTCTCCAGGCCTGCCGAGTAAACTCCAACCAGCCACGCCGCCCGCCCACCCGCAAACGCCCGGACGGCCGCCTTCGCTCGGGCTGCAGCCTGGGAGCCGGCAGCCAGCCCCCTCCCCGCCTCCCGGAGCGGGGCAGCCTCGCACGGGATTAGCAGGCTGAGCCCGTCCAAAGAGGCGCGCGGCCGCGGACAGACGCTGAGGTCGCGCAGCTCTGGGCGCGCAAGCCCGGAGTGACCCGCTTCGCTTCAAAGCGAGCCGACGCCCCGCGGGGCGATAAGAATCGCCGGCTGCAACAATGCCCCGGCAGGCGGGAGGGGGCGTAGAAGGCCGGCTTGGGAGGTGCCCTTGCTCGGCCCAGGGCAGCTCCAGCCGGCTCCCCCGGAAAAGATGGGCGCTGGGGGTCCTGGTCAGGGCCTGGGGGAAGACGAACCTGTGATCAGCCTGGATTTCTGACCCTCTCTGCAGCCTTAGCTTCTCCCCCACCCCAACCCAGCAAGGTTAGCTAGTCCTAGAAAAACCGGTTCAGATTTGGCTAGGAAAACGTCTGAGGCCTCCATCTGATCCAGCACAGTGCAGCAGCAGCAGCGCAGTTCTGGGGTGCTTTGATTGATGTGTGCCATCAAGTCAGTGTTGACTCTCAGCAACCACGTGGTTAGATTTTCTCCACGATGGTCTGTCCCTAACCTGCTCTTTCAGGTCTTTCAAGGTACATTCATCACTGCCGCAACTGAGTCCCACCACCTTGCTGCTGGTCACCCACTTCTCTTTCCTCCCACCTTTCCTAGCATCAGAGCCCTCTCCAGAGAGCTGGGTCTTCACGTTATGTATCCAGCATAGGTTCGTTGGAGCCTGGCCATTTGTGCCTCCAGGGAGAGCTCTGGGTTGATTTGTTTGATGATCCATTTGTCTTCTTGGCTACCCATGATCTTCTCAGGAGTCTTCTCCAACACCAAAGTTCAAAAGCAGTAATACTTTTCCTATCTTGCTACTTCAAACTTCAAAAGTCTTCAACTTTTTTATTGTCCTACTCAGAAGGAAATGCCACTCTTTTCTTACTCTCCCTATGGGCTGTTTCCCACCTGCCCCTAACCAGGCCCAAGTGTGTTCTGTCCACAGCTTCCCTCCCACGCTCCTACAGACATGGCCTTGGTTTGGTCTCCAGCCCAGGAGCGTGAGAGGCTTAAGGTCTCCCCTGGAGTCATCTTGAGGCTGCCCCTTTCTCTGACACCCTTCAAGAGCAGCCCAAGGTGTGTCAAGTGCCTAGGTTTTGTTACCTGTTACAAAGGGGAGCCGGGGGACCGGGGGGGGGGGGGGACTGGGAACAGAGGCAGGGGAGGGACCAGCAATGGGCAGCCCTTTCATGTCCATCTAGGGTGGGAGGCAGACCATTTTGGTTCCAGTGTGGGAAATGCCCTAGGCATCTACAGGTTGCCACTAGAACCATGGAATTTAAGCAGCTTGAAGACTTTCCCTGTAGCTGAAGGCACCATTTGCCTCTGAGAAGTACAGCCAGTCATCCCTGCCATAAGAATCCTGTATGGCACATGATTGCAGAAATGGGGTTGTAGCAGTCAGTCACAGAGCAGTGACGTGGTGGCCTAAATCAAAGGAGAGTTGCAACATGAAGCATTCCTTAAAAGCAACTGAGGCTTGTACAGAAGTATGACTATTATTAAAGGTCTATAAAGGTTTATGGGTGTTACCACCCATCTTAAATCAGTCGGACTACTCTATGTAAATGCGCCTTCTCGATTGAAAGTTTCTTTCTATATGTCAGGAACAGATTTTTCCATGCAGGACGGTTGAAATCATTCTGTGATGGGTCCAAAAACCTCAAAAAGTTTCTCCAGCCTCTCAGTTTCCCAATTTTCTCTCTCTCTGTCTCTCTCTCTCTCCCTCTTTTTGATGATTTCCTTTCAGAGAAAGCAATGGATGCTCGACTTTGCTACCTTGAGCTCAAACTTGGAAAATTCTTTTCAACAGTTGCGCTTGGAAAGGAACCAGGAGTTTATATTAAAAGTGCTTGATTGCTTGCTTATCCAGTGACCCATGAAAAGGGCAGCTTCTTCCAGAAATGGGGAAAAGCCAGGGCAGCTGGTTGTGATCCAAAGGACATTGACCGATAAATAAGAGCCACTAAAATAAACAGTGCTTCTTCCATGGCACCCAATAGAAGAAGGAAATGCCATGCGAGGTCTTGTTAATCAAGGACTGTAATGGATTCAAACAGCTTTTCCCAACCACCGGCCTCCAGAGGTGTAGCAAATTCCCACAGAGGTGGGAGTTCTGGAGAGCATTGGGTTGGAAAGGGTGAAGGAAACCAAGGATGGATAAGACAGCCAAGCTGGGATCTCATTCAAATCAATGGAATTCACAAGTGTTTCCCTCTGGCTGGTTTGGGCTTACCTGTTATCCAAGTGAACAGGAGTCAATGGCCTTCTGGTAAAGATCCATGGCTATTCTAACCAGTTGACCCAGAATTGTCAGCAGAGCCCACTATGTTAAAGGGAGTTTAATCTCAGATAAGTAGGCACAAAAGTGCGGCCTAAGATGTTGGTCTTGTTTCAGAGGCCTCAACTGTTGTTTGCACTTTCAGAGTTGCTTAGTGTAACTTACTTCTAAGTAAATGTGCTGCCTGTTGCTTGGAAGTCAGCTCATTTGCAATAAAGGCACTGGGGTTTCCAGCACTGGGCACAACCTCAAGTTAAGTGTTCTGATTTCACATTCACTTTGGCTTGTTCACATTCAGCTGACCACAATATTGATAAAAGCGGAAATGCCAATTGTTAGAATAATGTCACTGCTGCAAATGTTTAGTTACAATGCTGTGTTTTGAGATGTTTGGCACCCAGCTGAAAAAGAAAGGCCACCCCAGTTAAGTACATGTGAACTGGGAGTCATTTCAGTAGGAAAGATTCGAAGAAAAGACTTCTGGAGCATAGAGGAGAAGCTGTTCATTCCTTAGCATGTTTGCTCAGAAGAAATGCCACGGAGAGTTAAACTGGGCCCACTTACAGTACGTGCAGATAGGAGTGAAGCCTCCGTCAATAATAACATGGGACTTTGGAGTAAACCTGCTGATGATCCAGATGCAAATATTATTGCATCGATTGGCGTGTATTCATGACTAACTCATTTGGTTAATTTCAGAGAGACGTTCAGTATAATCCTAATACGTTTACTCACAGATTAAACTACATTTTGCTTGGTGGGATTCCTTTTCAGTAAATTTGCTCAGGACGGAAGCCTTAGCATGGATTAAACCATCTTTACGATGTTGTTGTTGTTGTTGTTTTAACAGGGGTGCAATGTATTTTGGGATGGAAACCTTCTTTCACCAGAATGATTGCAATGGCCGTTCTGATTGCAGGACAGAACATCTGGGAGTCAGAAACATCCATCCCAAAATTACTTGCACAAATGTAATTAAAATTGGACCCTATTAAGTGGTCACAAATGTTTGTTTCTGAAGCTCAAAGAGCAGAGTAGACAGGACCCCGCATCTTCCTAAAATTAAATTAATTTTGATTTGTTTATTTTTCAGATTTCTATACCATATTTCATTTTCTAATAAAACTACATCGTTTCCTATCAAAATAGTTCGACAATACAGTTTTGTGATCAAGCTCTGAAATGGTTTGTTATAACTGGAATAAAGGAAATGGCCATCTCAGATGTGAGGACTGACAATACAATTGTCTGTAGCATCTTGGCCCGGCTAAGTATATTAACTAACACAATGATCATTTTCTATTCTTGATGCGTAGTTTGAAACTGAAAATCCACAAAAGCTATGTATAACATCCTGTATTTTCCTACTAAAAATAATTCAGGCTGATTTCTAGGAAAAATGATCACATTAGTAAAAACCAGCCATTTGTTTAGGAACTGAACTGGATCGTGCAGGGGAGAGTTTGAGGTGGAAATGATATGTGCTGGGTTTCAAAAACACTGGAAAAGGTCCACTGCATTTTTCCAAGTGTTTTCATCTGGCTAATTTCAGGTAGCCAACAGAGAAAAGACTGGAATATTCACAAAGAGTCTTGTAGCCAATAATGGAGATTGATAAAACTATCAACAGCATGATTCTTTATTTAGATATAATTTTCATTCTACGCTTCCAAGTAAGTGCATTGATGTATATGCACCTTTTCAACAGCATTCATTTTCAGTTTTATTGAAATCACCACGTGGTCAAGCGCTATTACAGTAAGATTATGCCCCCCCCCCCCATTACTATGCCTATTTCACAGGTAGAACAAGTTTAGTACACATTTATTTATTTATATATCTCATTTATATAGCCGCCCATCTCATACAAAGCAACTCCGGGCGGCGTATAAATGTAAACATATAAACTGTTTTCCTCCATTTTTCCCCATCTTGCATTGAAAGATGAAGTTAGGCAGGGGTGGGGGGGAAGGAGGTGTCCAGTCATATTCTGACTTTGGCAAAATGGTTAATAGATTGAGGCATTTGTTCAAGCATTCAATGGGGAGATTCCCATTATCGAAAATGCCTTTCAGTCCTGTCAATGTAAAACTTGCCACTTTTGAGACCGCTGCTGCGTAAAGTAGGAATAGTATGAGGAAATCACTCAACATTTTCTTTTATAGGTCCCCTCGGCTGAAAACCCACTTGCAACGCCTTGTAAGACCTCGATTTGCTGCTATATATTATTTGTACAGTATTAACAATCTGGTAAAGCAAACATATCACACTTCAAGGTCGGCGCTTCCTCTGATTACGTTTCAGAACGAATAAAGTGATGCGGTCACGATACTTTGGGGGACCCACCGGGCGAGGAACTCAGCAGTTACTCCGTCGTTGCAGTTCTGATGAGCCGAAGGCGCCCTCTGTAGGGCAAAGCGTGTAAGAGTTCCCAGGTAGCACGTCCATCGTTCAGAAGACCAGAGGATTTTGGGGGCTGAAGCAGTTTCTCGGTTTGCATAAGAATCGGGGGGAGAAGCCCCTTCACTGCTTTGCGCTTGAGGTTGGTCCTGTCTGCTGCTCAAAGGCCAGTGACTTTCAACTAACCCCCCCAAAAAAGAGTCTTCTTGAGCACAAGCAAAGCAACGTAACCTCCTAAGAATCGGACGAGACGCAACACAAAACAGCTTGCACCAAATCGCAGACCAGATTTCTGTGCTCTGCAAGGCATTTGACTGAAAGCTACTCGCGGTTGATTTCAGAAGTGGCAAATGGATTTGGAAGCCCTCATGCTGAGTGAATTAGGAGCATCAGTCCAATAATTTCTATACACAGAATTCATAAAAGCAATATATATATGTATGTATGTATGAATGCATACATGCATACATACATACTGTGTGTGTATGTGTACGTATATATATATATATATATATTTAAAACCCTATAGTCCAGGCTGTGCACTTATAAGGTTTACCACAACATAGATTTATGATTAGTCCCACCGGGGAGACATATTTGCTCACTAAGAAATTGCTTTTGTTAGTATGCACACAGAAAGAAACTAGCTTCATTTGCAGCATCTCTAGGGAAGCTGGTAATTATTTGGGGAATTCTTCCCCTTAATTTATAATCCCAGCTGTTAAGCAGCCCAGACAAGAATAGGTGGGTTTTCGAAGTCCACTTCTTGATGGCCCTGCCTGGCAATTATTTAAGTAAGGGCCACGACCCATAGCCTCCTTAACTGCTAGGTTAATCAACTAAAACATTGGTTGCTAACTTGGCAGAGACTACTTTTAATTGGCGGACCTGAAAATTAAGTGCGCATTAATTTATTTTCCAGTGATGTGATTCATCTCAGTTGCTAAAGGAAGCAGTGCCAAAAATAAAGACCGTTGGGTCAAATAACCAATAGTTGCTACTTGATAATACTGTATACTGTAAGCTGCCTTTCCTTGTCTGTAGAGTCTCAAAAAGTTTTGGTAATATGTATGTATGTATATCTGAAGGTGATCTATTGCTTAATATATTAATACATTAGCTACCAGGTGATTCATCAAGGACGTTCTCAAGGCAGTTGATGGTGAACCTAATTTCATCTATCAACACAATCCCAGGGCTGATCACGGGGCTGCAGACCCAGAACTCATTTCGTACAATGGAATTAACTCCCTTTCTAAGAGTAGAAGTGTATGGTGTCCCTGTGAAGTACAACCGATGATTTGCTGGCTTGGTGGACTACAAATTCATGACTTTCACAAAGACATCTTGGCCACAGCCACACCATCTGGGCTCCCAAAGGGAGTGGCTATGCATTGATTCCTCCTTGCTGCTTTCCTATTACTAAGAGCTCTAGGCAAAATAAGCAATTCCAAGGATACCCTCAGCCAAATATTTGTGATGGAGTTTAATTAGGTTTGCCAAATGCTGGTCTGTTCATGCCAGGTGAACCAGGGAGCAAAACATTAGGCTTGCAAGATAAATGCAGCTTCTTGCTTGGCCCTGCATTTGCTGAATGGCCTTTGGCAAGTCTTTAATTGTCCAGCTGCATGGATGACTTGCAGGATATGTTTTCTTGAGTTGAGAACATTATTCTGCGTATGGGCAGTCTTACCCTGCTTTATTTGCTGTGGTAAAAATAACAGTGACACTGACAGACAGGTACGAGCCCTTGAGAGAGATCTCTACTCTACTGAAGATAAAAGAATACTTGCACTTTCTTCTCAGAAGGAAGAGAATTATAGTTCCAGAACATCTCTCAGATGGATCCTATTTTTTTTTTTTTTTTTTTGAAGGGGAAGCAGATAGAACCATTTGATATGTTAACAGCACGTCCTGGTTGCACAGACAAAATAGCTGCCACATGGGGCGATGGTGGCCTGATGCTTTCACAAAATGGCCGCCCAGGGCACGTAGCCAACCACAGAATACCAATTGACTGAAAGGCAAATGGTGAATCTCCTTCCTAGCACATGCTTTGGCTCCAGGCCACTTGCTGTGAAGGACTGTACGTATACCTAATTCTATCTTCTGAGAATACCGGAAGGGCTTTTGTAGAATCCAGGGGGCTTCTCAGAAACAAATGTGACTTGGGAAATAGGTGGCTTGCTCTGAAGCTTGCCAGCTTTCTTCATCTTTCAGATTAAGAACATTTTTTTAAAGTGTTTAGAGCAGAAAGGGCTGCTGGGGTGCAGTTGGGGGTCATCAGCACATTTTAACTCCACCAATTCTTTATTGAAACCCATGACTGAGCGGAATACAGTTTTCTGAGTACAAAAGTCAGTGACGTTTCAACTGGATTTTGCTTCGGCCTAAATAAATCAGGAAAAATGGGCTGCATCGTGTGCAAAGTATTTTTTTTAGCCCAGAATCTTTTAGATTTAAAATATTGACCCTGAAACATTGGTTGGTTGGTTCAGGTATCCCTTGATAGCTCTTCATGTTGAAGACGTTGAATTGCAGTCTGCTATGAACTCTGTTGGAGATCTGCTTTTCGGTCAAATAATTGCATTGCCTGTCAGTGGGATAAATGGAAGAAAGTTTTGCAGATGATATGCCCTAACATTTATGCATTTACTTTTTCAGAAATGGATAAGGCTGCCCAACTGTACAGTATCCAAGGCCTATTACAGTAATCACATAATTTACATGCAAGTAGGTAACTTTGATGACTGGGAGCAAACATAGAAACTGAACAGGGAAAAAGCAAAAGTTAATTAAAATCTTTGCCCCTAGAAATGTGACTCTTGTACTTGAATGACTTGTTAGATGCACTTTTTAATGGACCTGGACCAGATACAGATTTAAAGAGGCAAATTAATGCTCCCAGATTACTATCTCTCCTAGAGACGCAGGGGGGTTTGGTTTCCTTCCAAGGATATGGTTGCCACTCCCATATTAGAAATTTGCCCTGGGATTGTGCTAATACTTTCACCAAGACTGTGGCAAAGCAGAGTTCATGAAGAAGCTGGCTAGGTGGGAACTGGTCTCTCCTCTGGGATTGTAAACAGGAAGACCACAAATTGTGGAAATGCCTAAACAGCAGTTTCTCCTTTATAACTGCAGAGATGTGACTTAGGAATATGCAGGAATCTGGTATCAAGTGGTCTTAAGAAGCCCTTCTCCTCTATTTCTGCATCGCCTGGTTTTCCAAGACACACTGGGACTTTCTGCTCAGTGTATCATTGGATGGTTAGAAACCATCACATTTGCAATGACGCAGAAATTGCAGCTGTGGAGTCATTGTATCTTATAGTCAATTCACATGTAAATTGTGAGGCTGCAATGATAGCTTTTATGAAAATGGCTTAAGTGGGGTGGAGAGTTTATGGCTGCCTAGTCCATTGGACAATCAACGAAGAGCAAGGGGGGGTGAATAGGATGGTGCCCTTCTAGAGGAGGTTAGCACCTACCATTGTCTGGCAACTGAATTTGGTTTTTTTATCATATCCAGGCCCAGGACCTTGACAGTGCAAGCTAGGCTCATGCATTTTGATTTGTCACATGATCATATAACTGGAAGGGGGCATTTGAGCCATCTAGTCCAACCCCCTGCTAAGTGGCAGAATCCAAATTAAACCAATAAACTGTTGTCTAGCCTCTCTCTGATACCACCCTAATGGCAGAAAGTGAAGAAGAACTAAAAAGCCTCTTGATGAGGGTGAAAGAGGAGAGTGCGAAAGCTGGCTTGAAACTCAACATTAAAAAAACTAAGATCATGGCATCTGGACCCATCAATCCCTGGCAAATAGAAGGGGTAGAAATGGAAGCAGTAACAGATTTCATTTATTTGGGCTCCAAGATCACTGCAGATGGAGACTGCAGCCATGAAATTAAAAGACGCTTGCTCCTTGGGAGGAAAGCTATGGCAAACCTAGATAGCATATTAAAAAGCAGAGACGTCACCTTGCTGACAAAGATCCACATAGTCAAAGCTATGGTTTTTCCAGTAGTAATGTATGGCTGTGAGAGCTGGACCATAAAGAAGGCTGAACACCAAAGAATTGATGCCTTTGAACTGCGGTGCTGGAGAAGACTCTTAAGAGTCCCCTGGACTGCTAGGAGGTCAAACCAGTCAATCTTAAAGGAAATCAACTCTGATTGCTCATTGGAAGGATTGATAATGAAGCTCAAGCTCAGATACTTTGGTCACCTAATGCGAAGAGAGGACTCTTTGGAAAAGACCCTGATGCTGGGAAAGATGGAAGGCAAAAGGAGAAGAGGACGGCAGAGGATGAGATGGCTAGATAGCATCACTGAAGCAATGAGCATGAAATTGAGCAAACTCAGGGAGGCAGTGAAAGATAGGAAGGCCTGGCACAATATGGTTCATGGGGTCACGAAGAGTCGGACACGACTTAACGACTGAACAACAAAAGCCTCTCTCTGAACGCTTCCATGTCAGCCCTTCAAGGTAGACCAGACTAGGAAACCAAAGCCATTCAAGCTAATACTACTTTTACAATAAGATTATAGTAAGAGGATCCTGCAAGTCTGAAGGCGCTTCTCCCCCCCCCCTTATCTTCATGAGAGCTAGCGAGGGTCATGTCTGAGATGCCTTTCTTAGGTTACAGTTCTGGCCCAGACTCAGGTTTCTTTTGTCTGACTGTTGCCTTGATTGCACCTCTTCTTCCTGTCCATCAGGGTTATTCCTTCTTCCCATTACATCCTAGTGAAGAGAAATCCACCACACCTCTGGGGAAACTGGTTCCACTATTTAGCTGCTCTAAGAGTTAAGAAGCCTTTTTCTTCCTAACATTCAACTTAAATTGATTTTTCCATGTCCTGCACCGTAGGCTAACTCCTCAAGGGTCTGCATCCATTTGGTTCCCTGTTATACTCCAGGTCTTTTCTCTAGGAGTGGTTTTGCACCCAGTTTGTGCATCTCAGTATAAGCCTGTCTGGAGCAGAAGAAGCTTCTTGAGAAGCCTTCACTTCCCAACATCTCTTTGGCAACCCATAGGGAAGGTCCTTTTTCTGTGTTGCTCCCAAATCAGGAAGTGAAATCCCCTGAGTGTTTGGCCCGGTCGCCACTCTCTCCATTTTTAGGAAAGGATCAAAGACCTTCCTTTTCAGCCAAACCTTTTCCACCGGAGCTGGTTTATGGTGATGTGAACTGCATTTAATTGTCTGTATCATTGTTTATCCTGTTATCGTTAGCTGCCTTGAGCTGGGCAAAAAGGTGAGATAATTGTGAAATGAAGTGAAATTAATAAATAGATAATATTGTGATATGGTCCCAGTACAATATTATGATCCTATTCTGCTCTTTTTCTATTTTATGATCAGCGCTCATCACCAAAACAAGAGAAGCCTTTAAAAAATATGTAGACGCTTTAGTGTTACACTACACTGATACCACGAACACTTCCCGTGTGCTGTGTGTTGTCAGAAGTGAGGAAATGTTCATCTTTAGTCTGTTTTGGGTAGTAGGGTTTTTGCCTTCTGCTTTCCTTGATATGGGTGGCTTCTGGATGAAGGCATTTCCCAACTGTTTTATCTCTTCCTTAATAGATTTTCTTTAGAAATGAATGACAGAGAACAATTTTCTCTGGTCAGTGTTATTACCTGGACCTTTTGAAAAATCCTCTGAATAAGACATGGTAATGATGCAATCAGAGCCTCATCTGGAAGCCCTCAGTGTCTCACTGAAAAGAAATTCCCATCATTAAGTTCCTAACAGATCTGTACTCCAAATGAAATAAATTTCTCCAGGTATTATTCTCAAGCAGCGTGTCAGAAAGATTGTCTTTTAGATCAGTGTTTCCCAATCTCCACAACTAGAAGATGTGTGGACTTCAGCTCCCAGAATTCCCCAGCCAGCATCTGGGGAATACTGGCAGCTGAAGTCCACACACCTTAACGTTGCCAAGGCTGGGAAACACTGTTCTAGATCACAAAATATTCTTGAGTATGATTCCTATTAATGTGTTCTTGGTAAGGAACTCAATGATCGTTGGGCCCATATTTGCCATCTGTAACACATGCGGCTTTCTTCACCCTGCCAGAATGGATCCCATAATCGCAAACCATACACAAATACCCTCAAAAGAGAGTAGGTGTCACTTAGAACATTATTCCAACTACATGGAAGGAGATGTCCACCCACTGCCATCTAATTCCAAGGAAGCTGAAGATACCCTTGGATGATGTTTCAATTTCACAATGGCAAGGTGTGGGAAGAACGTATTGGTTGTTATGAAACCATGGCCAGTATAGCTGGAGTATATACCTCGCTTTCGTGGTTGTCTCTGGATTTTTTGATGACAGCTGTGGTGTTGGAGAGGAGGTCATTTGCAGAATTCTGCTATCATTCCACTGCCAATCACATCTGGCTGTAGAAGAATCTGTTGGGAACAAAGGAATGAATAAAAGCTGCCAAGGGCTGCAGACATCCCTGCTGCAAATCCTGGGTGCCTTTGAAGAATTGCTGTTGGTGAATTTAATCTTACAGTGACATCTAAACATGGATTTCTCTCTTCTGCCCTTCCCAGACCAGTTACTTCTCCCTCTCACCTCATGTCATCACATTTTTGCCAAGGTGGGGAAGTTGGTCATCTTCATTTTGGAAGTGACAGTGAGTCCTGCTTCTGCAGACATCTGGCTGGCAATTGAAAGAAAGCTGCTGAGGTTTATAGAACAATCAGAACTGGGAGACCTGTTCCTAGATTCTTATAAAGTGATTATTTCAGCTCAGGAATAATCCCATTAATCAATGTTCACCTTTATCATTCACATTAGGGACAACTTCGCCACTATTATTAAGATACATCCCATAAGTCCCAAGAAATCTCCAGACTTCTATGAAAAGAAGCTGAAATCCATAAATCTTTTCTTTACCATCACAAAGCTGTCTTGTGAGCCTCCAAAATTCATTAAGGGTAACTTTAGTAAAAACATAACAGAATTTGAGATGGTTATGTGTGTTTATCATTCCAAGTAATACAAATAAAGTGTGAGTGATATTATTCTTATTTCTGCAGCATCTGAAAAAGGTACTTGAGATACTGTCAGTGAAGTTGTGCGATTGTCAAGTAGGGAATATATGACATTCCACTCAGAGAGGATTACTGATAAGTAAAATGCTGAGGATCACACCATATATGCAAAGTTCAGCCTTCTGGCAAGCCATATTTTAGACACAGAAGGAATGGCTTGTTCTCATAATGAATGGGGAATACTGTTCTCTAGGGCTGAGAGTGATGCTGGGCACTGTCCAGCCTTTAAATTCAAAGGAAGGTGAATCACCATTAAAATCTCATCCTTTTGTTCCTTTTCCCAACCAGAAAGCCCTCATCAGCTTCACGTATGGACTCAGCTAGCATCAGGTGCCTCTCACCAAGCCTCCATCTCAATGAAGAGGTGGGGAAGCTGCCAGGAAAACTCTCATCCACGTCCTAAACCAACTGCTTTGAAAGGATCGTAAATTTAGAGTGCTTTGCATTCTTAACTATGGGAGATGTCACATAACAGCAGCTATTGTTTATTACAAACCTTGGGGGTAACCTGGTCTTAGCTGACTCATGATCACGTGATCCCAGCTGAAGTACAATGGCCTTGTTCAACACACAGCTGTCATCTGCTCTTCGATGGTAATCCAAGGACAAAATCTGACAATGCAGGATGCAAAGTCACAGGTCAACATTGTGATTTCAGGAGAGAAGGATGGCATGTGCTTAATCATGCTGTCTGCCCAGTTTTATTCAGAAGTAAGTCCCATTGAGTTCCATTGGACCTGTACACAACCTGGTACACAATGTTGCGGCACAATTCTGAACAGAGGAATTCAAATCTGAGTTTAGTGGGACTTATTCTTCAGTCCATAGACCAAGGCTTCTTTAACTGAAGCCTGTGGGATATAAACACACCTAATCCCAGATGGCCTATGTCCTGTCTTTTCAGATGACATACGTCATAGACAAACAAGTCTTTTTGGAGTCAGCATCCAAACCATAACCAAAGCCCTAAATATCATGTTCAGTATATGCCCCTTATGTTGACTGGGCAAGGGATTCTATACCCTAGTGTATGTATTTCTAAAAAAACATATCAAATAAGAACATACACTTGCAAATTAGTCACGCAAAAATGCCCCAGTGTTATAGATTAGTTATACTCACTAAATTATGTTTATTATATGCATTTCCTGTATTGACATTTATTTGGGTAGCTTATAAATGCTAGCAGTTGTACAGGATAGCAAACTCTCCCTGGCTGAGTTCTCACATCATGTTAAACCTTGATTCATTAACAAACCTGAGGTGTCAAAATGTTTAAATCACATGAAATCGAAGCCATCATTTGTAAAGCACTGTGGGTGAGTTTACGCAACATGCTAAGTCAAAATCAAATTAACTGCATTGCGGTTCTGCGTGAACCAGGGCTCAGTGTGTGCATTATTCCTGAACACCTAGCATATTGTATTCTCACACCAAGTGTGTGGGCAAGCCACACAAATAGTTTGGAGGCTGAACTTCTGAATGATCTTTAGTTCTAAAAGCAGTGGTTATAAGACTGGGTCCAGATCCACGTTGTCTAAGTCAGTAGTCACCTGAACCACTACAGCAGTGTTTCTCAACCTTGGCAACTTTAAGATACGGCCTTCAATTCCCAGATTTTCTCCAGCCAGCACAGAAGATGCTTTGGACTCACTAAATCTTGTGGGGTAGGCACCTGTCAGCTTCCTTACCCCAGTTTGCTTTAATTTCTGAAATACTCTTTTAATTAAAAAGTCGTAATAAATGGAAAAACATCCACCTCTTGCTTCTTCTTCTCCTTTTTTTTTTTTTAGAAGAACTTCTCTAGACCTGCATAGGTTTCACAGAGATGCATTGCTTTTAGCCAAGTGCCTTGTTTGGAAATGTGCCCCCATCTAGAAAAAGAAACAAAGGAGAGGACTGGGGCCCAAAATGGGGTAAGGAGAAGCCCATCCGCCTTCTGGGTGTCCTGTGGCTGACGACGTCCAGTGTAGCTCTTCTTTTCTGGAAGTTCTTGCGCTCAGCTCTCCATCCTAGGGGCACCTCTCACCCCAACTCTCGCTTTAACAGAAGAATAGCTCCATCTAACGTGGTTTCAAAGCACCACCAGACTTCTAGTTTCTTCAGAATCTAGTAAGGAGTAAGCTGGTTGAATTAATGTAGTGAAAGTGGAGTGAGAAAGTATTGCTCATCTAATGATGAGAACAATAGTGGCAGAGAAGGCATGTATGCGCATAGGCAGAAACATCTGGAGAATATCAGGGATGCTGTTTGTGGTTCCCAAGATTGTCGCTATTGTGAGAATCTTGCACAATGTGTGTCACTGGGCTAAAAGGGCATTCTTATTAAACCGCAGACATTCTTAAATCACAATATTGCAGCCAACTGCCTTTTAGTACAGCCTATCAAAAAGCATTATTCTGCCTGTTCTTTCTCACTACTCTGACAATATCTGATTATTCCATTTGCGTTTTATACAAGCAAATACAACATTCACAGGCCTTTAAAAAAATTGTCGAGATTTGTAAGACATCCCACGGCTCAATGCACATTTTATTTAATATGAAAATTGTATTTGGAGCTGTTTGATTTTCAAAAATAACAAGAAAAACCGCTCCAATTTATAATGGTAATTAGTTTTCAACCCACAAAGTCTGAATATCTCTATATTTACTACCTTGTAAAGGGCTATCACAACAAGCCCCGAAGCATTATTTGAAAATTAATAAGCTAAAGAAGGACATTCTTCTCCTTTTGCATAGCAACACTGCCTGCATTAAGCTTTTTGATTGCAAAATCCAGCTTTTCAATTATACGTTTGCCAAACTGTGAAGCTTGAAAAACTATAAAAGGCAATTATCAATGTTTCTTAATACCACAAATGAGTAATGCAATGTAGGCTTTATTACTGCTCAGAAACAAAGAATTGTGTTGTCAGGAGGACTGAGCTACGTCTGGGTGAAATCAAGATTGATTCACAGCATTCCAGATTTGCTCCAAGAAAAATATAAGCCTCTCTAATGGTAGAAAATAAGAGGAAGGAAAAGAAAAGCTGGCGGTTCCCCTGCATTTTAGAAATTAGTTAGGAACTAGAATCAGAACGTTTTCTTGCATTTATTTATTCATTCATTCATTCATTCATTCATTCATTCATTCCTCATGCAGTTTGCAAATTGTGCTTGGATCAGGAAAGACATATAGAATTCCTGATTTAGATGTTAAGACTTTAAATACTGTATTTTCATGGATTTTAGAGCCTTGTTTATGTGGACAATGTGCTGTGGAAGATTTAATTAAGATATTTTAAATAGAAATAAATAAAACCAGTGCTTAAATGGTGAGTGGGTGGGTGGGTGGGTGAGGGAGAGCAAGGAAACCTTTAATCAAATCCCTCCCAGAGATTTTTGCCAAATCACTCCTTATTGGCTTGGTGGTGCAATTAAAGCTAAGATTCAGTTACGGAGGAGGAAGAGGAGGAGGGGAAGGAAGACTCTTCATTCATTTAGTATTTCAGGCATAAAGAATTAGGCTTGTAGAAAACAGTTGAAAGAGGCCTTCACAAAGTTCATCGGTGGAGTGTTTCCTTGAAGCACGGAGACAGCCATATCCAGTAGAAAGCTCAACGTAGCTGCTTTGAAGGCATTTCCAGATCATCTCTGCATGGGTGTATTTGCACAGCCAATTTGCTTTCCCATGAGAACCCCACAGACCCCAGCCTGGGAAGGTCTTCCAATGCCAACTCTTCCAGGGAATGCAATTCTCTTTACTTTTTGAAGGAGTGATGCTTAGTTCACGTTTTGCAAAATACCCTTCAAACGCTTTGCACAAGCCAATGAAATAGCTTCAGAGACACCAAGCGCAGAGTAGATCTGTCAGTGGAGGAAGATTTCCTATCCCCACAACTTTAGTCATGCAGTTTTGGACAAAGAGAGAACTGCCACTTGCCCAGACAGCCTGTTACGAAAGCAAGAGGAAGCTGAGACCTGGTGCAGGGAGAGCACTGGGACAGTGTAGGGGGGTGGAACCCAACTCATTCCAGTAAGGAATCCAGAAGGGTTAGACTAAGGTTCAAGTCCATCCTCCACCAGGGAAGCTCACCAGGTGGCTTGGGGCCAGTCCTCTCTCAGCCCAACTTACCCCCCTGGGGATCTGTGGAGAAGATTGGTGGTGGGCGTGCTGCATCCCTTTCACCGAACTCTTGGAGGGCGGAAGAGCTGGATCTAATCAAAAAGTGTATGACAAAGGCAGGATTTAAGATCCAAATCAATCAGTCGCCGATGTCCTCCCTTCTCTTCGTTGGAGAAAAGGGTTAAACATCCTTCCCAGAGCACCATTTTCTCCGTTTCATAAATTCACGGAAGTGCTGAGGAAACAAATCTGCAAAGGTTGCATTAGCTCCAAACCTTTCAAGACATGTAGAGAAGACATGCAGGGAAGTTGTTTTCTTGGTTTCTTTAAAAAAAAAAAAGGCAATTAATATATTTCTTGTTTAGAACTATTCAGACTCTTCGGAGAGTTTCTCTAAGCCAATGGAGCAATCACGATTACCTCCCAGAGAAAAACAGTGAACAAAACATAGGAGACTTCAAGTATTGGTAAGACTTCCTTGTGCGTGTCTATGTTTCTCTCATCTTCTGTTGTCCCACGGTGGTTATGCATTTTTTATATTCAGATATAAAGAGCTGAACAATACTCACCGAAAAGATACTGTTCTACTGTCCAGAGTATTCTTGCCCTCTTAGAATTCCTGAAATATTAATTATTTTTCATAATGTTTGGTAGCCAGATAAAGTTGCAGCACTGAAAAGAATTGCAGTAATAATCCAGGTTGCTTTCTGTTTTTTGGGTTTTCCCCCCCTTTTCTTGTAGCAAGCACAGACAAGCTGTTTACTGTTCTGAGTTTGGAACAAATGTAAAGCTTTTTCATCCATTGAAAAAAGACTGGATTGTGGCTCAAACAAAAATGGCTAAGAATGATATTCAAGTTCCTTTTTGCATTCTTGTACCAGAAATTCATCTCCTATGATGGTGGTCATATGAGGGGCTGGTGGGGAACTCTCAAGGAAATGGCCCCTCTATCATCATCACCTCCTTTCCCTTCAGCTCCGATTAACTCACTTTTTTTCAGTGTCCCTGGCCTGAGCAGACATCGAGGAAGAAACCAGCTGGTGTAATGGCTGGGGAGGTGGGGGGTGGGAAGAGAAAGTTCTCTCACTCTTAGGTTTGCCTGGCTGCTTGGGTGGCTTTCCAAGAAGAAGGTGAAGCTGGAAAAGGGAGTTTCTGCAGATGCATCAGAACAAGCACATGCTCTTCTTTTTCCTCTATGATCTATCAAGAGATTTCTGAGAAGTAATCTATTCCCTTTGTTGTAACGTTATAAATTTTCTTCTAGTTTTGTTCGATTTCTGGACATCACATGGACATATGATTTTTTTTTTGGCAAGAGAATGGACATGGTTTACCATTGCCTTCTACCAAGTTGATCTTTCCAACTTTCCAGTCTCCAGCCATGGGATTCCCTGGTGATGTCTCATCAAGTACAAACTAAGCCCAAACTTGCTTAGCTTCCAAGCTGGCAGGTGATATTACCTGCTGAGACCCTCTTGGCTGCTACACAAGGCAATTATCCTCTCCTACAGCATTGCTGTCCTGTAAGCAGAAAGCCAGCTTGCGAAACAAGAATCACCAGAAACTTCTCAAGTAGTTTGCCAACTGGTGAACGAACCAACAGTAGAGGCAAACTATGGGCCAATGTGAAAAGGGGATGAACAATGGGGCTGCTTAGACTTATCTCACAGGGTTTTTGTTGGGGGGGGGAATAGGAGGAGGGAGCATGATAGAGAGAGATGGAGGTGGAGATAGACCCAACCTTGTGACATAGGGGTATGTATGGGTGTGTATGTATGCGTACACACACACACACACACACACGTATGGCAATGACAATCCTAAGACTGGACATCGCCTTGTCTCAGGGAGGCAAGCTATTAGGATTCTCTACAGAGAATGCCTGCCTTATTTATTAACTGCATTAAGAACTTTGAGTCATGCCTGGGATTGCCAAATCTGGGCTGCACAAATTCAGCAGAGGGCCATCAGAGGGCAGAAAAGGGATATAGAGCATCCTGGCATTTTGCTGCCCAACAGTGGACTCCTGAATTTGTGCAGTCCAAACCTGGTAGTCTGCTTCAATCTTTGGGAATCTGAATGAAACTTCTGCGGGCAAAAAACGTTCATTCCTAGTGACTTGCTGGATACACTCTTGGAATTTTATTTATTTGTTTGTTTGTTTGTTTATTTTGCCAACAATAACAGTATTCCTCTGACTGCAGAGTCTAGCCCATGGCCTCCATCCTCACTGTCAGACTCCCACCCAAGTTTCAACCAGGTTTGAGCCTATTTAGAGAGGCAACGTTTTGCATAAGGCCCATTGCCAAAGCGCTCTTTAGGGAGCAGGCAAGGCCACCGCTCTTTGAAGGTGGTGGTCGGTGAGACCTGCAGCCCGTCTGCTCAGTTCATGGCTGGGCAGACATTTGAAATGACTTCCTGCTCTTTGGAACTTCTCTTATGTAGTATCCTGCACATATACGCTTACCAGCATAACATCTGGTTTTATACTGAGAACCAACTGCTGCTATGTAGCTTTGGCGATTTATAGGCACGCTAAACGTAGAATGAAGTTATCACTGGCTGCTCAATATTCAAGGCCACCAAAGTCTAACTAAAGAACCGCGTGAAACAATACATTCTAACTACTCCTTTAAATCTTAAGGGAAGCTTTAATAACTATATATTTGATAAAACATTATTTACAGCAATTACACATATAGTTAAATTTTATGCATGCATTTTGGTCTCAGGGTCTCCCAGCTGTAAAACAGAAACTGCTACCAAAGCATAACAGATTCCTCTCTGAGGATATCTAACTCTGGCTTGGCTGTAAAGGTATAGAAATATCCCTGCAGTTTTCGAAAGCAGCTCTACAGATTCAAGAGCCCTTCCTTTTGTTTCGTTTTGGAGTTTTGTTGTACATCTTGTTTGGTGGCAGGATTTCAGGCTGCATCGGCCTTAGGTGAGCCTAACAAAGGCCTCTCCATGGTACAATCAAATAACGGTGGACAAGCTTCCTTGATGGATAATTTTCCTATTTCTGCAGATCCTTCCGAGGTAATTCATAATTGTGACAGAGCGTCAGGTGTGTTCTGAATCGCATCCTTAGTTGCTGCAAGGCAAAAACCAACAAGCAGTTCCTTCTGCTTTCTTGACATAACCCAAAGCAACCGCCCAAGAGAAAGGGACAGTGGACCACCTTGACCCTTTCTTTGTCCCCGAGGAATTCTCCTCCACCAACAGGGTCATCCTATGACCAGAACTTTGGAGGAAAAGAAGCAGGGCAGAGCTTGGGAGCAATGATTTGTAGGTGAAGGTCAGCAGATGTCTTCTGTTTGGAAACTCTAGATTGGACAATTATTTTAGACAAAAGTGAGAACATATCTGGGGAGCGAGAACATGCCAACTAACATAGACTTTGAGCTGAGCCCAAGAGTGTATGAGGAGCAGCCCCTCTTGAAATTCCCTCCAGGGTCTCCTTCAGACCAACACAGACAATAGATAGATGGAAAGAGAGAGATGATAGACTTAAGAAGTGTGGAATCTGACTTCATCTACCTTCAAAATTGTTTGCATATTTTATTGTGGGGTATTGTGTACCCAGATTATTCACACTTAACTAGTTGGTTTATTCAAACAGGGAAAGTCTTAAAGGCATGTGGTGTTGGGGGCAGGGGGACGTCAGACTTGCAAGTGTGTCATCTTCCAAACTTCTACCAGGTATTTTACTGGTAAGGCGTTCTTGGCGTAACAATACCTTTGATGCGAGGTTACTACAGTCAATTTTCCTGCTGTTGGAGAGTTAAATCAATAGCAACAACTTTTTGAATCTTGAAAGACAGAAATGGATCAGAATGGAACAGAGCAGTCAACAGTCTACTTATTTCTCTAGTTGGTTATTGTATTGTGCTTTTCAACCATTTAAGAGTACAATGTCATCCTGTCTTAGGATCCACTTGACATTTAGAGCAAGAAAGAAACAAGTTAACTGATGCAGCCCAACAGTTGTGCACTAAACATTTAAGTCTGGATTTAGCATAACATGACTCCACTTTTTCTCATCCAGCAGAAATGCCCCAGTGGTAACCTACAAAGCTTAGGGTTTTTTTCTGCGTAGTTAAAATTAAGGAAAACCTGCAAATCAGCAAAGGGCTTTGTAGTAGTGTAAAAATTTAAATGTTTATTATGACATAAATCATCATAGGTCAGATCCCACAACATGAAGCAATTTTTTGTTGAGATTTGAATACACACAGACATTTGCAGGACTGTAAATGTTTGGGTCAGAAGAGATGAAAGGCAGTACAGCCAGTGACAATTTCCTTGTTAACGGTGGTTGCAATTTTCTCCAATTTTGTTCTATGTTCCCAGCAAAGTTTAATTCAGAAAGAGGTTTAGATGTTTTCTTATCATTATAGGCCTAACCTCTGGAAGCTCTTCCAATAAAAGGAGGCTACGTACAACAACTCTAGGGCAATGAAAAAAACAGGGATGAAGTGTCCTGCTCTGTTTGCACTTACCCAGGCTCTTTTTCCAGGCAATGCATTTTAGGCCCACACAGCTTCATATCAAGTTCTTTTTTTTTTTTAATTTTCACAATAACATGAGAAGAATCTAACCTCCTCCTCCTCCTCCTCCTCCTCCTCCTCCTCCTCCTCCTCCTCCTCCTCCTCCTCCTCTTCTTCTTCTTCTTCTTCTTCTTCTTCTTCTTCTTCTTCTTCTTCTTCTTCTTCTTCTTTGTTTGGTAGTAATTTTATTAAAGATTATAATTACAACAGTAAAAAACTAATGCAAACTAAAAAACCCCAGAAGAATAAAAAGAAAGAAGGTGAAGAAAAGAAAGAAAAAAAGGGAAAGAGAAATAGAAAAGAAAGAAAAGTTAGAATATACTAAAGAAAAGGAAAAGGAATATATAAAGAATTAACTTCCCCCTTCATCACAACAAGTATCAACAGTTTTAGTAACTTATCACCCCCTCTTAAAATACAACCAATGGCCTCTTCATCCCATATCCCATCTCTTATCTATAAACAAATCCTTACAGCCTTGTAATTTCATTTCTGATCAGCAAAAGTCCATTAAGGGTTACCAGAAATAACAACATATCTATTTTAACCTTGATCAAATAAACCAGCTTTATATTCTTTCCATTTACTTTCCATTTACTTCTAACAATCTTAAATTTTAGTCCATTCAAATAATGCCGTAGAACTTGATTTCTACGGCATTATTTGATTTCATTTTTTCTTTGTCCCTTCTGACAAAATTCTTCAAAGCTTTAACAAGCCTCTTTAGTAAATCCAGTACAGGAAAATTATACAGGTCACTCTCTTGGTTTATTGTTTGTATATCCCTTTTAATTATTAAGACATCAGCTGGTTTCTTTTGTATGTCCAGTGTAACATCTTCTTCCATGTCATTCTTGTAGCCTATCATTTGTAAATCCACTTTCAACTCAGTCTCGACCTTGTCAGGCAGAACTTGTTCCTCTTCCATAACATCTTTTAGCCTCAGTGTCTCCATAAAAGCAGATGTCTCTGTTGACACTATTAAAATTAACTTCTGAGTCCATTTTTCAAAAATATCCTTCAGTATGTCCAATGTTAGAATATTTTGCTCCATTCTGTAATTGTAAGTTGAATTTATGTGTTCTTCTCCTTCAATTGTAATCTTTAGTTCCCTCTAGTGTCCAATTTTTAAAATCTTATCTTATTATGTTTTTTTTTAATTAAAAACAAAAGCATTTTCCCATGGGAAGGATTCTTTATAATTAATTCCAAAATCTTATTTCAAATTTATCTGGACCCTTAATCTGTTTGTAACTTTCTAAAATCAAAGTTTTAATCACCCCTTTGCTGTTTATTCCCCCAAAAATAGTTCTTAAACTTGTAGTTAAAACTTTCTTTTGCTAAGGATTGAAGGAAACTCGTCTGCTGCTGTCAAACTTGCCAATCCAAAGGTTCCTAATAGCTGAAAAGCAGTTAACAAGCAATTTCTGAAAGTGATTAGAAAAGGAAGTATGCAAACACAGTGTCCTTAAAGGCGCCAACTGTGGATTGAGCAAAATGGCTATTCCCTCATCTCCCAAAGCTCTAGATGTGCCAGAGACTGCTGTCTTGCAGTCTCCTCACAAGGAGCGCCTGTAACAAGCACTTCTGGGCAATCTCAAGTCCTTTCCTTGTCTGGAGAGGAATATGAACAGCCAGTCTACTCGCTGGCTCTTCATTCTGCCATGGTTGTTGCCTCTAGTTTTTGGAACTGACTTCAGTCTGCCATTTCTTCCTCCAGAAGCACAAGCAGTGTCTAACCTCTGAGGAGTTTTAGGCCATACTGCCTCACTTCCCAAATATTCACCAAAAGGAAAAGGAAGACACTTCATTGTGGCCTCAAAAAGAAAAGCAAGCCAGAATGTGCAGGCCATCTTAAATGCATATACTTACATACAAGCCATATTCCCACTTTGTTTTGACTCCCCCTGCCATCATTCTAAGCCCACTGGTGCACAGTAATTCCAGTCTAAAGTTATGAGGAAAGGAAAGGATCAAGCAAAAGTCTGATTCCTGATTCCCTTTGGAAGCCTGTGGAAGTGCTACCAAAATGAAAATTCATGCAGGACTGAGTGGGCAAGGAGTTACTAAAAGGGAAGGTCTTCTGTAGTCAACCATGTAATGGAGGTGTCCTTCCAAACCAAGGCCGTGCACTGGGTATTTGTTTGTTCCATGACTGCAGAACACCTGATGCACCTCCAGAAACATAGCCCAGCAGTCCATGGATCACAATTGCAGAGAACATCTCTCTTTGCTTTTCTCCTAGGACTGTGGAAAAAGGGAAGAGGGAAAAGGTGAGATGATGGACCAAGTGTGTCCAGTGGCAGTGGGTGATGTCGGTCCATGAAGGTTTATCTGAATGTTCTCCAGGAACAGGAACTTATTGCCTTCTGGAGCAGAATGTGTTGACAAAGCTGCACACACCCATCCACAGCAAACCTTTTGCAAGAGGTTACCCAACACTGTTACAGAGGCACTCATTTCAGAAGAAGAGATTCCCATGAAAGGAGGCAATATGTGGAATTATTCCCAGAAACTTCTGTAGGTAAATAAAACCTTTATAAATATCATGTATTCTGGAAGGAGATAATTTGTATCTCCCAGAGTATTTTAATAACTACTGAACATAAAATCAATGCAGATACATTAGTTCTATCTGTCTTCGGCATCTATTTTCATATTAGTTACTATTTTCATTTTTCTTGATCTCCTTGGTAGGTTATATCTCCATTTTGTGCAACACTTTCTCCTATAACTTGATTTGTCACTTCAGCTAGGTCCCCACTATGGTGCTGGCTGTTACAGATAAGTGTGGGTGATCTTGATTTACAAATTACAAAAATCCTTTGTAACCTTTTTATTCCCCCAAGAAATTGCTTCTGTTAGTGGGCCGTTATGTTTCCCCTAGTATTCAGGATATACCATTTTTATTTGTTAAATTAAACACATTTAAGAAAGCATTTAGAATACTGGTATATTCCATGGGGTACCAGTGATAATATAGATATTGTGAATATCAGGTGAGATTAGCCAGGAACAGATGAATTTTAAAGTATTTGCTATCGGAAGTCAAGATGTGGAAACATGTATATACAGTATATGAAACTAGAATGTTCATAATCAAAAGGCATTCTCTTCATAAAAGTAAATTAAAAACTTCCACAAGTTGAGCAAGGTTTGGGGTGACTTTCATGGATACATCCTTGAAGTTTTCTTGACAACAGTATGAAAAAGGTTTGCCACTGCCTTTTTCCTGGGCATTCATTTGACTCTGGCTTACAGTCCTGGTATCTGCTGGAGTCCTTCTCTCCAGGTAACAGCCAGATCTGACCCTGCTTAGCTTTCTCAGATCTGCCTAGGTCAGCAGATGTTGCTGTCTAGTTGGGTGCTTCATTTCTTGTCAGCGGATCAAAATTTCATCTTTTGTTACTAAAGTCAGGTAACGTGTTACTAAAGTCAGATAACATGATCAAAGGTGGATCCCTGTCATTCAACCCAAGGACTTTTCATGGATGGTGGAAAAGTAAAAAAGTTGTTTTAGTCTTTTTCACATCCACCGTGGCATCTGGCCCAGGCTAGAAGTACAGATTATCTGGCTCATTGGCTCTCTATCTGGCCCCCTGTAGATGTATTAAGTTCACCATCTGTGTTGCTAGTAGTAACCCAGGAAAAGAAGGAGGCAGATGGAGACCTGAACCCCAATAATATTGCCTATCCTGCTTTCACTGCAGACTTCCCTTATCTTAAGTCTTGGAAAGTCTTCAAATGCCGCGTCGTTTGTTGCCCATTTTTAGTGACAACCAACCACCTTAAGCCTTTTGGCATCTCGTCAGTTTAGCAGATCCACAGCCATCCATCACTGCTGTTAGGGCTGTCACACATGTTTAACTTTAGCATCAGCCAACAGCATGAAGTTCTAGTTACTGATCAGAATCATTGCAGTTGTCAGCAGGGAAACAAGAAGTCTCTTTCGAAATTTCGATAGCTTGACTTTTCCAGTAAGAGGGTTTACAGGGCGAGTTTACATCTGCCTCTTTCCGTGTGATGTCAGAGCTTGGAATTTTCACAGGAAAATGTTTTTCAAATGCAGTAGAACATTTCTGCAAATGTCTACTATTTCTGCAATTTTACAAGGACTGGAGAACAGCGGTATTTAATCCCATTTTGGAAGAAGGGAAACAGGTTCATCAAGAAAAATTAACTTAAATTTGAGAAAGAGTGAATGTTCAGAGTTTCAAGAAAGGTTCAAAGTTTTCTATTTTTCCAAGAGAAGGAGAGTTGCTGCTCTCCACTCCTGCCTGCTAGGACCATGCAGGACTTGGGATTCTAATCAAAAGTGGAGTTTTTATGCATGATTTCTATCTACTCTTCCTTCTGCATTATTGTAAACTCAGGGTTGTCTTCCTTTCAGGCCAGTACAGTAAATAAGGAGTCCCTCCTAAGAGTCATGGGGTTCAAGAATCATGTAGCTGTCAAGTAAGGCAACTGAGTGGGCATCTATGGAGGGGAGGGAGTGACATCACATACTACATCATGATTTATCCTGCCAATGGTGTAACTTACATCATTTGCACAATTACATTATAAAAAATGTGACATGACTATAGCTTTCTTGGATGCTTAGGGCCAATTGTGACTTGTGGGAAGTGGTGTTTCTTTTACTTTTGGGTTGTAGCAGCATTCATCTTTGGGTAACAATATTCCCAGCCTTAAAAGCACCGAAATCAAGCTACAGAGCCATATCTACCTGAGTGGCTGCTTAGTTTATTAAGGCGTATTTATCTACCCAGGCAAGTTTATCATTGGATGAAGATCAGAGGTGGACCAACAGCTCAGGCAAAACAAAACGTAAGTCTCAGGAGTCCTTTCCACTAAGTGCAGAAGAACTTCTAAAAACATGCATTGGGGTTGGTTAGGGGATCAAGGTCTTTTGACACCCCGAATAAAGTCCTGTGGGTTCATACAGGAACCAAGCCTACACTCGGCAGCTGACCATGACTAACTCAGCAAAAGGGCATATGGAAGCGTTCCAGTCATCTAAGCCAACTGCCTCTTGGCACAGCCTGCTCTGTATTCATATCTGAGCAAGGGAGCAAGGAGGCCTTACCGTGGAAAGCCGAGCACGACTCTTTGTACACAGCTGGGAATCCACAGGAGGCTGGATACTTCTCTGGAAAGGCTAAGTGAATTTGTTTAAGGTAAGTTATGCTGACAGAAATCCCTCCAGGGTTTAATGCAGTGTTTGCACATCAGGCTGCAAAGCCTCCATGCACTTTCCTGTAGCTGCACTGATTGTTAGTAATGATACAGGGAAGAAACAACCTATGACTAAATAAAGCATGGAATTACCTTACTATATCCATCTAACCTAATTTTGCAATGGACCCAGTGCCTCTTTGTCAACTTTTTTTTTTTACAAAAATTAAATAATGTTGAATTAGTTAATCATCATATTGCAGTGAAATGACTATGGATGCACAAATTATGTGGAAGTTAAGATTGCATTAGTTCATCATGATTAATCTTAAAACAATTAATAAGTGAGTGAACAAAGGAGTGGGCATTTATCAGCAAAAGAAATGTGCACCATTATATTCATTCACGGTTAAACAATTGAAGTTTAAATGTGCAAAAAAGTGAATGCAGAGATGAAAGGAAAAGTGTAACGCAGTGACATCTTTTCAATTTTTTGTCAGGTAGGGCCAGACTGATTTTGCTACAGCTAGGAACATTAAATCAATTGTCTTACTTTGTGTTAAGAAGGAAGTATGGCCATTCACTTGGTGGAAGCAGAGTGTGGGGAGGGAGAATTAGATTTTGTTTCATGAAGCATATTATATAACATTTTATAAGGTAGCTAATACCAAAAGGAGAGAGCCAGTTTGGGGTAGTGGTTAAAGCACCAGTTTAGAAACTGAGAGACTGTGAGTTCTAGTCCTGCCTTGGGCATGAAGCCAGCCAGTCCCTCTCTCTCAGCCCTAGGAAGGAGGCAATGGCAAACCACTTCTGAAATCTTGCCAAGAAAACTGCAGGGACTAATCCAGGAGTCAACACTGACTCAAAGGCACACACACAGTCACACAAAACCCAAAAGGATGAAGGGAGGGGGGAAGCAAAGCACAGCTAAGCTAACATTTAGCTCATGATCCTGATGTAGAGTCCAGGGATACAAATAACATTCAGGAGAATGAGCTTTCTGACTGTACTGTATGATGGCCAAATGATGATGACCAAATGAGAGGTAGACAATTTACAAGCCTCCATATAGTTTGGATTACACCTCCTGTAATATCCTATCTTGGACCATGTTGTGGAGTATATAGATTTCTGCAGTTCAAAGCATCTGAAGGGCACCTTGCAATTAACATTTTCGAAGTCAAGGTGGTTACCAGAGTTTTGGAAACACTGTTAAGCTAGAAAGATGTTGGGTGATGGTGATGGGAAAGGTCTCAATACTGCTGCATAGCCTCTGGTGTACACAGAATTTTAGACCTGGAAGGGTTCGTTGGCCATTGAGTCCCACCCCCTGCCCAGTTCAACAGTCTACTCAAAACATCCCCAATATGGTGCATATTATTATATCCTTAACTGAAATTTGTCTAAAATTGTCACTGAGAAATCTAGTATAATTTATTGAGAAGCATTGAACAGTATTCATTTTGCAAAGCTGGGTTGTGATTCTGCTTTAGAAATATAAGAGCAAGAGAATAGGAGTGACAACCAAAAATAAGACATTTAGAAGACATTCTGCACCATTGTGACTCATCCATATGGCAAGGTATCATACAGCCAAGACCAAATAAAATCATATTGCCTTGGACTTGCTTTAGCAAGGAAACTCAAATATTTGAGGGCTCAAGAACTGAGCTGTATTCATTCTTCTGGTCCATGGAGAAGAACTGGAAAGGGAAAGAAGAATATCACAGAGGAATGGCTACACTAATTGTGTTGATGGAAGACATTTGGTTGGGGGAGCCATAGCCTGTATTACCTGAATAATGGAAAACTGGCAAGAAATGGGTTGCATCTCATAAAAACTGGGAAGAATATGCTTGACCAAAGCATGACCAGCTCACTCAGGCAGGTTTTAAATTTAATCCTTTGGAGGTCAAAAATGGAAACACAGAATGAAGAACTTTGGATAGGGAGTTACGTATGCAAGAGGAAGTAGGATAGTAACTATCCTGGGGACACTTAGTGAAAAATTAGGGCAAACGTTGACTCATAAAGTTCACAGCCTTTGGAGTCTGTACGCCTAGTGCTCAGAATAATGGGAAACAAACAAGAGGAATTCAGATACTGGTACACAAAGGCTAATATGATTTAATAGTGAGCCCTAGTGAGATGATTCTTGGACCTGAACCCAACATGTTCTTGAAGGAACAGAAACAATGGACCAGAACACTTGCATTGTATGTTTAAAAACAATCCACATCTACACTGAAAGCCAAGAAAATAAACTTGTTGCCATTGTACAGAGCAACTGGGTTAAAGCAAGTGAAAGAAGGAAGAGGGCCTGAGACAGAACCGGGAGCAAGCAAGCAAATGATTGTCCTGCCTCTCCAGACCCTCTAACTCCATCGCGAGCTCCACAAGCTGAAAATAATCCAAAACAAAACAAGGCAGTGATGGCTATGGTTACATCCTTACACTCAGTGCCAGCACTGGAGTTCAACGCTGAAGCCCAAGCATGGTGCTGCTAATCTTACTTTTTCACCTCCTTCATCTCTCTTGTCTTTTTCCTTTCACACTTCTCCTTTCAGCAGCAGCCCCAGCATTAAGTGGACCCCCTCCTTCTTTGTGGCAGGAGGGGGGGTGTCTAACCATTGTTCAACGTTTCCCTCCAGTCAGTTGGGGCTTCTAAGATGCTACTACAAGCCATGGCACTTTGGGTGTTGTAGGGAGGCAACATCAGTTTGCAGGAAAGGAAATGGAGGGTAGACAACATCTTCAGCTGCTCACAAACTACTTTCCCAATCTGTATTTGGCTTCATTTAATCATCCATTTCCTTTATTTTTAAAAGAAGAGACTGGCATGATGATCCAGGTGTCTCAGACTGCCAGTTTTTCCCCAAACAAATTAATTTTAAAAAAAACAAACTTCTGTTTGTTTGAACTTTACTTCCTTGTATTGAATAAGTGAAAAGTTCTAAATTATCTCAGCCAAAGCAAAGGCTAGACAATTGCTCTGCCCATCCTGGGTCTGAAACGTACCTCTGGTGTTTAATTTGGCCTCACCGAGTCTCCTCTGATGGGTCCCTGTGGCTTCCTGCAGTCGGGCCGTTAGAATAAGCAGGGGCCTCGGCTCTCTGCCATGAAGACTGCTGAGTTCATCAGCTTCCCCCCAGGAGACGGGTCTTAACATTTAACCCCCTTTTCTGCTAAGACAACAAGAAAAGAAGCTAATCTGCTTTTAAGAAACATGTGACATTCCTTCAAGCACTGGAAACTTTGATGAGGTCCTTTGAATTTGCCTGTGTTAAGGAGTTTGAAAAGGGATGGCTCAAGTGAGAGCAAGGAAGTCGGGAAGCTGGGTGTTTTTCTCTTTGTTTAAAAAAGTCAGCCTAGAATCAGCCTCCTTTTGTATTTTCGCTTTTTATGTAGTCGTGAGGAGAGGGAGCTCATTTTATCAGAAGTGGCGTCCGGAGGAGGAAGAGGAGACAACTCTACAGTGAATTGCATGAGGTTAAGGATCATCCTGTGACTTAGATCTGTGTCCCCCAATCTTGTACCGTCCAGATACGCCTAATCTTCCAGCCAGTGTCATCTCTGTACACGGACAGATACACGCTTGCATGCGTACTTCTTTCTGCTGGAGAGTTCTTACAAAGGAATCTGGACTGGTGTAGAAACTTGCAAAACCTAACTGTAAAAACTATGGAGGAGAAAAACGCCCTCCAAGCCAAGTGAACAATAAAGATAACAATAATGCCACACATGGGCATCCACTTGAAGCCACAATGACACGTGTCCACATGCCAGCGAAGTATCAGGATGTCTGTAGGGTGTGGTCAAAAAGATCAAGATGGTGGCCACAATGGTGTGGTTGAAGTTCCACCTGCTTTTTATGTGTGTCACACGCACAACACGTATGAAAACCAGGCAGAGCTTCAATTGCACTACTGCCGCCACCATCTTGACTTTTTCGGCCATGCCCTGCAAGGACTCCTGTGAATGTGTTATTGGTGTCATTTGCACAATGATGTCAACACACACACGGTGTCATTTGCCCCCTTTGTATGTCAGTGATGCCACAAATAATTTCCAAAAAACTTGGAAGGGTAGAGCAACCCTTCCCTCTTCTCAAAAGCTGAGTTTACCAACTGGATGGAAAGCACCGAGTGAATCAGGAGACACGGCGGCGGTCTCCTTCCTGCTTCCCTTCAGATGGTTCCAGTCAGATTTTTTATGCATTCAGGTGATGTGCTAAGTATTTGAAAACTTTTAAAAACTGAACAAGTCATCTCAGACTCAGCATTCTTTTGTACTGCAAACTTGTAGAAGAATAAGGAACCAAATTCTTTGCTGACATCTCTAAGTGGCATTCAGATAAAGCTGTAGGCTGAAAGACACACACGTGCACACACACACCTTTGAAGATCAAACAGTGCTGCTTCATGTTACTTGGTATCAGGTGAGGTGTCCAGGGTCTGCAACCAAAATGCATTTGTAATTGTCTTTTGTCTTTATTTTCCAATTTGTTTCTAGGGGCTTGAAAAGATCTGTTGTAACAGGACTCTTGTTACATTTAATAAGTACCATGTTGATTGGCATCCTCTAAGTAGGCTTTTCAGTGTGCCTGTGGGGAAATTTAATATAAAAACATTCAACATTCTTTTATTAGTGTTTTTTACTATTCCCAGTCCCACCAGACTTTTGGTGCAAGCAGTGTATTATTGAAAAGCTTATCTGTAAGAAGTGAGCCAAGGGGAAATTCAGCCTTTATTAATATTGACATCATGTTTCCACACAATGGCTGTCTAAAGAAACTTTTCAATTGGATTTCAGCTTTGCAAAAGGAAATAACCAAACATATGGTCTAACAGAGCAGCCCCCCGAGGGGCTGCACGCAATAGGCTTATAGAGGAAGCACATAGATTCACTACCTGGCCAGCTGTGTACCAAAATGCATTTAAGGTTAGGACTCGTTAAGGGTTCTTGTGAAAAACAGAGATTTCATCCACAACGCTATATAGTTTGGCTTCCATTTATCCCGAGTCTGTGTCATTACACTGGATGTCCCTCCTAGCTGGTGGAAGGTGGACAGCTGCAAGTTGACTTGTGAAATAGCCTCTAGATTAAGATCCCAGCGTACATGAAATAGTGTGAGGGAGCTTGGGATTAAATCGGGCTTTGGAAGTGGCACGCTGGACAAAGCACGCCCAAACTGAACGGCATTGTTCTTATGGTTAGTAGGAATGCTGCGCAGGACAATGAATGCAAGACCGTAATTTAGTGCACCTCTTTTCTATCTTACTAAACAGGGTCATGTGGAAGCTTTGATTGATCAAAGCCATGATGAACAACAGAGGTCAATGTCTCTGGGGCCCATCTGTGATGACTTTGGAATATATTTCTTCTTCTTATCTCATGACTTTAGTTTTTTTGACTTACTACTATTTTCCACTTCATTTGTATGTTCTGCTTACTCAGATAGGGAATAGTGTGAAGGGTCTTCACATGCCTTTATGAATTTACTTGCTATTCGAAAATGACTGATAAGTTGATCTGAGATATGTTCTCCCCTGACTTTGCATCTTATTGTGATGTTTCCTGGGAAAAGACCCACATGAGCTTGCCTAAAAAGACTTATGCAAACTGTATCCTACCAGGTTGAGAGCCATTGTGATTTGGCTCCTTGTAAACAGCTCAACCAGGTTGTCCTGTGGTTCGAAGGCTGCCTTCACTGGGTCAGGCTGTAACATGGGCAGCCTCCTCTGACATCTCCTTTGTGTTCTATGAAACTTAAATGGCTGGTTCATTGAGCATTTCCTCTTGGGTTGAACTAACCAATGTTGCTGAAGATGGACTATTTAAATAGCATGTATGACACAGTACCACAAATAACTTTATTGCAGATTTGCACAGTCTGAGATGTGAGGGTAACACATGCTATCCCCAAAACACCTGTATTTCCCTCAAAAAGTTGTATCATTTGAACTAGATTCCTGATACTTTTATGGACACCTTTGAGTACTTTTCTTGGAAATAATTCACAATTGGTTTCCGATCCAACCTATAGTCCTAGGGTCCCATCCAAGTACTAACCAGGTCCAACTCTGCTTAGTTTTCCATGATCAACCAAGAAAAGTTATGTTCTGTTTCCAATTTGTGGTGATTCAAGAGGAACATTATTAAATACTTGGATACTAATCCTATTCTCTATATTTCTTTAATTTATTGTGATTTTAATTAAATTTAAATTAAATCAAACTAGGTTTACATTCTGATCTCATCTACCTTTTTGCCTTGACTCATCTACATTTTGGGGAGCAGCTCCTCTTATGCTACCTAACAATCAAAGGTGTTTCCCTGTTTCACTTTGTATATTCTTGAATGCCTTGAAAAAGAGTGATTATTCTGTGGTGACTGTCAGTCCTCATTTTAAGTGAAGCTCTCTGGTCTGCACTATTAGTTTAACTTCTGTTCTGTTATCACAATTGCTTTGGCAATATGATAACTGGACAACTTCATAGGCCTTGGCATCTTAAAAGCATCCTTGACAAGAAAATACACTGTAAAGAATTTGCTTTGGAATGCCAAACATTCCCCAAATGTTGCAAGGTCTGGATGAACAATATCTGGTCCACAACTTGTGTTAAAAAGTGATGTGTAAATAAGAATAAGAACTAAAAAAAACAACAACAACTAAACCACCTTCTTCAAGATTATTGTGCTCAGGAGTATTGAGGAAGCATAATGAATGGATAATGGAAGGTCTAAAAGGAGCAACAAACAAAACAGCAGACCAGCAAGAAATCACAATAAAAAATTATTAGATCAGTTTCAAGCTGGTTGTGAAGTCAAAAGGTCTTTGGCACTCACCTTCCATGCAGGATGTGTCAGGTATGGAAGCTTTCATGGGAGGTGCTGGTGGAGAAGGAGAGCTGATGGCAGCCTGGGCAGAGAAGGGGGCAGTCAGCACTTCTAAGAGGCAAGTCAAGTTTTATTATGACTTGATCAGAATCATTTCTCATTTTTCCTCTCGGTTCTTTCGGGCCTGGTGACAGAATTAAAGATGTTCCAATTAGAAGCAGGAAGCCAAGATCCTGAGATTGGCATTCTAACTCCTGACCTTATCAGTCTTTGCAAAGCCCTGGGGCAGTGACCCCACTTTCATCACACCGTTCAAGACAGTTTCCCCGATGACCTATGATACGATGGGCTCAATGTTTGTGGACAATGCTGAAATGCCTACTACCAAGGCTGCCCATTTGAAATTCCATTTATAGACCATGTTTTGCTTACCCCTCTTAAAAGGTTACCTTAGCAGTGCTGACGGAGGCTAAAAGCAGGGTAAGTCATCTGAAGTCAGTTTTAAAAATTGCCGTCAACTGAATAACCAGGACAGGGTGTTTGCCTCCATGGTGAGGTACGATGGTAGATGATCTTCAAGTAAACTCAGAAAAGTCTTCTTTAATCATTTCTCTGCAAGATCAACTTGTACAAATAAAATTGGGGGAGCAAGTCTTTCATATGAACTCCTGAAGAAAAGCCACAAGATAGAACTAATAAGTGAGAGCAGTAGCACTACTAATACCCCCTTTTCTGGCTGTATAGTTGTTCCAGATCTCAGGTAGGGATAGTCCCCTGGTAGGGGAGATCATGTGTGAAGTAGACAAGATTATTTCTATAAAGTTCTAACACTCAAGTCTTGTCTCAGACGCTTCTTTTTTTTTCTCCCTGTTCCTTTCTCTGGAGAATTTCCATAAGACTTATCAAATTGTGACCAAGATAATGTTGACGTTCCCCACACTGCACATGTGGGACCATCCCTTTGAAGTTCACACATACAGACAAATGTCTGTGGAAAAGGGGTCTTCTTATACATGGAAAAGAACTGTGATCACCCACATTTCTTGCCCATGGAATTCTTCATTTGTACATCTATATATGCTGACAACTACTTCCTACTAATATTTGCAGAGACACCTGAAGGAACATCCATTAGATCACTTCTCTAGGAACAGGGGTATAGGAAGTAACCCTGTTTCTCTTCTGAAGGTGTTTTAGCTCTCAGCATGGATAGAGATAGAGATAGAGATAGAGATAGAGATAGAGATAGAGATAGAGATAGAGATAGAGATAGAGATAGAGATAGAGATAGATAGATAGATAGATAGATAGATAGATAGATAGATAGGAGATAGAGATCAAACTGTTACCTTGCCTACCATTGTTCTAAAATTTAGCTTAAGAGAGTTGCATGGCATTGCCCTTCCTTCATCAAGCCAGAGAACATCACCCCAATGGATTGCTGTCAGCAAATGTTTATTTTATGTTCCCAAATGGCCATCTCTGCTTATTCTGTCTTTCACTGTGTATGCAAATGTACAGTAACATTTATACATATTTCCTCTAATTATGTATTTTTGTGTAAAATATTTTTTCTCTAGTACAATGCATTTTTGTATGTTATTTCCCCTAAATATTTTTCTACTTTTTTTTTTTTAAAAAAGGAAATACATTACAAAATTTGGAAAAGTGTGAACACCAGTGAATAACAATGTTTCAGTTTATGTCTTAGTTCAGGAAATGCCAATTAAGTTTGCATTTAAATGTGAACCAAACAGATGTCTCTCCCTCCCTTGTTTTCAGCAGGCAGATCACCATAGACAGTTCCCAAGAAAGGCAGAAAGTTTGAAAATGACTGTTTTAGAAAACAGGGAAAACATTAAAATTATGTTAGTCTACCTTAACATAATGTGAAAGGTGAGTATTTTCAACAAACTAATTAATTAGTATCCTGGGTGTGTTTGTGCACTGTTTACATTGTAGCTCCTGGTCAGTGGGATATGAGTTCTGAAAACATGACTTTATGCTTGTGGCCAGCTAGCCAAAGGGTGCCCAGACTGACTGACCCTACCCTTTCCATTCGCAGGGCATGCTGCTTGTGGCTTGGTACAACTAAGGCTGGCAAGCAAGTCTAGCTCTTGTGATGTGAGAGCCTCAGTTGACCAAAATGGTGATGTGAGAGCCTCAGTTGTGATGTGAGAGACTCAATTGACCAAAATGAGATAGCTGGCAGAGATCAGTCCATGAACTCAACTGCAGACGGCCATGGAATATGAAAGACTGCAGCTTAGAACGTAAGAGGAATAAATGGTAAAGGGCATTAATGAATTCATGGGCATGTTGTTTTTGCATTTATTTATCAATCCAATGTATGTGGCCACCCAACTATCTGGCAAATTGGGCAGCAAACAAAATAAAAACAAGGGATTCCATCAGATCAGAAGAAACCAAATAAAGCTTCATTGAGGCTCAGTTAAACCATAAAACCACCAATCACATTCCATTCCAGAGCCCCCGTACTAAAATCTCATACTGGCATCTCAACTCCAACGCCTGTGTTAATTATTAGTGTAGTAGTTTTAAACTGTTATTGCATGCCACCTCACGTCTGCTGGAACTGTGGCACCCTAAAAATACATCTTACTTACTTACTTACTTAATTGCCAAAGGGAAAGGGGATAGGAAAGGAAAAGAAAATACCTAAACATTGTGTCTGTGAAATTAAGAGAAAGAAAAAAAAAATAACAACAGAAGTGTATAAAAGTGGTCTGATGTTTTCAAGAGGAGTTGATGAAGGGGAGGGAAGGGAAGATATAGGTTTAATTATAAATGAAACGACTAAGACGGATGTCCAAAATTATAGATCAGTCTCGTATAGATTGCTGTTGGGGCATGAAAGATAGGAATGTGTAGGTTGGGGACAGTTGTACGCCTTGTCCCACATATTGGTGATACTGAAAGGAAGGGTTAAGAATGAATGAGAAACAAGAAGTATGATGAGATATGCAAAGGCAGAGTGGTGGGCTGGGCCAAAGCAGAAGACCAAGAATGTTACTGTTAGTTGGGGTTGATGAGAGTCCTAAGAAGAGGCAAGTGAGCATTTTAAAGAACAAAAGCCACGGATAAAATGGGGTATAGTCACGGGGGAGGCAAGAATGGCTTGTAAAGACAAAATGTTTGGAGACAAGTAACACATGATGTTGATATAAACTAAACTTTGTTAAATTTTCTTTCCTTCTCTCTCCAGCCCTTAATTTATTTTGCTTTACTACTTTTTGTGCACTTTGTGAAATGCTGCATACCACAAAAGAGAAGAGTTTGATGGGTATGTATATATGTAAATTAATTCATTACTTCTAAATGGCAAATTTCCTCTAAGGACTATGTTGTAACTTGCTGCTAGCACTTCTTCCTCTTCTTCCTCTTCTTCTTCTTCTTCTTCTTCTTCTTCTTCTTCTTCTTCTTCTTCTTCTTCTTCTTCTTCTTCTTCTTCTTCTTCTTCTTCTTCTTCTTCTTCTTCTTTGATCAACTTCTCCAATACAGAACAATAACTTGGAAATGCAGATCTTGGGAAAAGCAAAGAGAAAATCTCACCCTACAATGTTTTGCAATAAAATACAGACAATCCTTTACTTGTCATGCCACTTTTCTCATATTTAGAAGACTTGCTATTATACATTACTGGAGGCTCTATTCTGCCTATTAAATTACTGTAATAATTTTTCTTGCTGGATTCTGTCCTGCATTGATTTGAAACATAATTGTCTTATAATATATTACCAACATTTCAAATTAACCTTAGCAGCTGGATTGCATCAAATGGTGGGTTAGGCATTAGGGTGTATCAGGGTTCCAGAACCTAGAGGGAAATTAGTTTATTGAAAATATGTTTATCCTACTTTTATCCTTAAAATGCAGTAAAAAAATTATTCTCCCCACCAAAAATATACATGAAAGAGGGCTCCCCTACGTGCAGTTGGAATTATGGAATGATAAACATCCGGACAGAGTAAGTGCTGGAGCAAAGTTCAAGGATTTTTAAAGCTCAGGGACAGGACTGAGTCCTAAGAAACACAGTTCACACTAGCACACTTCCCCTAGGCAGACCCAACATTTGAACCCAGGTTCAGTGAGGACAGCAATTGGAGAATAGGTACTGGAAATCGGGTGGGGTGGAGTCTAGCCAGTAGTTATGGATTGCTGGATACTCCTCTGCTCTTCGGTCTTCCATCTTTCATCTTTTAGTTTTATCATTTGTCAAGGACTCAGGAATTACTAGAGGGCTTAGATATAGACCAGGCCTCTAATAACCATCAGCCGGACCTTATTTTCTCTGAAAACGCTCAGCCATCTTGAAGCTACCACAGTTTAGAAGAAAATCTGATCAAGAGGCACCAAGCTACGAAGTCAACTCTCTCTCGTTCTCTTATTGATCTGAGCTGTGCACAAGTTGGTCAGTGGGTGATTGGCTATGTCCCTGCAGCTGGAAATATCCTTCAGACAGTTCCATACACAAACCCAAGCACAGATAGGAAGGCCTTTACTGGTAATCTGGTGGAAGGAATCGGGATCCTAACCAGACTGGCCTTTATAATGAGAGTCACCCGTTGGAGGAGATGGGTGGCATACAGATAGGAAGGAAGGAAGGAAGGAAGGAAGGAAGGAAGGAAGGAAGGAAGGAAGGAAGGAAGAAAGAAAGAAAGAAAGATAGAAAGAAAGAAAGAAAGAAAGAAAGAAAGAAAGAAAGAAAGAAAGAAAGAAAGAAAGAAAGAAAGAAAGAAAGAAGAGCCTACACTGCAGGAGCACATTAAAATTATGCAGGAGCAATATGAATTGTCCTGTGGGATGAGCTCCACTTTCCAGCTGTGTAAAATTTGTGTAGAAAATGACAACGTCCTAAAAGTTCTACAGTAAAATAACTCAGATTCTGTGAAATTGGAATGAATGAGACTCATGTATTGATTGATCAATGAAATTCCAAGGGAAGGCAACGGACAGGGCTCCTCCCATAGGCCTTTTCAGATCAGGAAATCTGGGCCAGCAGAGGTTTCTATGGGGTGGACAAGGGGAGTCAGGTTGACAAATGCAGCACTCTGGCATTGCAGTGCAAGCCCTGCCCCTTTTCTACACCTAAGCATGTCCCAAAGCTTGCAGGGTGGCATTGCCTGCTGCTCTTGTCATTCGGATGAAAAAGGCACGACCCAAGGGGTTGCAGCGGGCAACTGGGGAGGCTGCAGAATGATGGAGGCAAGAGAAATCGGGGGGCGGGGGGTTAGGGGAGGAGGGGTAGGATCCCTGACAGCACCCTGAGAATGAGGAAAACCTAAAACCTCTTTGGAAGGAAAGAAAGTCATTCAGAAACTGAAAGAGAGATTTGAACACGTATCGTCCAGCGCTGCCGCTGTGGTTCCAAGGACAGGCCTAAGGGGAAGCGGGCTCGAGCCCATCCCTGAGCAAATCTGGAAAGGGCAGGGAGAAGGCCTTGAGGGTTTATGGTGCCTGACTGTGTACTGGGAAGGGTGCAACTGGACGCCTGTTAGTGAGATGCTGACAGTGTGAAAAAGAAGCAGGGCCACCACACCTTGGCCTCCTTGTATGTGTTCAGGCACTGGTGGAAAATTCAGGAAAACATGGTGGAATTCTCAGCTGATTTTACTTCCAGCTCTAACGGCTGATCCCAGTATCTGGCAGGAGGAAATGTTATGAGTTCATTCAGGATTTCTGATTGCTTTTGCCAGCAGTGGGACCACTTATTCTGATAAAGAAATGGGACAATGACCAACATTTCAGTAGAACAGACAAATAAGCATGGAGTGTATTTATAAACATTGCTTACAATGGTTGCAATGTTGGCACGGAGGTGTGCCAACCGCCCCCCCCCCCCCCATGTTTACTGCTACAGACTATTCACTTTGTCCTCTATCTGGCAACAGCTGGTAATATGGTATTTAAAAGCAGCTTTGATTTAATCTAATGAGAAACTGTGTTGCAATGTACTGTACTGTGCAAAGATAATAATTGAACAAACATTGATTTTTATGGCAACATAATAGTTTCATTTTTGACAAACAGGAATTTATATGCATCAGTTTTTCGTTATCAGCTCTGTTTGCACAGAGATTAAAAACTGGCTGGGTTTTTTTTTTTTTTTTGGTTAAAAACAGCATTTGAAGTAGGAGCTGTCATCCTAGAGTAAGATAAAAGGAGAAATAATAGCTGGAATATAATCATCAGAATATTGTACTTGGACCAAGAAGATCTAAATTCAAAAAGTAAGAAAGCCAGAATTGAGTCCTTATTTAGCCATAAAATGTTTTTAGTTAGTTTGAGAAAAGTATTCCGTCTTTGTTAAAAATAACTCTGGGTTATTTCTTTGTAAGAGCATAATTTACTCCAGTGTTGCTGAACCAGGAGCCCTCCAGGTATGTTGAACCCTATAATTCTCGGCCAATAATGACAGCATGGTGGGAGCTCTCGTCTAACGTTTTGGAAGATACCAGGCTGGGGAAGGTTTATCTAATCTAATGTTCGGCCATTTCATCCTGTTAACTTCTGGACAGGTTTTGATTCTGAACCTCTTCCCACGGGTGTCTCCTGGGGGGTCAAGAGAGAGCAAGTGATGTCAGGCGCATTATGGCCTCATTGTACAAATAATGTGATACATCAGAGCCTCACTGCAGCTTCCATCAGATGTCCGTGTTCTCCTCTTTCAATCTAGAGCAGCATTTCTCAACCGCAGCAACTTTAAAATGTGTGGATTTCAACTCCCAGGATCTGGGGAATCTTAAAGTTGCTGAGGTTGAGAAATACTGATCTAGAGTCTTGTTTCATTAGATAAGGTCAGTTTTCTTTTTTCTTTTAAAATAGCTTTTATTAAAAGATTTTACATACATAATAAGAAGTGCATTAAAAAAAAAGATATAGTAAATGTGAAAGAGAAAAAAAAAGAAAGGAAAGGAAAAAAGAGATAAAGAAAAAAGGAGATAGCAAAAAGAAAATAAAAACAGAAAACATGAAAAGAAATATAAAGAAATGGCTTCCAATCTTCTTATTGACGGTTATGCATAAAATTCTAATCAAATCTCTCTCTCTAAGTTTACATCTTATTTCTCTTCTTTCTATAACCTATTCTTTCTAATCATCAGAACCATAAGTCACAAAATCATTTTCTTTCTCATGCAAAAAGTCCATAAGGGGTTTCCAGTCATTGATGAATGTCAATAATGGCCTTTCTCTAATCAAAGAAGTCAGTTTGTCCATCTCAGCAAGTTCTGTCAGTTTCACCCACCATTCCTCCATGGTGGATAATGTCAAATCTTTCCATCTTTGTGCATATAATAATCTCTCCACAGTAATTACATATTGAAATAATCTTCCATGGCTTTTTTTAAATGCGTATCCATCAGTCCTAAAAGGAAAAGTTCTGGCTTCAACTGAATATTAATCTTTAAAATCCTCTGTATCAATATATGAATTTGAATCCAATTTTTTTTAGCATTTTTACATGCCCACCAAGCACAATAAAATGTCCCTTCATGTTGTTCACATTTCTAATATACATTTGAAATGCCTTTATACATTCTAGATAATTTCTCTGGCATCATGTACCAATGATACATCATTTTATAAAAATTATCTTTAAGAGCATAACATCATGTAAATTTCAACCCTTTTGACCACATATTTTCCCATTGATCCATCTGCATATTATAACCAAGATTCTTAGCCCACTTTATCATACATTATTTAACCTGTTCTTCCTCTGCTAATCTTGAGCAATGAACCAACAGGTACCATTTCTAAAACTGTTCAGCACTGTTGTCTATGGACCTGTAGTGTGGTAGCAGCTGTCCGTGGTAGATTTGGCAATCCTACCAAGCTGCTGAGCTGGGTCCTGCATTTCTTTGGACCACATCTCCCTCATTCCTGTGTCATTGGATATGCTGCCCGGAACTGATGGGAACTGAAGCCTGGTGATTTTGGAGGGAACCAGTCTCCTATGACTGAGCTAAGGTACAACATCTTTTATGAGGTTTTCCATCGCTTGCCCTCACTTGACTTTGATATTCTTGATTTAAAATGAGGGGAGGGCAAGCTATGGAAAGCCTCATAAAAGATGTTGTATCTTAGCCCTATGGCAAGATACATCTTTATGACCATCTTGAAGTCTTGCAAATCCAGAAGTCCAGATTCCACCTTCCCCTCCTGCTGCAATCACTTGCTACTACTCTATTTTTTGCAACAGCAGAAAGGAGAGAGAAAAGCAATAAGAAGTGATTCTTAAATCACTTTGCTTATCTCATCTGACCTTGCTGGTACCTCCTTTCACTGCTTTACATCCTATGTTCCAACAAGAATGAAAGAAGTACATACAAAGAGAGCAGATTTATATAAGGCATTGCTTCCCCAAGCTCATGATGATTTTACTGCCATTTTTTTCCCTTCCTGTTGTTTTCATGAGCTCCCAACCAGCTCATCAGTTTTCATGAAGGATTTCTTTTAGAACTTTCTAAGGGCTAATCCAGTATGAAATCAGATTCACAGAAAGCCTAGATGGCAGCTGGTATTTCTTAACATAGGAAGTCACATCTTGAGATAGACCTCAAAAGCCAAGTTTAGCCTTGCTGTTCACAACGCATTTCTAAACATAAATAACTATATACTTCTATAATGAGGCCATATGGAGAATACGTTCCCATTATATCGCAAGTTTATCATATTTTGTTTGATCTTATCAGGGTCTTCTGACGTTGTTCTGCAGATAGTTAGACAAGTGAATAGCATTATTGTTTCTCCTTCTACATATTAGTTGAACCCAGAGCATTGTGCACTAGTTAGTTATTTCAGATGAAGGTTGTGATATTTTCCTCCACATTCTGTTTGAAAGCTGAGACATCTGTTTATCTTGTGCATACAGAATGACTCTCATGTCTCTTTCGTTCTAAAAATTTCAAAGGCTTTCATGCTACTTAAAAGCCTTTGAAGAAAAGGTAATCAAAGACAAAAATTATCAGAGGTACATTTTTGCTTTCCAAACAATGAAAATAACAGCACTCATTCAGCTCTGGTTTCAAGCACCTGCCACAAAACTTCAAAACTGAAGATATGCCACATGAATCAAAAAGTAATATTGGGAGAGACAAACTCGAAAGTGCAAGCTATATTACAAGCAATTTGGGTATTTCCCTTGTAGTTCCACTCCTTGTAGAAATTCTAATAAAACATTTAAATAATAAAGATTAAGAAAGCAATACAAAACATATAAAAAAGCACCCAACTTATTTGATCACACTTTGACACAGCAGCAATGCATTTTTTGTCTGTTTATTTTATTTTATTTTCCTTCATTCGGCTGAAGAAGAATAGTACCTTTGTGGAATGAATGTTTTCTGGAAATAGAATTGCACACCACACCCAACTAGATCTCACTGATTAACAAAGCTTCCTTAGGTATTATAAAATTTGGAATGGACTTACTCACTCTTTAAAAGGATTAATGTTCATATACTTCTTCACACACGGAGATAAGAAATTAAGGCAATCAAAAGCCTACTAATTTGCATTTAACTGTATGTTGAAAGGGTTATGATAATAGCACTTAGCTTCCATTTGGTTTTTGGTGGGGGGGGTTTGTGTGTGTGGTTTCATTTTTTAAGAAATTGTGCATCTGCTTTCTTACGGCAACTGCACATCCTTTCTTCCCTGACAGAAATGACAGAGCTTAAGATGTAAAGGTGGGCTGAGCCAGTCCTTGGGACTGGCCTGGATCACAACACTTTGCAGCTAAGCAAAGGTTAGGGTGCTCCTTGCTACAGAAGCCAGGCATTGTGCAGTTGAACCTTCACTCAGCAAGGTGGTGGCTCTGCATCCTTGTTAACATCGCCAGCAACCCAGCCCCTCTCGCGCGTGTGTCAGCTGCAAGTGAATGGAAAGACAGTGAGGAGATTGCTAGTGAACAATGCCCATTCACTAGTTGGGCTCTGCCAGGTTTCAGACCTGATTCCAGAAAAGGTGCTTTGGAGCACATAGGGACCTGAATGCAACACCTGCCAGCAACTTTTTAAGGCAGCCATGATGCCAGGACAAACACGGAAAATATGGGGCCGCTTCAGAGAATTGCTGGCAGGAGCTCCATTTGCAGCAACACACACTTCAAAACCTTTGGAGGTACCCCAGGGTGATGGCCAACCCTACCAAGCAGATGCTTTGAAGAAAGCTAGAGTATAATGTCAAGGATGCATGGAGTGATACCTAAATCTCTCACAATAACTCTCAATTGCTTATTTATCAAAGAAGAGGGTGAACAGAAGGGAATGTTCTGGACACCTCCTGAGTAGCTCTCCTCCTAAGGATCTGCTGCTGGTTGAACTGCTTGGATCCAAGAATCAGAGAGACTTATCAGCATGTTCTACTCACATTACAGACTGGCATGTGGCAGGACCTAGAATTTAGGTATACTGGAAACCCAAATGGATTAGCAGGAGATTCAAGGGCTGTAGGTTAGGGACAAAGCGCTTTATGATGCTGCCAGGAGAACAATATGAATAGGTATCTATGAAGTCACCAGGAGCTGACTTGACTTGAAGGAGACTTGCCTTTCTGCAGAAGGCACATTTTCCGGCACCAGCCAAGTGAGTGTGTGAGCCATAATGGACAGAGATCTTGTCTATCTCACATCCTTCATGGATAATGTTATGAGAATGATACTACCTTGCATCAAGTGATGAGATTATTATCCCCACAGTCTGCATGCATTAAAGTTACAACTTAATGGTTATGGTGGCTGAAGAGAGGTTGATGTTGGAAAAGACAGTTTGCTGTGAGGAGGGGAGCCAGTGAAAACACAAAGCCATCGTTTGTCACTCCATGCAGTGAGGTCAAAATCTGGCAGGTGTCACCCATGGCACTGCGTTCACCTTCTTGCAGATTTTGACCCCTTTCGTGGATACCCCTGATTTTGTGGGATAGAAAAGGGGGGAGACAGAGAAATGGAAGATTATTTAGGCTTACCTGTTGCTTTGGGGGAGCTAAAAAAAGTCCTATTCATGTTGTCATGTCATCTTTTCCCACTTCATTTATCCTGGTAGTGCAAATGTCACAGGTTGGAACTTTGCATTTGGTAGTTCCACAGCCATCTTCCTTTCATCCTTATTTTGCAGCAGAGCAGCTCCAAGGAGGAAGAGGCTGAAAATCTATTCAGGTCTGTCAATCTGTATCTTCTTCATTGCTTTTATGTCTCCCCAGTTGTGCCTTCTCTTTCTTTCTGAACGTCAACATGGCAGTCTTCCAATGGCACTTATCCACTCCAGCTAATTGAGTCACATAAATGCAAGCAATTTGAAGCATTATTGTGAGAGATTTCTGTTTGCTTCTTTAATTAAACAGTTGTTCACAGGTGCATACAGTTACGGCAAAATTAATTGATAGCTTTTTATTACCAATGAAGTCGGATGTCATTGGCCCGACATGGAAACAACTTCCATTTGGTATTGTACCCTCTTATGCTGAGACGAGGCAGCGTTCTGTGTTCTTCCTGAGATGAGCATTCAGGATTCAAAGAGCTTGACATCTGCTTTGCAAAACCCTCAGATGCAGGAAAAATGACTTTGCTAAGAAAGGGAGCAAGGCTGAGGAAGAGGCACACGGACCAGCCAGGGAGGCCCTGTGGTGCTCTGGAGACCAGTTGTATAGATCATCAACAGCATAGCCCTGTAGGAAATGCATGTATCCGTCTTGCATCCTGAACCTTTGCCTCTGCTGTCTTACCTCAAAATCCCTTGGAATCCAGCTTGTTTTCTAACAAACACGGGTTTCACGTTAAAATTACCGACAGGGAAAAAAAGTCAAGATAGAAGCCACGATCATGTGATCAAAGCCCCACCCTTTAAAAAATTGCATTGCAATGCATGTAAAGAAGGAGGGGGCCACCATCTTGACTTTTTAAACCTGCATGCAGACACCCTTGCTGATATGAGAAATGCAAAGATGTCCTTTTCAGATTGCTTGCCCATTGCCCACTGGGGCACTTCTCTGATTCTTCACTGTGAAAGTGCCTTCAAATGATACCACATCAATAGTTCGCTGCATAGGAGCTCTTAATATAAGGCCACATGTGCTATTTGCACTGGGTAAGTTGGCTGGACCATCCTATCGATCTGGAATTGATTGGCACACTCTGGAAGGATGTAATTTTATTATTTAATAATCTAAATAATAATGATCTCCCTTCAGTTGCGAGCCCAAGAAGTGTAGCGTGTGAATAAGTTCCTGAGCTAGGTTTGGGAAACCCAGATTCACGTCCATCTTCATTGGGTGACCTTGGGCTAACCTCTCTCTCTTGGCCCAGCCAACTTCTCCCAGGGGAAAAGAAAGACAAAATAGTCAGTAAGCATCACCTAGAGTTCTTAGATGAAGAGCAGAAAGTAGTTATAATGCATAATACCTCAACAGATGACAGATGACAATGTAACTGAAAAGATAAACACTCCATAGTACATTTTTAAATGAATGATATGATTTGATTATGTGCCATCAAGTCGGTGTCAACTCTTAGTGACCACACAGACCACACAGACACTCCATGATGGTCTGTCCCTAACCTGGTCGTTCAGATCTTCCAATAGTGCCCCCATCGCCACTGTAACTGAGTCCATCCACCTTGCTGCTGGTCGTCCTCTTCTTCTCTTTCCTTTAATAATATTTTCTTTAATAATATGGGCAAATGTTTTAAAATACTTAGCAGTCCCACAGTCTGTAGCCAGGCTCTAGGGAGACCTAAATAGAAAAGAGAACATGACAAGCATTGGTCTGTTTTGAATAGAGTTTTACAATGTGGTTTAACTAATGTAAAATATTATGTTGTCCCTCTAGATAATGCTAGCTTAAGATTAGCATTGTTGAAAATATCTATGTTTGCTTGGCTCATCCCCTCACCATGATGTTTATCACCTAATAAAAATGCTAAAATTACTTAGGAAAGAAGCTTAATTTGCTCAACTGCATCTTGCATCCTATTTTATACTAAATGCCATAATATCCCAAGTGAACCCCCATACTGTCAGACACATTATTTATACATAGCATTTCTGGTTAATCAATGAAAAGAACATGCAAGGGGCTTCTTTTTCTCTCATGCTATAAAGCTATGGGAAAGATAATTCAAGGGAAAGAGAAATGCTACCCATTGCTTCAAGGTTTATTTCAAAAAGGGCAGCTTCTCTAAGCCCCTGTACCTTCAAAGGCTCAAACCATTACTTTATTATGAATTAGGGTTAGTTTTTAGGTCATCAGAATATATGTTCTGCAGCCCCCATTGACTGCTGTAACCATTCCTTGGGCTTTCTGATTTTTTTTTTTAAAGATGAAATAAATGTCATAAACATAAGACTAGAAAAGTTTGTGCTAAGTTCCAAAGCAGAACGTACTAGACAGGCATGTCCCAGAGATCTGGACATGACATTTATTTCAAGTTGTCCGACCTTCTGTTGCTCAACATATTTCAGCTAGACTCCCCACGATACCAATGAAAGAAGAGAAGTATTTTTAAAGGCTGATTTCTTTTTCCATGTGGCTGTTTTGACGCACTCAAAACTGTTTAAAGACGGCAAGCATGTCACTCTTCTCCCCAGTCCTTTCGAAGACTAATTTAAACAGTGCTGGAGAAACAAATACGGAAAGACTGATTAAAGCAAGAGAATTGCAGCAGTTTGGAAAGGAGAACGGATTGTGGGGTGGGGTGGGGTGGGGGGAGTGCAAGTTGCTCTACTTGTTGTTGTTGCTAATAGAAGATTCAGATCAATACAAAAATATTCAGCTTTGTTCCAGTGATTGACTATGAATATGTTATGTGCTTGCAAAAAAAATAGTGATAATCTATGTTGATACAATAGTTCATTTTGCATTAGTGTCCTAGATGGAACAATGTTAAGAAGCAATTTAAATGAAATTCATTTAAATGTCAGCTCTCATGCCTGCGATTTTTCTATAATTGGTTATTTAATTAAAATAATTCTCATAGTCATTAATTTAGACTAAAACTTGCTGTGCACTGACATGTTTTAATTACATGGTATTAACAAAATTGATATGCTTTAAAAAAAGCATGGTTAAATTTTAAACAAGAATAAATTAGAAATCTCATAGATCATCCTACTTAGAGCATTTAGGAAAGAAAATATCAGTCTTTTCAAGTGTTTATTATAAACAAAGTCACAATATTATTGCTTATGCTTCACAGTTAGATCTTGTATTTATTTGTTTTCTGTGAGTTAAGTTTTATTTCATCATGGTCCCTCAGTCTCTGATTTCCTTTAACCAGCACACAATAAATAGGGTAATGAACTTGAATTAAATTTTAATTGAAAAAGCAAACAAACCACAGAAACCACAACAAACAATATAGAGCTGAAGCTTGAATGATACAGTAACTTTGACTTCAGCACTAAAATTTAAAGATGGCTAACCTATTCATTTTTTCCAGGTATTTCTAAGCAGCCTTTTCTGGCAAAACCCTAAATAAATACATAAAAACCCATATAAAATACAATCTACTTTTAAGAAAACTTGCATACACACAACCTTTTGCAACCATAACCTTTGGTGGACTTAGGTGTTCTTGAATACAGAATGTCCTACATGGATACTATCCTAAACTATGATAGATGTCCAACTAAAATTATTTTGAAAGCTCAGCTAGCCAACTATCACATCAGCCTTCCCCAATGTGATGTTCTTCAGAAGTGTTGGGTCTATAGCTTCCAGAATTCACAGCCTGATTGTGAAAGACTGTATTACAAATTGCTTGCATGTACCTTCTCTATTCCAACTTAGTGTGGAAGCAATCGGGTTCAAAGAACTTACTCTTAAACTCCTATGAACTGGCTGTAGAATTCTCAGCCCACTGAAAGGAACAGAATATTTCTTTCAAAAGATTTGACCAGAGTGACCACCTCCAAGTATTTCTAAGGAGACTTCATCTCCAATTTTTATCTGGCCAACAGGATTTGACTTTTGCTGTATCTCCTGGACATTATTTCTTTTGAACAGACTTATTACTTAAGCTACCCAAATCTATTGAAAGAGCAATTGATTGTTCATTATCTTACTTATTTCTTGTTTTATGTAAATGACTGATGTATTGTACCTTTTATTTTACATTTTATTGACTGAGTGACATAACTCTCAGCCAACTGATGAACTGCTTTAGTTTGTGGAATAAATTCTCATTAAATATTTTATTTTTAAAAAAGAAAGGAATAGAACAATCTTGCCTGATATTACAAGGAACACTTTTAGCTGTCAGACATACTATTATTTTTGTATAAAAGCAACAGCAATGCAGTTCTCTTGATCAGTCCCATCTTATGAAAGGAGCATTTGCCGAACTTTGTTTTACTCTTCACCTACCAAAGTAGATTCTTCGCTTTTCTTTGAGAATTTCACAGTATGGAAACCATAAGTCCTTTCTTGAAAAGACTTTTACTCACCCCCAAATTATTCAGATACCACAAAAGTTGTGTGGAGTTAGATCTTGGGAGCAATAAACTGTTAATTAAAGACATTCTTTAGCATTTTGACCTTTTCAAAATTCTGTGGTTTAACCGAATTGTTCTGCTTCCTCTCTGACAGATAAGCTTTTCACGTTGGGAGAGTCTTTTCAATGGTTATCAAGTGAACCAGCAGCTAAATGGTCTGTATACAAAAACTCTGTTATGCGTCGCTATTACTGGAACCTCAAGAGCCATCAGCTATAAGCTTGTGCAAAGGAAAAAGCCATGGAATGAAATGATGGGGCTGTGTGTGTTACTCAGAGACTGCTCTATGCAAAAGATCCGAATCAACTTTTGTAGCTTTAAGAAATAGATTACACAAAAGAAATATTCATATATAATATTAGTGGAGGAAACATGCCCTTTTTATTGTAAAATAACATGGAAAGAAGGGATGTAATTCCTATATCAAATTCTTGATATATGTGACTAACTACATGTGCACGAAGAATTCTTAATAGAAAACCGAAGTCTGTTTTCAATAGACTAGAAACATCTTGTAAGTGGCACAGTGATTTTGCATCTCTCCATTGATGTCAGAATGGTCCAGGAGAGGAATTAGAACTCTGTTCTTTCCAATGTTTATCTCAGCTGGCAGAAATCAACGGAAGAGGCAATTTCTGCACTACAGATTCACCCAATCTTCTGCAGGACTTCCATCTGATGTTTTAGAGATGACTGAGTGAAACAAAACAGTCTTTCCAATCTGATGCTGTCCAGGTGTGTTGGGATTTCAACTTATGGAATTCCAAACTAAGGTGAGATGTATAGGATGGGTGGAGAAGGCAAGGGGGAAGTTGTTTTGGGAATTTGATATATTGTAGAGTTTTCCATTCCAGTATAAGTTTCTTCCTACCCTATTCCACCTTTATCCATAGTTTGCCAAAACTCATAATCAGTGATTGTCCCTCACTATCTTGTATTGTCCCTCACCATCAACTTCCAGCACTGGACAGTTTGAGTTTTCAGTGCTTGACTCATACCCTGTATCTGTTGCCTCCCTTTGTTACTATCAGAGGTGTCTGCAGGATGTGGTAAACAAAGTCAAGACGTGTGATGCACATAAAAAAGAGGTAGAACTTTGATTGCACTGTTCGATGGCTGCCATCTTGACTTTTTCACCACCCACTCAGGACACTCCTAGCCACCGTCTTCCTTTTTCTCCCCCAACACTCCGTTCTGTGGGTTGTAGACATGATTCTTCTGTTGGTGTTTTGGAGAAAACATGCAGGACTTCTCTTTTGGTTTCATTTACTTATCAGGTTGCCAAGAAATCTATTTTTATTTCTTCTATATTTACTTCTGGTGCAGTCCTGGTTAGGTTCTCTGCACAATGATTCTCATCACCACATAAAGCCTGGTTATAAACCTGAGGCTGCACATGTATGAAAGAAACTGCAAATGTTTCCCTCCTTCATCCCAGCAATATTTAGCATGTTATTGAAAAAGCTGTGGATTGTCATTAAGTGCAAAACCTTCTGCTGCCAAGCTCTTGTAAAAATTGCATTTGTCGTCTCATGCCAAAGAGCCTCTTTAAATGCTAATGAACCAAGGTTGGCACACAGACTCTTCTTGATGGATGAAGCCAAGGCCTTCTGTGGTCAACAGAAGGGGATTTCCAGGGCCATATGATCTCTGTTCTGGCACCCCGAGCTTGTCTCCTCTCCCAAGCCAATAAGCCCTATAAAGATTTGTCTATCCTATTTTCAAATTGCATACAGCTCTCTGTCTGTAAACGCACATATGGAAAAGCAGGCCAGTTTATGCCAGGCTTAGTTCATCCAACACGTGCTAGTGTGTGTGAATGTGCATCTAAAATTCCTTTGGAGAATTAAGTGCACAATTCTAATATCAGTATATTCACTGTATATTGATATACTTGGGAAATCCAATCATAATTTGTAATAAATAGTTAATTAGGCATTTGTCTTTAACTCTTTGGAGACAGAAAATGAGTGGTTTTCATTTTTTTTTAAATTGTCTTGTGGTAATTATCTTCTCCTGCTGGGGAAAAACAATGTTTTCCTGTTATTTTTCCCAAAACCCAAGTGTTTCAAGATCTCTCCCTTTCTTTCTTTCTTTTGCACTTCTCTTGGGTTGCATTGCAAAGAAGTGCAAAATCAGGTCTATTTTGGAATGAAAAATGTGATGCTTATTTAGTAATGAAGGGATAAATCATACAGGGATGAGGTCTCAAACCATGGACAGGCCACATATGGGGCAAACTTAAAGTTGTCATCACTGATAAGATCTGTTTAAAAGATCTACTATTTGACCCTGCAATTCAGAGTTAGCCTACATATATTGTATGTGGCATAATCTCTCTCTCTCTCTCTCTCTCTCTCTCTCTCTCTCATATCAATCAATCAATCAATCAATCAATCAATCGCTTATGATGCTAAGTCCCTGTGGAACAGCAGAACTTGTTCAAAAATTGCCATCAAAAGCTTATTAACATGGCAGAAAGGGAAAATTATTAAACTCATGGGGTATAAATTGCATTAATTTATTTTCATTTTATATATGTTTGAAGGAGTGAAAATTGGATCAAATGTAGTTCCCTGCTGGCCTCCCCTCTTTTGAGGAACGCAATTCCTGGGTCCCCACTCAAGGGTGAAAACTCAGCCTGAAAAGAGCTTCATGTTTTCCCTCCTGAAGTTTAATTGCGCTGATAAGTCCAATATCTGTATGATGATTGATGTCCATGAGACCATATGCTGCAATAGGTCTGTTGCAGTGCAATCCTGAGGACACTCAGTTAGCAGCAATTTTCATGATTAAATGGGGCTTAACTGCAAGTAGGCATGTAAGAATTGCAGCCTTTAGTACAGAGTTGTGTTCAGTTCAGTGGGGTAAAAACATACAAGATCACAGCCTTAATTTTCAGTCACCCACAATATGCTTCCCACTTGCCACAGTCCTTCTGTTCCTAGATTGTCTACTCTCTGATGGAGGAGGACACTGGCAAGGAAGAGGAGAGTAATTTTCAAGGTTGCCTCTTCCCCTATCAGGAGGCTATCATCCTTCTGAAAGTTCTCCCAGCCTTGAGGCCCACAGGCACAGAATGAAAAGACATTTCCGTTCTTCTACTAATAGCAGCAACACAGGATTCCAGCCAAAATATTTTTAATCTGAGATGTAACTTAGTCTTTCCACTTTGGCCAAATTTAACTATCTTGCTCTGGAAAAGTCATATGGATTTAGACTGGTATCTGACATCTGACCAAGAATTTCAGGACTGTCACAATCGGTCAAAGGCGAAAGGGTGAGAGATGGTGGGGAAAAGCCAGCGCCCTATCTGGTGCCCTGTGGCACCAGGAGGGTTGTGTACTCTGAATTGGTCCTTATATAAAGCAGTGTAGGCAGAAGCACAACGACCCCCCATTTCCGCTGTGTGGAAGCCACGGGGAAGGCGGCCAGAGCCATTCTCGGAGGCAAACAAGGCTCTCTTCTCTCCTGGGTTTATCATGGGAGAAACCTGTGAGTGAGGTCAGTCTGAGAAACAGTGATTGCCTCTCCCCCAGGGAGCTTCTGGTGGGCTGGGGATCTGAAGGCAGGGCGAGCCAGTCCTGGTAGTGTTAAGACACTGGCAATAATCGTGGCAGCAGAGGTGGCGTTCAGTGTGGAAATAACATTTACCAGGCCAAGAATGTTAAATCTCAGTTCAGGGCTGCAGGGCTTCCAGATTAATCAGTAATAGCAATAAGATTCCAGGGGACCATTGTTACTATAGTCTATGCTGTTATGATTGTATTATTCACACTATACAGAGAATGAACAGGGTACACACACACACACACACACACATACACACATACTGTGTATACATATACATATTCCATAAATGTATCCATAAACATATTCCATATATTTATGGAAGTAGATTAGTTTGTGTGTGTGTGTGTGTGTGTGTGGTGTGTGCGGGTGTATATGTAGATTAGTGTACATATATGGAGTTATTCTTATTCTTATATTTTTATCCTGCCTTTATTTAAAATATATTTGGATCAACTCAAGGTGGCAAACATACCTAATATGGCTGCCTCCTATTTTCCCACAACAACAACCCAGTGTGTATGTGTGTGTGTGAGTGTGAGTGTGTGTGTGTGTAAGTCTGCCTAAGGGCTTGGTGCTTTTTGAACAATAGTGTCATACAGTGTTAGAAACCTGTCTGATTTCAAACTTCGTTACCCTTGAACAATAGGATCACCTCTGTGTTTCTTTGGCTCCTGGATTTATGTACCTTTATGTACCTTTCCCTGTTACAGTTTCAACATAATGTTACAATTTTTTCTTCTGAAAAGGGTAACTCGGCTGTTGTTACTAATCTGCATCAAGTGAACTTTGCTAAGAACAATGCAGTCGTTCTATTGCACGAATCAGCAGCGTAGCCTTTCCTTCCTACCAGGAACCTGGGATTTCACTGACAAACTGAGGCCGTACAAACTTATCTGGGAGGAAGTTTAATTCATCTCAGTGAGGCTTCCTTCCAAGTAGCATCATAAGTCAACTGACAGTAAGATGTATATATTAGAAAGAAAGAAAGAAAGAAAGAAAGAAAGAAAGAAAGAAAGAAAGAAAGAAAGAAAGAAAGAAAGAAGTGAAATTGAACTGAATCCCAGATGCCTGGTGTTTATAACCAAGGATTGATTTTTTTAAAGGCTTTAACAATATGCTAGGATGACTCCAATTCAGTGGAGTGAAATGAAGGATATTCTTCTAGCCATCTAAAAATATACTACATATTTGCTGACAGTGTTAAAGTGATCACTACTTAGGTGTTAGTACTGGAAGAAAGATAAAGTGGAACTGAGGTGTTTTGTTTTTTTTTTAAGATCATAGCCTTGTATTTTCGCATTTATCTTGAGTATATATTTTGGTTTTCTATAACGTGAGCGTGATGCATCTCAGCGGAGCACTTCATACTTTGAACTGAAAGTCCTGAGTTTAACTGAGCAATGAAAGATTAAGAGACGTAAGTGTCAAAGCCAACACTATACAAACTCTCTTCCCCCCACAGTTCCTGCACCTCCAAATATCTGTGTTAGCTTGCTAATTGTGTTTATATACCTCTGGACTCAGAAGACACTTCCAGCAGTTTATACCTGTAAACACAGTCAAAACATTTTAAAAAGTGAAAATGATAGATGCATTTCCTGAACAGGGTGACTGTTCAGTTGCCCATATGCTGTCCTAGAATTATCTTCCCTTGGAACAACATAGTTTGTGCAGAAGATCTGCCGAATATAAGGAGACTCACTATGTGATGGAGGGTGTTCCATCAACCCGAAGGGTTAACCAAACAAAGCCCTATCAGTGAGTTTGTCACTGTTGATGTTTTAGGCACACAAGTATTGCTTTTAAAATTCAAATTAAGGGAAATTTACATAAACATGTCCTTTCTCTGTTTATTCTCTCCATATCTACTTTTATTCTTGGAAGACATTTCCTGAATGGCTCATATGACATAGGAGGACTCCACAATAGCATCGCACTTTGAATTTTGAGAACTGGGTAGACCATCTGTGCTATCTTTCAATATCTGATGGGGATCAGCGTTAGCTCAAGTCAGAGTTAAGGCATGTTTTTAGAACATTTACTGAGACTTCCACACAGAGTTTATGCTTGCCTTCTTAAACACTTATTTGGAAAAGTGTTTTATTCTGTGCCAAAACCCCTCCAGACCCAAACATACCAATAACGTTTTTAAAAAGAATATCTTTCCACCATTTCTGAGCCAGGACCTATAAATAGCTGGAATAATAAGAAAGAGACAGAGCGCATCTTGAACACCTTGTCACCCTGCATTTAAAATCCTGTGACAAAACCGTGATAGGAATAGCAAATTAGGCTCCGAGCATTACCTTGGCTTTAATCAAAGTGTCCATTTATACCACTATCCTATACAGGATGAAGTCCTGGCTTCAATTTGGCATAGGTTTAAAACAATGCATCTACTATTTATAGAAAGACCTTTAAAGGTCCGGACTAATTAATAAAGGAGATCAATTTTGGAAATTTAAAAAATTACCGGGGCCACTTAAGAATTCCATTTGGGGAGTCTATTAAAGGCCATGTCTGAAAGAGATTTGTACCCATCTCCCTGATGTGAATTTTTCATTCACTGCAATGTGCCAGACCATTCTCTACAATAACCTTTTCTCTGTTTTGAACAGGGATTAGAGTAATATATTTGACCCTTTAGAGCTGCCTGAGAGAGATGTGGATCCCCGTATTCAATAAAGTGAAATATGCCACCAGTGTTCGAGGGTTAAGGCCACCATGCTAAAACGATTTAACACAAGTGCCCCGATGATTTGGCTCACTCATTCTTTGCAGAGAATTCTCTTTTATAATTCAGCCGAATTATATAGGCTTAATCACAAGAGTTTCTCATCCACAATACAATTAAGGGAAATATTTAGCTTTGCAAACAAAGCAAGTTAACCTGGTCACATTGTGCATTATAGGAAAATTTATTATTGCATAAAAAGCAGTGTAAACCTACAGAAGGACTGGTAATTATAGTACACTGATGGTCTTTGTGCTTTAATTCCAAGCAGCCAGAATGATTAAAGTGAATCTTAATCGACTGCTCCATTAAAAATGCTGGCAGAGGAGTTCCTTTAACCTTTCCCATTGATTGAACACAACAATCACCATTCAATTATAATGCAAAAGGACATTTGTTATATTGTACAAAAGATGCATAAGCCATTTCCTTTAGCTCGAGATAATCAATGAGATGACTTCTATCACAGAGAAAGTCAACTTACCATACCTGCAAGGAAGGTATTTATATGGAGCAAAGCTGACCAGGCAGATATGTTTGGCCTCCTCTGGTTTCTCCCCAGACAGACAATTCATTTTTTAGGTGTGATAGTTGATGATGGATGGATGGATGGATGGATGGATGGATGGATGGATAGATAGATAGATAGATAGATAGATAGATAGATAGATAGATAATAGATGCTATCATTCAAGGGGGCCGTTACATTAATGTTTATTCACTAGCTACCGGTTTTACTAGTCTAAAATGGTTTAACAAGGAGAAATGAATTTGCCTGCTCCTTAGACCTCACAAACAGTCTCGCACATTGGCATTACTCCTACAGACCCCTACTTATGGGAGTCAGACCCTGCACAGAAGACTGCTGGCGACGTTCACAGCAAGGCCTTGACACAATTCATTCCAAAGCTGTAAGCCAGGCTGGAAAGTCTGTGGCTCACAAGTATCTTTTATCTAACTCTGGAACCAGCCCCCTCACCCTGGGAGGACTGCCAAATTTAGTAGCAACCACTGAACATTTGAAGTGCATTTTCCTGCAGACTAACTAAATAAGGAATACTAAGCTTTTGGACAAGGTTAACTTGTCTAAAATTGAGGGGTGGAGGATGGGAGAGAGAATAATATCCAGATCGCCAAACCCACCTGCCCCAATAGGTCCCTTCTTGTTACATGACCTCTTTATGTCCTTGTTCCAGCCTCTGACTGATTTTAATCAATGAGTTTGTTTTCAATTATTAATTTTTGATTTATGCCTTAATGTAAACTTTGATAGACCTCAGTAGACAGTGACATAATATGTCCAATCAAACAATCAATCAACTATTAAATTCCAGAAAAAGGGTTATCCTCCTATGGGTGCAACAACTTGCCCATCTCTGCTGAAAAACCAACACTGAGAGGTAGGAGGCCTGTTATCAGTGTCTGCAGGGAGAAGAAATGAGGAATAAGCCACCAAACATTCTTCATGATATCATGATGCCAAATCCATAATTTACATACTTAAGTCAGATGCTGGAATTCAAGAAGGTAATGGTGGAGTTTGCACTGTGACATCCCCACGTGAATGTCATCACTTTGACGTCATCCATTTGCTGTGAGTGCCTGTGTCCTGTTCAATCTCGAGTCTGTTGGAGGAACACTTATGACTGGAAAAAGAAATGGAAGGAAAGCTGTGTTGCAGGAAATCCCAAAATGCTGGTGATGACACTTTTTGGCTGAGAATGTTGGGAAGAATTCATTTGTCCAGATTCATTATAGATTGAAACTGTTTACACAGGGAATAAAGAAATACGATTTTATCCATATTTTGTATTGTTTTAGATTAATGTCATCCAGAACATTCAAAAGTAGGTCTTGTTTAAGAGGTACTAGGTCTATAAATACAATCAATAAATTGTGGTGAAGGCCAGCCTTGCTCCATGCAAACTTACAAAACATTTGTTAGCTTGATTTGTCCAGTTTTACTTTATTAACATCTAGCATGCATTAATTTTTCAGCAGAGTCAGAAGTGTCTGACAGCAAACAGCTAGTGATTCACACATCAATGCAATTCTTTGACAATCAGTAAGGCTGCAAGCCAGTGAGTTTAATTAAAAAGAGAGGGGGGAGTTTAGAAAATGTAAAACTGTTAACTAGTGCAGTAGGATTTTATTAAAAGAATAGTTTCAGCTTTTCCATTCAAATGATATATGTTCACACACATAAATATTTATATTTACGGCTCATGTGATCACTAAGGAGGCTTCAAATGGGGGGTGATCTTTTCATCACATAGGTGGTTCAACTTCTGTATAGTCAACTGAGCCAATTCGCTTGTGTGTCTCCATCAATTTCCCATCATTTGACTTTTTCAGCCCCTGATGATTCACAGCTGAATGTGTGAACAAACACCCATTGGTTTCTGAAATGTTATGGGAGTTCTTCCCATGGTGAAGAACCTGTAGTTTTTCCAAATGTTGAAGCCATCGGTGATCTCGATGCATGTGCATCTCCTATGCTTTAACGTGAAGATCCCTTGTGAGGGTGGAGGTACATGCAAATAAGCGCTTCTCCCCAGAAGTGAGAATTTTCAATATATGGAATGGATCCTATGGATATATAGGAGTCCCACATTACATTGGTATGCATGAAGAGAAAGGATGTCTAATCTCCACTGGAAAGGATCTGAGTTAGCCCCTAGCTGTTGTCAAATGCTTCATTTCATTTAATTTCTTGAATTTGTATGCCAACAAATGTGGTCAGACTTATGCATGACAAGTCTGAAAGTCTATGACATTTGAATTATCTGAGGAAGGTGAGTTATGAAATTCAAAGTATTTAAAAGGGGAAAATCAATGGGACTGTTACTCACATCCTATCCACAAGGAGGTCCATGCAGTGAACTGAACATATTTGGGACAGTTGATTGGAGATATGAGAGATCTGAGCATCTTGATTACAGATCCAAATTTGCATGGAACAGCATAAGTGTCCTTGGAGTAAAACAGGACTTCGGTGCCCAAACTGACTGGTGCTAGCCTTACTGTTAGCAGAGAATTCTGCACAAGACGTGGAAATGAATTAGGTTCATAGCCTACTCTGCATCTTCTCTACCTCCCTAAAAATGTTGTGTGAAAGCCTTAATTGAGAAAAGCCCTGATGGGCAAGAAAGATCAATATCTATGGGCTCATCTGGTCACAGCCACAGCATGTGTAAGATTGCAACTTGGAATGTCAGAGAAATAAATGGTAAGGACTATGAATTAGGAAATGAAGGGAAAGAAAGAAAAATAGATTTCCGTGGGCTTCTGAAACTAAGAGAAAGGAAAATTATGTAAGAGAAATAAGTAAAGGTAGTCTGATCTTGTGGAGTTGATGAATAGTTACAAAGAAATGAAAGTGTGGCTTTAATCATGAGTTAAAAAGCTAACATGTATATGAGCCAGTATGAATTAATATCACCTAGGTTGTTGTGGCAATGCAGAGAGTAGGAATTCACAGGGTGGAGTTAGTTGCAAGTTGCATTTCAGTGAATGGTGATAACGGAGGAACCAGATATAAGTGGGGAGGAAACTTTTGCAGTATTCTGGATGAAGGTGACTCAGGGAAAAAACACCTTCCAGTGCCAAAATTGGCCAGCCAAAAGCCAAAAACAAAGGTTTATGGTGACTTTAGGCCAATTAATCTCCAGCCTATTAAACAGGGCTGTTGTTGGGAAAAATTGGAGGAGGGAATGCTATCTGTGCCACCTTGAGCTCTTGGGAAAACATGCGTCGAACAAACAAAAAAGTAATAAAATCATGGCAGACCTCCATTGAGGCAAAGGCAAACAGAGTTAGGAGCTTGGTTCCTCCCCAGCCTCACCCCCGTGGATGATAGCCTTATCTTATAACTGGCAGATTTTGAGCAATCAGCCCTGCCTTTGAAGAGACACCTTGAATATCCTCTTACCTCTAGTCTCCTTGGGTCTATTAATAATGCTTATTTCTTTCCATACCTGTGTTCTTGTTCTCCCTTTCAAATAGGGATACCAAGCTAAGCTGGACTGTTCCAGCCACTAACTGAGCCATAAACTAGATTAATCCAATCTAGGCATCAACCCTGGGAGTATTTCACAACTCAAATGCACTTCATTGAGAATACTGTTAGGTGACTTGACGGCGTGGGATATGACTGAGAACATGTTGCTCCTGCAAGTCCCGGAATAGATAAAGAAAACGAATATTTTAAGAACTGCTTGACAAAAATGGTCTTGGATGCATTCCAGCAAACGTTTAATGGATCAATGTTAAGATTAAAACAGGCCAAGATCAAAGATAGGCTATCAGATTCATGTACATTTTTATATTCAGGCCAGTGCAGACACAGTGATTGATGCAAATATTATGAAGATGAATGCACTGAAAATAGTTCCTATACACTCCTACCCTTATTCAAACATTGATCTGAAACTATCGTGCACGCATTGCATGGTTGAAGAGAGAGAGAGGAGGGAAGGAAGCCATACTAGTGGCATAAATGTCTTTGGACCTTGATTTCCTCTCCAATTTCTTTCCAGGGAGTTTTTCCTTCTTTAATGAGCCAGTTGTTTTCATTAACTGCTAATTACTTTTCACAAGGATATGAGGTCTGTGGGACACAGAGATTCACATTACTATGACACTCATATATTAATGTACAGCTTACAGGAATCAGAGAATAGTATGAGATCCAGTCATAGTTAAGAAGAACACAGAAAGATCAGATCTTCGTGAAGCATTTCAGGACTACTAGGCAAAGAATAGGAGGAAAACTGATGCTCAGAAATTGCTGAACAATTCTTAAGAGGTTTGTGAGATGAGTTTTAAAGCAAAAGGTGCACCAGGTGAAGCATTTAAAAATGGCAAAAAAGCAATAGATCTTTTTTAAGGACCAGAAATGACATCAAGTTCTACACATGAAACACAGAGGATTTTTTTTTCCTGAGATACATAAATGTTTTCACATAATATATAGTCATCTACAATATTTTGAAATATGAATTACTGTAGGTCCTCAAAACACTTCATGTAGTTTATGTCAATAATTCTTGTATTTTTTTTTAAAGAAATAATGCTTGCACTGGAGAAAGAACACTTTTGTGAAGATATACAACTTCTATGTTGCTTCCTTAAAGCAAATTGTATTCCATGTTCCTTGCAAATCAAGGCGGTCTCTAGTTATTAAAACAATTCTATACACAAATAATAAATTTTATAAAAGGAAGAAGATACAGGATCAAAAGGGCCAGGGGCACTGATCTTTTAAACAGAGTTAAGACATTTTCTGGAGTAAAATGTCTTAGTAAACTGGAAACAGGTACAAGGAGACCTACTTCTTGCCAGCCATCTGCTTTGGTACTGGCATTTTCTGGGATAGCATTTCGACGTCCTGGGAGTGCCTACAGCCCTGGGGTTCTCCAGTGGTCTTCTGTGACGCAGCATGCTCAGGACTGGCATGGCCACTGCATCAATTCATTTTCCTCCTTACCCCAAGAGAGCCAGCTTGGGGGGTGTGGTTAAGGTGCTGGACTGGTACCGGGGAGACCCAGGTTCTACTTGCTCTCAGTCACGGAGCCTCTCTGGGCTGGTCTCTCTCTCTCTCTACAGCCATCCTATTTCACAAGGCTCTTGTTGTGGGGGGAAAAACCCCAGTCTCATATTGAACTGAGATGTGAGCACATTCCAAATAAAAATACTCCTGCTATGACTTTGGATGAAGACACACACACACACACACACACACACACAATCTGATTTAACTCCTGACATTTAGAGGATTTCTATTTTAAGACTGAGCTGATCCCCCTCTCCCCTGCTCTTTTTTCACAATGGCAGGAGCAGAGTCCAATAAAGAACCATGGTTTGCAATGGACTATAGGCCAGAAACCAGGCTGGATCAATAGCTCTAGCTCTGCATCCATATCTCAATTTCTGTCAAGGCATCAGTGACAAGCAGCTTATTGTGCAAGGCTCTGAAAATATGCCTTCCAAATGCACTATTGACCAACAACAACAACAGAAAGCATGCAGGACATAATAAGAAATTAAATGAAGCTGAATAAACACCCGTGCAGAATAGACATTAGCCTGTAACAATAAGGCAAAAGGAACAAAAGCATTTCAACAAGACTTTTGGGCTCCTGAGATCCATTGTTATTTTGGACAATTAGTACTCATGCTAAAAGATCAGAAATAGGATCACAATGAATGGGCAGGTCTTTTGCAAGTTATAATGGCACAGGGAGACTTGGATTTGCAGCATAAAGGCAGGGAGTTAATTGCACATACTGTAAATATAGAGGAACTCAAGACTCGGGGCCCAGTCACTCTGCGTCCCTTTCCTCTTCTCTTTCTGGATGAGTTTTTCTCCCCTTTTTGGAACTAATCTATGGTTGGGTGGGGGAATCTCTCCCATAAGAAATTCAGATTTGTCTTTCTTTTGCCTCTGCACGTAGCTGTTTGTCTTTCTGCATACAGATCCTTTCTTGGCAGTCAGTGGAGAATGATTATGGCTACCAGATCTGAGATCAAAGTTAAGAGTTAGAATTGTCTGTACCTCTATGCTGCCACCTTGTGATCCTCCAGATGTTTGCATCCAAGATCCAAGATCTGGGAGTCCAGAGAAGAAGGGGAGGGGAGGGGAGGGGAGGGGAGGGGAGGGGAGGGGAGGGGAGGGGAGGGGAGAAGAGAAGAGAAGAGAAGAGAAGAGAAGAGAAGAGAAGAGAAGAGAAGAGAAGAGAAGAGAAGAGAAGAGAAGAGAAGAGAAGAGAATGGTGTGGCCTGTTTGGGTCAGTAAACCAGCCGCTGAATAAATTGGCAGATGAAGGGCTAAATTTTGAAAAACCCATTTGCTACAATAAATGCAAACTATTATTATCTTTGACTCTTTTTGGGATTCTTGAAGTGCAAGAAGAGCTGTGTAAATCATCACGTTTGGGCTGTGTGCATTTGGAGGAAAAATGATGTCTGAGTTCAATGATACTACCTGAGAAAATAAGTGTACAAACTTTGATCTAAAGAAAATTGCTATATTTTACAGTATGTGAACCCAACCACGAGGATTTATAGTTCAATCTGTTAATGCACTCCACCTGGCAGTTTTATGCATTGTGAATTTAAAGAGGAGCTCAATGTAACATAAGCTTTACAAGCTGGGGAAATATTATTGAAATGAAACATGAACGAGAACCATTTAAACAATAAAATAATGTGTGCTGGCAATAAATTCTTTCTTTTCTTTTTTCTTTTTTTGGTATAAATAAAAAGGCCAGAGTTTTATATGCTGAAGTTGGATGAGGTTCTTGGAAGATTCTGAGGAATGAAACTTTGTTTTTTTAAACTGGATAATCCCGTAGTTTTGATGTCCACTTTAGGAGAATTAAAAAGACAAGTGTGGATTATATTTGGGAGAAGGGGAAAGGCTATTCCTTTCCCCTCCATGCCCATACATATTCATACTCTGGTCTACTTTCTGCAGCAACATTATGGCTAATGCTTCTTAAGTGACGTTTACTGTTGTAGATGCTCCTCCTTCATTAAGCGAGAACATTTGGAATGGGGAGTTTCTTGGGAACAACGGCCCTTATCACAGGAGTGGGGAAAGGATTATTGGAAGAACTCATCTGGTGATTGCCCCAGGTTTTTCGAAGGCTTCAGAGGTACAATTATGCATGCCAAATTCAAGTTTTGCTTAAGATGCTTTGAAGTTAATTACCCTTCCCCACCCTCCAAAGAAAGGACCAGTTGTCAATGCTGGACCAAAATTATGTCTCTAAGGTGTCCTTCCATCCAGGCTTCTGTCCAAGTCTGAGAGACCTGATTAGCATGTCAAAGTTTCCCTCTTTAAGAGAGTAGATTGCTTTCATCCATAACCTAGCAGAGCTCAGCACTGTTAAAACCCACCTAAGGAATCCAGTAATTGCTAATAATAGCCAGTGTGGTGTCCTTGAGGTGTTGTGCTGGTCAAGTGCCTCTGGCATAGAGGCTCATTGGGTCAGTTCGCCAGCTACTGTCTCTCAGGTCAGGGGATCTCACACAGAGTTGGGTTTTTTGGAGGAAAATGAAAGGAGAGAGGGTTATCTAGACCACTTGCAACTCCTGGACAAAAGCTGAGATATGAACCAAACAAACAACTAAATAAATAGTAAGAGTCACTCTGTAGTAGCTCCTAGATTACTTCTCCTACTGCTTTATGTCTTTGCCAGCTTGGATTCTTGCCTCTTTTTCTCCAGTTCGGCTAAGGTGAAGTTCAGATTGTTTTTATTATTATTATTTTATTTACTGTATGGTTATTCCCTGAGTAATTATTGATTTTTTAAAAAAAATCTGGTTAATATATTGTTTATGTTCTTCAACATTGCTACTGTGAGTTTAGCTTTTTAAAAATAGTGTGGGCCGTAGGTTTTAAAAGAAAAATAAAATGTTCATAAAAGCTCACAATTGATAAAACACAAAAGCATCATTAGAACATTGTTTTTCTAAAAAAGCCCCATATGATTAACAAGCAATAGGTTGCCCTCAGTTAAAACCTACCAGAATAGCAAAGCTTAGGACGGAATAGAACTGACCAGGATAGTTAGATCAAATGCAGAAATTTGGGCACCTGCCAAGGGAATTGCAGGAATTGCAGGAAACAAGCTAGTCTGATTTCCCTTAGCAGGGAATTTTAAGACCAAAAAGCAGCCATCAGCGATCCTGTTCCCATCAGGACATAATCTCCAAAGAGCAAGTCCAGGCAGCACAGCTATTCCTTCGCAATAGGACTTCAATTATTTATCTAAAGCATCTCGATGCTGTTCCCCATTCTAAAGCTCAAAGTGGTTTAGAACAGAATTCAAACAATTAAAACTTCATCTTGAAGCAATTAAAACAAAAAGACAGTAAAACATTACATAAAAAACAGGATCAAATGAACAAGGAAGATAAACAATAGAATAATAAGATACAGAGTAAAAGAATTGCAACCGGAAGACCCTGGTTTCAGCCAGATGCAACTAAAACCAGTTCCAGGAGTGACTACACTGTACAAGGATGCTATCCAAAAAAGCTGTGTTTGACCCGTATTTTGACTTTTGCAGGTTGTGTTAGAGCATTTCCATCCAGGTACCTCCAAAATCTGCAGCCTGTGGGAGAGTGCAAAAATTCATTTTTTTTTGTCCATCCATCCATCCGTTTATCTCTCTGTCCGTCCGTCCATCCATCTCTCCGTCCATCCGTCTGTCTCACCATCCATCTGTCTCTCCATCCATCTGTCTGTTCCTCCATCTGTGTGTCAGTATGTCCATCCATGTATCCATAAGTCCATCCATCCATCTCTCTGTCCCTCCATTTGTCTGTCCATCCATCCATCCCTCTTTCCTGTGGCTGTCCATCTGTTTGCCAATCTGTCTGTCTTTCCGTCTATCTGTTGATCTGTCTGTCTGTCTGTCTGTCTGTCCATCTGTCAGTCCGTCCATCCTGGCAATAGTAGAGTCTTTCCACTGGTTCTCCAGGGCTTCTGGGCAAGAATGTCATTGGCTCAGTCATAAATAAATATGACAGTCATAAATATGATTGTGCGACAAAAATTAAAATTTTCAGAAGGTAATATTCTTTTGAATTATATACCTATTACATGGAAATTGGCAACTGGACAACATAAGTGGATTCTCCGTGCCCATTTTCCATGGCCAAAAGACTGATATTGAGCATTGGAAAGATAAATGGATGGGCCCATTCACTCAATGGATCGAAGACCTGATTGTGCTTGCACTTGTGAGCAGATGGCCTGTAGACGCAGACTTTGTATGGACAAGTGTAATGAAATATGGGACTTGTTTATACAAAATACAGTAGGTTAAAAAAAATATGATAGTCATACAAATATATTAGAAATATATATGCATCTGAATAATATTTGCATTAGATAAATATATATAGATTTGTAACAGTTGCAATATACTATACTTTGTTTTATTCTCACCCTTTTTAAAAGCACTCTTTATGTGTTGTTTCTTTTTTTGAGAATGCATGTATTTGCATTATAATTATTTTTGTGCGGGGCGGTTGTTGTTGTTTTCTTTGTTATTATTTTAAAATTTAAAAAATCAATTAAAAAATAAAAAGACTGTCATCGGCTCGAAGACAAAATGATGCAGAAGCTGGAAGATGGGTTGTGGCACTGATTCCAGATTGGATTCCAGATTCGTTTTTCTGAAACAGGCAGGGATTATGTTTATCTCAAAGCCTTGTTTCCTCAGGGATTTAGGGCACAGTCACCTGGGGATGGCCACAAATTCTGTGCAGGTGCCACGTCTTCAACAATCCCCAATCAGCCATTCTGAATCTGGTATGAAGACAGGGTGGATTCCACAAGTTGTGTGTGCAGCCGGATAAGGAAGTGCCATTCCTATCCTCAGCAGACGGACCCAAACGCATTGCTCTGCTTTGCTGTTTCTATAGGGAGTTAGCCCTCTAATCCCAATTTGACTTTTGGATTATCTCCTGTTACAGGCTGAACCCTTCAGTCAGGAAAGGCTATTAGTGAGCAATGCGCATGGTAATAAATGATCTGATCCTGCTCTCACATTCAGCAATATTACAGCATGACGCTCTACTTAATGCTGATATTTCTCCTGCTATTCCATGTTTTCTGGCCACTCATCTTGAGCTCTCAGAGGTATGACATTCTGCCAAGACCCTGAGTAATCTGTAGCAAATCAACAATTTCCATATCATCGGCAAGAGAAAGCATTTCAGACTTGTTGAACCCTGGTTATTATAGGCTTGAACAACTCCTGATATAGGAGAAAGATATGCATGATTATGCAGTCAAGTGGAAGTGAGGCTGAGTCCAGCGTACTGCAAATCTAATTGACAATTGTGTTGCCCTTCTCGGGCAGTTTAGGAGAAGTGGCGAGGTCAACGGCAGCGATGCATCTCGCGATTGGGGAGGGCGGGGTGGGAAGCAGTTCACCTGCTTGGTGGCTGGTCTTAAGTTTCCAGGGTAAAATGACAGGAGAAGATTTTATGGAATAATAAAAGGTAAAAATAGCACTTGTAAATGAAGCAGATTATTGTGCAGATGCTCTGGGCAGAAGATGGATTCTGTCTTCTGTGAAAGAGGCATAGTGTAGGTGAGTGAACCAGATTGGAATTCTCTTTCAAAGCTGCAATCCATGGGTTTAATGGCAAGGTACAGGCAGGAAGGGCTGACCCCCAGCCCCTGAAAATGAGGGGGTGTCCCCGAGTTGTTGGGAAGTGCCCACCCATTCAGAAAATACTTGGTGTATGCTTAGGTGTGGAGGGAAAAACCATCCTAAATCTGGAATCAGTGGGAGAGAAGATAACAGGCAGAACAGCCCTGAAAATATGGATGGGAAGTTAACTTTGGCGATTGAAGAGAAGCAATGCAGTTTAGGAGCTCAGGTGTCTTGTGGTCTGAAGGGTTTCTGAGGGAGTAAAATTGAACTTTGAGGATGCAAACACCCCTGAGTTCAAGTTCTTCAGGTTTATTTTGGATGATAAGGAAGCTTCTATCATTCAAATCATAAGTAAAATTAGAAAGCTGTGGCCATTTAAATACTGGCGAACCAGAACTCCCAGCATTCATGATTATTGCCACTCAATAATGTTCAAATGCAATTGTAGCTCAGTGAATACACCACAAGAGATGCTATATTCCTTTGCTTATTTCTATATTTATTTATTCAAATGATTTATATGACACTTGTCATGCTATGTCTCCCCAAGCAGCGTAGAAAAATAAAATATATTCTACAAAACGTAAAGCCGAATAACACGCATAATGCAATAAGAAGACCTGCCTGTCCCGTGGCCTGCTGCGCTGCCTCAACATGGCAGGGAGGGCTGAGTGAAGAATGCTGGGAGTGGGTGCCAAGTGTATGTATTCCCGGCAGGTCACCCAAGGCGTGAAGGTCACCCCAGCTTCCCAGCTAAAGCCAGCAGGCACCTCTATTGGGCAGCAGCAATAAAGGAAGATGCTGAAGGCAGAGGGCCACTTTAGTGCAATGGCAAAGGCTTCATTTCATACTGTGCAGGAGAAGGCACTCTCCTCCTGTATTTTACCAAGAAGACCACATGGATAGACAACATAAAGTGACTGACAATATAATGCCTGATGATGGGTCACTCGGGTTGGGTGGCTGAGGATCTTTTGGAGTACTTAATAGTGTTTACAACATGGATTCATTAAAGCCTTTGGGACGAGTAGGCCTTATTGTCCCAGCCCTTGGGCAAGGGCAGCAAGAGTTCCTCGCTGGACGTTGATTACATAGATTCTTGCATTGTCGACCAGATTTGCCGTGTTGTTCTTCCCTTTCCCAGTTGGTTTCTTGTTCTGGAGTAACTTGTTTTTCATTCTGTCTATTGTATTGTGAGCTGCCCAGAGTCATTCTGGAGTTGGGGGGTCAATATCAGTACCAAAGAAAAGAGACTTACTATCAAATAAGAACCTTAATTTTACATGCTGGCAAAATAATGCTTAGAATCATCCAATGCAGATTACAGCCCTACGTGGAAAGGGAAATGATGCATGCTGGATACTTAAGAAAGTCAAAGAATACCAAAAATAAGTCAAGATGTGCTTCATTGATTATAGGCCTTTGATTGGGTTAACCTTGTCTAGCTGTGAAATGTCCTTAGGAAAATGGGAAGCCCAGAAGATCTCATTGTCCTCATGCAAAATCGATACATAGGACAGGAAGCCACAATCTGGAAGGAACATGGTGAAACAGACTTGCTCCAGGTTGCCAAAGGAGTGAGACAAGACTGCATATTGTCCCCCTATTTAGTCAACTAAGGTGCTGAGTATATATTAAGGAAAGGTGGACTGGAAGAAGATGAATGTAGTTTTAAAACTGGACGAAGAAACATCAATAACCTGCACTCTGTTAATGACACTTCCCTGATAGCCAAAAATGCAAATGATCTGTAAACTCTAGTAATGAAAGTCAAGGAGCACAGTGAAAAAATGGGACTAAGATTAAATATAGAGAAAACCAAACTAATGACAACAGTATAGTAAACAGCCTTTGAACTGACAATGAAGCGCTGGATAGGGTGGACTATCAATGATCCTATCTTGACCAACAGTCAAGAAATATGCTGCAGATTAGCAATTTGTAAGGTAGCAAATAAGGCCTTGGAAAAGCTACTCAGTTGCCCTGATATCTCTATACCTACAAAGAACAGACTCATGCAGGCAGTGGTTTTCCCTGTCACATTGTATGGAAGCAAAAGTTGGACTTCAAAGAAGCAAGACAGAAAAAGTGATGCTTTTAATTATGTTGGGAAAGATGGAAGGAAACAGAAGATGTGAAGTGGGTGAATTCAGTTACAGCAGGGATAGGTGCACCATTGGGAGACCTGAGGGCCTTGTTGGAGACAGAATATCCTGGAAAAGTTCTTTCTACTGTATGTGGTTGCTCAGAGAACACCAACATAGTGGCACATAATCAATCAATCAATCATCAATCAATCAGGAGATTACATAAACTAATGACTATAAATTGAAGTACAATATCTTCACCATGAGATGTCAAATGGCAAAGAGGACAAAACGTTTTCACCACCTGTGCTCGTCATAAGACCAAATTCCAGCTTGTCTTAAGACCAAATACCAAACACCAGTGGGTTCTAAATGTAGGAGAAGTTGGTGGAATTGGAAATATCATGTGTGTTTTATTGTGATTCTAGTACAAGCATATTCCACAAGCCACCTATAAAATTTCAAAAGCAGGAAAGCTTTGTGTGCAAGGGGAGTGAACTAGACGTATTCAGTATTGAAATGATAGGCTAGTGAAGATGACCTCCTGTAACATAAAATAATACACTTCATTTCTTGGAAAAGAGTCATATGAACTGCTATTGTTGGGGTGAAAGATCTAATAGTTCAGTGACAGAGGATATGCTGGGGAGCAGGAAAACACATGCATGAAATTTGGGAAACTATTGCCAAACCTGTTGATAGAAGTAAAGGGATCAGCTAAAATTGACTCATTACAAGTCAGCTTCTTAATATTCTTAATAGTACCTAATAATGTACTATTCTTTTATTCTTAATAGCACCTGATAATGTGATTTGTTACTGAAGTACTTGTTTATATGGTACAATTTTATGAACATTTCTGACCTGACTCTTGCAGGAATAAAGCTTCTGGGCCATGGACTTGGTTTTAGTTGAGTGTAATATTTCTACCGTGCTAGGCTAGAGAAAATGGTCATAACTGCTTTTTCAATGCTCTACAGTTTGTTTGGATATTAATTACAAAAACGAATGTCTATCGATGAGCTTTAAAATATGTTTCTTTTCCATTTTCCAGTTTGATCGCATTCATTCTAGATAAAAATCAGCCGAGCGTGGCTTTATTGCTGAACACAATAAACACCATATACCATAAACACTGTAAACACTATAAATAATTTTAAAAAGAAAGCTGTAGGCTGATGAATTGAAAGGAGCATTGAAGACGTACTTTCACAACTTCCTGTTTCTTGAGCTTTGTTGCAGAAATTTTCTAACCACCTTGAAGGAACCAAAGTGATTGGAGATCTGCAACAAAAGCTCTTTTTTAATTGTTGGCATGCAAAGAATACGGTGATCAGCGGGTCACTTGCCAAGAAAAGATGCCTAGAGTCCTGAGTATTTTCCATACATATGGGTGGGAGGTTACACTGACGTCACACAGATGTCACATAGATGTCACATAGATGTCATGACTAATTAATGATGACCACTAGAAGGAACAGCATCCTACAGATACGGTGGGCAGATGGCCCTTTACCTGGAGATCCCAGTGCCTTGAAGTCATCACGAATGGGTCTGTCTGCCCTTCTTAGCATATCAGTAGCAGCAACAGTGTAAACAGTGTGCATCTGACTCCTTTTTATCAGAGAAATGGGATGACCTCCTTTGTACTTTTCTCCCAGGAAATACCAAGTCTGAGGCTGGTTGTCTGTCTCCTCCAAGCAACCGGCACAAGGTAATTGACTTACAACAAGAATATATTATTGACAAGTAGAAGGATATGCTTGCAAAGACAGGCAATCTTAGCAAGGAAATCCAAAATTGTTTAGGTTTTTTACACATCCACCAAGAATGATAAAAGGTCCCTTCTTGTTGTTCACATTTCCAACATAAACTTGAAGTGCCTTTATACTTTCCAGACAATTTCTCTGGTGACATATACCAAGGGTACATTATTTTATTAAAATTCTCTTTAAGGTTGTAACATAGTGTACACCATGTTTCAACCACATATTTTCCCATTGTTCCATTTGTATATTATAACCAACATTTTAGCCCACTTTATATACATTCTTTCACTTGTTCTTCTGTTTCAAATTTCAGTAAAGTTTATACATTTTAGCAATTATATGTTCATCATTTGTACACAATTCTATTTCAAACTCATTCTTACAATGTTCAAAACCATAAACTCTTTTGTCTACTTTAAATCTTTCTAGTAACTGTAAATAAGAAAAACTCTGGCAGCCATATCCCTCTGCCACCAGTTCTTCTCTTGATTTTATTCTGGTCTTTTGTTTCCTTTTTATTGCCTCTTTTGAATAGTATGTAGATACTATACTGTTTTACAAACAAAAGACCAGAATACCTTCTCACCAGCAATCATCACCCAGATAAGCAGAGATTGACACCAAGATTATCACCAGACAATCAAGCAATGAACAATACCCTAATCAAGGAACTACCAGGAAGGGAAAAAACAAACAACAAAACCCAAACCAACCCCCGCCCCCAACACTGGCAAGGCAGGCCATAGTAGATAAACAGAGAATAAACCCCACTCCATTCTTGCACTGAGGATGTTACCTAGCCAGGTAACAAAACATTTGCAAGAAAACAACCGAGCTCAGAGAACCCCAAGGACTCCACAGTCCAACCCTGAGATACATATATTCTCTTCTATTTGCCTTTGGTAATATCTCTATTTTAGAAACCTTAATAGCCAAGTTCTTTGAAATCCAAATCATGTCTATTCTTGAAAAAGATCTATGTCTTTCAGAAAAGTAGATATACTCTCTTGAATTTCCACTTTTCTGTCTCCATATATCAACCAACCCTAAATTATTCATCAAATAATAATAATAATAAAAAAAACATTTGGCAGTTTGCCTTGAGTAATTTTAATTTCTCAAAAGTTCTATCATGTTGTGGAGAGACCATTCCAATCCCCCACCAAACAACACCAATTTTCGTAAGAGAAACCCACTAGTCTCTCCATAAGTCCTTTATAGAACAGTACTTCCTCCTCATAAGGAGCACAAATTCCCAATATCAAAGTCTTAGTCCAATGCAAATTAACTTCCAGCCCAACAAATCTACCATGCTCATCAGTCAATACAAGTTCTGGTTTTAATTGGGGATTTATGTACAAAACAGCTCTCTTTCTTTTCTTTTCTTTTCTTTTCTTTTCTTTTCTTTTCTTTTCTTTTTTTCTTTTCTTTTCTTTTCTTTCTGCCTTTTTGCTCCTGCTGAAATAAATTCTCACCCAAATTTTTATAAATCAAATATTTATGTCCTCTTTTTGAATATGTCTCTCTTCTAGGCAAATTATATCTTGTTTTAATTTTTTCAAATAATGAAATATTTATTTTCTCTTCTGAGGAGCATTTGCTTCATTTATATTCCACGCTAAGCATTTGTAATCTATAATCAAACCAAAAATTTAGAAAAATCAATACCTGTAGCACATAGTTCAGTATCATCCCTTTCAGTTTCCTGTTGCACCTGTTGAAGTTTTTGTGTAGTGTCATCTGACATCTCTATTTGAATCTCCTCCAGTTCCTCTTTAAATTTTTCTAGAAATTCTCTCGCCTTCTGGACAGAATTCAGTCAAAACCTCTGCTGTTTAAAAGTAAAAAATCAGCATCTTCCAAATTTGTCCCATCAAAATGGAATCTTTTCCTGTTTTAATCTATAAGTCAAAAAAAGAATACTCTTTTCTCTAATGCAAAATTCTAATAGGAATTTCTTTAAGAACAATTACATCAGCGCTATCAATCTCCAGTCACGTATTAAAATGCTGCTGCAAAACTTGGCCTCTAGTCTTCTTCCTGACAAAGTGCACTGAAACATCCCTCAGAACATTTCTTATTATCGCAAATCTTGTATTTATTCTGTATGCTATATCAATTTCTGCCTCTGCATCCTTCTCAACCCTAACCCAATTAAAACAAAAAATTGCTAAAGCTTTAATGACATTTTCTCTAATATCTTCTCCAGAATCCTCTGGGATTGCTCTAAATCTCAAACAAAATTCCTTCTCTCTCAATTCCAATACAGCCAGATTATCTAGTTCTCTTTTCAACTCTCTGTCTATAACTTCTATCGTACTGTCCAGAATTTCCACGTTGCCAATAATTTGTTTTACACCTCCAGACATTTGTTTTACAGAGCTCTCCATCTTTTTCTTTCATCTCCTCTTTCATCTTTACAAGTCTTTCATCCATCCTTTTTTCAAAAGCTGTCAATTTAGTATCAAGTGATTCAGTTAACTTACGGTCCAGTTCCTCAAACATTTTCTAAAGCAAATCTGGTGTAATTCCTGTCTCTGCAAGTTGCTCTAGTGATCCTCTCCTCCCGTCGGCTATTCTTGCCACTGTTCTGGTGGTTGTCATTATGATATTATAGTCCAACAATGAAAGTACCTCAAACAAGGGGAAAAGAAAAGGCAAGCCCCCCCCCCCACTTTTTTTCTCTCTTTTGTCTTTCTGTGCTCTTAATGCTTTCATCTCAAATGGCATTCCGTTGTTATAGTCAGCATCACAGTCTGGCTCATATTAACTTTATCTTTTGTTTTGTAAAATCTGCCAATTGTCTGCACTCTTTAATAGTAAACCAAAAACATTCCCACAAAGGTCTGGTTCATTTGTCTATTTTAATTCCAATTCATTCAAAATCACTTTCACCAAAAATATAATCTTTCAAAATAACTACCCCCTTTATCTGTTTTAAATTCCCTTACATCCACTCTTTGTTAAGCTTTTTTCCAAAAGTTTTTAAATCTTTAAAAACTTTTTTTTCCCTTTTTTCCTTTGTGATCCAGAAAAACTAATTACTCACCAAGTGGAATTTTCTTATCCTGCTGCTCAGAAAAACTCTCTTTAGCTGTAAATTAGTTATACCCAAAAGTGTTTAAGAAACGAGGCTTATGCTAACCTTGTGTCCATATAGGCTGCATTATGGCTGTGAACTTGGTTGAAAACCCCCAACTCCCAGCCACTCAACTCACAAGCTGACCACAAAAACCTCAGTTCCTGAGTCTACTCACAAGGACCAGCTATCCAGAGTGCAAGTGGGTGATCTCATGATCTCTCCTTATCCAGAAAGACTGCGCCAGCCAGAATTCACTGTCTGGCCACCAATCTCCACTGCAATGCCATCCCCACTCCTTCAAGCATGTCTAGGTCACCATAAATCCTCATCAGACATCTTTTCCTGGCAGTGCTATTTCTTAATTAAACATGGATAGAACTCTGGATAACAGGTTGCCCTTAATTTGTATACCAAGCAGACAGTTAAATATGAAAATGGTCTGGCAGTAGAGAAATCTACAAATATAACTGATGACAGATTCCATTATAGTCTGCTAGTGCTTATTAAGATATGTACAAACAAAACAGGAATTGTCTGAGTATATCTCTTTTGGCAAACAAAGGAAACTTTTAATTGCTTTAATCAGCATTTGCTTTGTCTTTCCAATGACACAGAAAAACAAGTGGGGTCTAATTACAAAAATTCTTCTAGGGAAATGGTTTTTATAAAGACTTTGTGTGAGAACTATGCAACTCATGTCACAAAATTGAAATATTTTTAAAAAATCAACTACTCACTACTACAGATGCAAAAAGTTCAGGTAGTCTGTAATGCAGCATTTACAAGGGAGCAAAGTTGTGGGTTTGGATTTCCTAACCAACCACTGCAGACATGTATATAACTTGCTTGCAAATTTCAGTTCGATGAAACATATGCTACACTATACAGTCAAAATACTGAATCAATTGTCCCAGTTACAGAAGAAGAAACAACCCCGGTTATTAAGATTTTCTTTTTAGGCACTCCATTTTATGAGGTCCAGAAGGTCGAACTAAAATCCCCCTAATCAGGATTTCCACATAGCTGAATAGCTGTAGATACTTTTTTCCATCTGACAACTTGAGTTCTCAATCTTTTGCGATTTCATCGTTCGTCTTCTAATGAAGTTGATTGGAAGGAGATTTAGGCAAAAGGAAGCCATTCTTTATGTAGCATGTAAGTAACCTGTGAGATTCCTTGCCACAAGAGGCAAATATGTCCACTAACTTGGATAGATTTAAAGAAGATTGGATAGAGTACCGGAAAGCAGGTCTATTCATCTTGAAGACTTCATGCTCCTTTGGGCTGGGGACAGCAACCCCTTCCCCCCCCCACCCCCAAAATATCAGCTGGAGAGGGCTAGGTTTCCCTCACTTGCTTGTAAGCAAAAGGAGTCTTCTGACTGGCAGGTTAGGTAAATCAAAATCCAGCTTGTTAGGAAGAAACAAGCTTGTGAAAGCTGTTTAACAACACAATTAAATCTGATGAAACCTGTATCAAAATTCAGAAGAACTAAGAACTGAAAACTACATTAACAATGAAATGGTTTTAGCAGGTAGGAAAACATTTTAAACAGGTTTTTAAAAATACAGTAGGTGAAAGAAAAACACATCCTGACTGCTAGCTGAAGGCCAGAATGGACGCTTCCTTTTCTGCCATTAGAGTTGGAACATATGAAATCACATCAAAATGAAAAAAAAGTGATTCAAAATAAAATAGGTTTCTTTTTGCTAATAGGTGCATGTGTTTTATTTATTCAACTCAAATGTATTATTGGAAAAATTATATCTACAGTATTTGCAATATATAGGTTGATCTTTAAATGATCCTCTTATAGTAATTATAGTAATATCAGAGATGTTGACCCTACGTGCTATTATACCATTGGACAAAGACTCTCTTCTTGGTCTAGTTAAATATTCCATTAGGAGTTCAAGACTGCAATCCAGATACATGCCTAGGAATGAACTAAAATGGTCCTGATGCATAATAAATTATATCAGGAGAGAGATCATTGCAATGCAACCTCATTGATTATCCTTAATCTCTTGGACCACAATCTCACGTTGGCTTCAGTGTTGTCAGGATGATTTCACTCCTGCTTTTTCAAAATGGGACATTCCTGATTGAAACCCTTGCAAACTTGTGCTGGGATCTTACCTATCCACTCTCAGCTTCAGTGTGAAGCCACTGGATGAGCTCACCAGACATTTTGCAGTAAAATGTCAGCTTCAGACTGATGACACCTCTTTCTTGGATTAATCACTGTCTGGATTGGTGGCTAGGAGTGCTTTTCAACGTTTTAGCCCACCACCATCGGGGTTGCCTGGGGACAGCGGTCCATGCTGTAGTAAGCGATGGGTTGGATTGTTACAAAGTGTTGCTCATGAAGCAACTCTGGAAGATAAAGTTTCAAGTGGTAGAAGATGCATGTACCAGGATTTTAACCACTGTGGAAGCTGGAGTTACATTAAAGTGACTCAAAAAGAGTTCTGTTGGCAGACTATTCAGCATTGAGCCAAGCAAAGGCTGGTGTCCTTAATCCAACACCTGAAGAAGTGTGTCTCTGTTACCCATTAGTTGATGCTTCCTTTTCCATGCTGTTTTGGTACATTATGTGATATCAAAGGAAAATATCTCCTGTCTTCTGGAGCATCCTTCTTGTGGCAGGTTGCCTCACTATTGATCTTTTCTCCTACAATTAATATAATACAGCTAAGTGCACTTGCCAATTTTATTTAACCTCTATCTTTGTTGTTATTGTTGTTAGGCTTATTGAATTTGTATTAGCAGGTGACACCAGTCAGACCTTCTTGTCTTGGCCTTAGCTGGGTAGCTAGGTAGGCTTGGTGCATGCTCCAGGGGGAGACACCGAAGAATACCAAGCTTGAAGATTAGACAAGGAAATGAGAAGTCATTCTGGAGAAGGCAACAGCAAATCAAATTTACTTCTGTATTGGTGCTAAGAAAACTTCATGGACATATTCATAAAATCACTCAGAGTTGCGCTCAACCTGAAGGAGACACGCCTTATGGAATTTGCCTTTATTATTTTTTTACATCTCCCTCATATTAGAACACAGAGGGCAGTATAAAAATATTTTAAATAAATATTATAAAATAAGAGATGGACAAATCCATACAGAGAAGAATCTTCAAGGATAAACGTTCCTCTAAAATGCTGGTGGAGGACTTCAAGATCAGAAATTTTGACTAGCTGATCCTTTTCTGACACTGTTGCACTGAGTCTGAAAATCATCCAGAACTGATAGATGCAAAGTTTGGGTACTTTTTCCACAGATGATAATTCTAGTCAGAAAACATTATGATGCACATTCATATTTTCATGTATTCTGGAAGCATGGAATAGTAATTCAGTCACGGGAATAGAATTCCCATAACTGCAGTTGCTCCTGCTGACTTCAAAATAATATGGTTCTTCATTCCTTGGAGGAGGAGAACTGCGATAATCTATGGCAGCAAAAATTAGAAGAACAAAGTTGATTCAAAGGTCTAATAAGTTTTTGTAAGCTTTATTCAAAGGCATCAGCTTTTGTCGGCATCACAAAAGCTGATGTCTTTGAATAAAATTTGTTAGCCGTAAAAGGTGCTGCCAGACTCCTTCAAGTTTTTCATTCCGAACAGTTGCCAGTGAGGAAGACGGCATGCACTTTAGAGTTAGGGAAAATAAGAATACAGTCTATACTAAAAATGGATGCACCAAGTAAATTCTCAAGACCTTTTTTTTAGTTTGAATAATTTACTCACATATGCTAATCTTGAGGAAGAACAATTAGCTTCAAATCTTCAGCAATTTTTCTTACCCGTCTTTTCACTTTTGCCAGATGTTCACCATTGATTTCAAAGAGCATATAAATGTCATGTCTAGAAACTTGCAAAGTGATAGAATTCACCAAAGAACTGGATTTTGCAGAACTATAGAATGTTTGTTATTTATGTCATTTCAAAAGTGCATGTGTCACTCATCAGGAGAAAAGCTTTGTAAAGTGACTTGCATTATATAACCAAATCTCAATATTTTAACCAAAAATACCTAGCACTATATAATAAAAAGCATAATATTATTATTATTACTACTACTACTACTACTACTACTACTATTTAATTTACAGTCCAAGACCAAACCAACAAACATTAAAACATATACAGCAGTTAAGAATTCATATACATGAATTACCTACAAGGTCAAAATAATCAAAACTGATTCCTATAGACTAAAGTGACAGATCTGGCTATCTAGCTATCATCTATTTTTTATCTGTATATTTTGTTCTATTTTTTTTTTTAGGGAGGGTGGATAGAGTATTATCAGTAAATCAACTCTGTAACTTGCTGCTTCTTGTACATTTTTTTCCTTCAAACAACAAGGCCATTTACTATTTCCAAAGGTTATCAAAGCATATTGACCTCACACAGAAGATAAAATAATCTTCTACATGAGTGTGCAACTTTCTCAAACATTAGAGCTTCCCTAGATTTGTTTTATACTCTTCTTTGGATTTGGTTAATTCAAATGAAAATAATCTTCACCATGTGGTGAAGATCAAACAGCAGACCTTGAAACTGTTGGGCAATCTCATTATTTGATTTTCTGATTTAATTAAATACAGAAAGGTACATCTGTCACTATAAACCACATTTGAGTTACAGGAAACCATAATAAGTAATGCAGGTGATAAACTAAATGTTACATTAAAATCCAAGATCATTGGATATTATTTTGGTGGGAAAGTAAGGAATAGCTTAATGAAAAGAAAACAATTAGATTTATTAGTCTGAATATTTAGCAATTGCCATCAACAAATTCATCCCAAGATAATACATGTTATAAAGGACAAATTCATGCAGAACTTTCCTGCTCATGTTTGGCATAACACACTTAAAAGTATCGGAATAGAAATACTAAACTTTGAAAGACCCAACCGCACACTAGAAGTTGGTTGCATTCTTCATGATAAAAGCATGGAGCACCTACTTCATTTTCTACCAATGCTTGTTTGGAAGAGAATATTTAGAAAAGAAGCTGCTAAACTCTGGATCCCTATCTGCTCTGACATTTCATAGTTCCACACATTCATGCTTTTTCTTGTTATGGTGGCAGGAAAAATACTGGAGAAGGAAACTTTTGGGACAGAAAATGACGCTAACACTGAGACTGTTTTACCTGGGAAAAGAGCAAACCTTTGTGTCTCTGGTCAATTCTTACTCTTTCTCCCCCAATTTTGTGTTTTTTTTTTAAACCACAAGGTGGCTCTGGCCAACACTGGCACAGTTTGTACAAGAATTGTGACCAGATTTAAAGACATAAATGTGTAGGATTTTTTTTCTTTCTTACGTCTGCTTTTTGTTTTTGTTGGTTGTAGGCCTGTATGGTACACACTACAGTTTGTTGGGTTTTGTGGTGGTGCAGTTAATCTATAATTCTGTGTATTGCATGAACAGAGAAAATAAGCTCAGCCAATAGCCAAATTAAACCTCACCACCACCTCGCATGGACACTCCTGATTGCAGAAAAGTTAAAACTCCTAAATGGAAAGGGAATTGCAACCGTTCCTTTTCATTTCATTTCTGGTATCATTAAATTGTTCAACTGCTGGAGATGGGAATGCAGATTCCACCCAATCTCTCCACCCCAACCCACTTACTCTAGCAAAACCCTGTCCCTGTCCTCACCTCAGGGAAGGTTTCCACTCTATTCCGGGTGCTTCATGCACCAGGATTCCTGGTTCTTGCCAAGGTTCATGCACCAGGATTCCTGGTTCATCTGCATGTGGTTACAGTTCTCCTGTAGATACCCCCGGTCAACAGTGTGAGGCTGGTGGTAGGGAAGCAGCCCCAGAATGTAGATGTCTGTTTTCTTGACGTGAGTTAAAATGGGTAGACCTAAAGTACCCAAGCCTTTTCAGGACAGCTATTGCTCCTGATGGTAAATTCTTGCTCTTTAATGTGCAGAGAGAAAGGCTTGTTTGATGCAGACTTTAGAAGACCTTCGCCAGCTATGATGAGCATGTGATTAACAGTTCAAAAGGCAAAGGAAGCCTTTTGTTCAGGCCATTAATTCATTAAATGTGTTGGATGGTGAGGCTACCTGACTCCAAAAGGCTCTGGGTGGCTTCCAATATTTAAAATGCAGATGCCTGAGATCAGAGAACTCAAAACTCCTATTGTTGCAGAATAAGCAAGACCCTGAAATTCACAGCGCCAGTTCATAGTCTAGCTCCTGATTGCGCTGCATTAGGCAGCCCAGGGTCCATCAGCCAGACCCCTCGGAAATCGCTCCAGATGCTGTGCACTGCAACGCCAATAATCCCTCACAGTTGGCCATGCTGGTTGTGGCTGATGGAGGTTCTAACAAAACCAGTACGGTGATACTGAGGAGACAACAAAGAAACGGTAACAGTGCTGAAAAATGCAGTGTTTCCTTTAGTTCTCAACAGTGCATTTCAAGAGCCCGTCTTTACTAAGAGAGGCAGTCTTTTGTGAGTTTGATTATTGTAAGGTATCTCAAGCACAGATGGAACTCCTGTGTGTGTGTGTGTGTGTGTGTGTGTGTGTGTGTGTGTAAAGCAGTTCATCCAATCTGGCTTCCTCCAGATATTCCTGGATGAGCTGGCTGGCAAGTAAACTCGCTACTTCCAGCCCTAACCCATCTGAGGGCACCACACTAGGGAACATGGGTGTATCTGATATCCTTTTCTAACTACTCTTAGTTTTGCATAACTTGCTGGCTATTGACCAGAATTACTTTCTAGAATGGCCGCTTGAATAAAAACCACTGATAGTACAGTGGAATAATAAAGCTGCCACGCCTGGGCTGCAGACATCTGAATAGCCTGTAGATGGTGGCAAAAATGTACCCCAAATGCTTTGCTGCCAATTTCGCAGCCTTCTGGTTTTGCAGCCCAAATACTGTAAACAATTGGCACAGTTGCGTTTAATTTTTGAGAAATATGGGCTTGTTAATGTTCAGAATATTTGAGTCTTCGTTTCAGGCAAAGAATGAAAGAAGAGTTTCCTGTCCAATTCTCTGAGCAAAGTGAGCCACTGTTCCTGCACAATTAGAATTGTTAATTGATTTGAAAACACAGAGCTTTGAAGGTAGAAAAACGTTGACATTATTTCAGTAGGGAGATGTACTCCTGAGAGGGGGAACCGCAGTCCAATTTCTTTCCTTGTTTGTTGAATATATATCGATAAAAACACCGTGAATCATGCAGTAAAAACTGCTGTGCTGATATCATAAATCTGAGATAATAAAAATTTCATTGTTGAAACAATAAAACAGACTTTTATTGTAACACAGAGTATCCTCCTAAACATTGTCCTTTTAGCTTCTTCTAGTTAAATGTATGCACAGTTTTACAGTCTATAAACAGATCTGGAATAAAAGTTAATAAATGTCAAAATTTGCATTTCAAAAAATTCTTGCTGCATTTTAGGGAAGATCAATCTATGAACCTTTCAACATTATGTCAAATGAAATGCTAATTGTACCTTTAGGAATTTCAGAGACAGTGACAAGAAACTAAATGCTCAGTTCCTTTGCATCAGCAAGTCGGATATAATTGTATATCTACTCTTGTGAACTTCTAAGGAACAAAAAAAGACAGAAAGAAAAAGAGAAAGAGAAAAAAATGGCACTGGAAAAAATGTTTTTCTGTTCTTTATATCAGGAGTATAAACTCCTTCAACCACCCTTCATTAATGTACATTCAAATAAAGCATGTTAACACACTGACAATGGACAAATCACACAGAGTTACGTTTATTCGTTTTATGTTTGTCAAACAAGCTGCACAGAGTTTCGAAAGTAAAAATATTTGCAACAGGGACCAACCTATTCTTGTCAAGTTGCTACAGTGGTATCAGAAAAGGACTTTTGCTTAGAACTTATATAATCCAGAGAGAACAATTCTCTCTCTATTTTTCACTGTTGAGTGGATGCATTCACAGCTTCAAAGAGAAAATGTATCCCTGGTTAATCGGAGATCTTCCATAAATTCTGGCATCACTTCAGAGCTGCTAACTCTGTCCAAGAATATCACCATTTGTAGCAATGGCTTCCAGAGCACTAGTATCTTTTCCGTCGCTAAGATAGTGACTTTGGACAAAGAAGTCCTCAGGATCTCCTGTCAGTTCAAAGCAACCAAGGTGTATTTGGCTAACAGCTGCGTTGCACCTCCATGATTTATCCCGTGCTTCTGCATGAATGATGGCTACAGGAATTCTATGTGGGTTCAGCCATGGTGTAATCTCACGGAGATGCACACCAGTCATGCCTCTACTTTCACTACGTTTTTGAGGTCTGCAGACGCTCTAGATGCAGTGATCTGAAATGCAGCTAAACAGCTGGGGGCACACCAGCATTTCAGGTGAGGGAAATGCCAAAGGAAAGGCAGTTTCCGTTTCTTCATCTCCAGCATAGTACAGGATGAGGCAAACATGATGCTTGATGGTCTATGATCAAGCTGCACATCTGAAGGGGGGGAAAATCACTGTGAAGACAATGGACTTAGGGCTGGGCCACTGAGAGAGGAAAAACTGGATCCATCATTAAGTTTTCACTCATGAAATCTCCCCTCACCTCCCCTTCTAGCAATAGGAAACAAGACTTACTCATTTCATTTCAGACTATTTAACAGAAGCTATCCATCGATGAGTGCTGCTGTAAAAAGTAAAGGGTGGCAATTGTGCTATCTTTTAGGGAAAACCTCTGATAAAGTTCTCATGTTCAACTTCCCAGGAACATTTCAAGACTTCACAGAATTCAGGATGAAAATCAGTGGGTGTTACTCCTGAGAATTTTTCGTGAGCATTTCATTTTCTCCTAGCCTGAGGCTGAAATTCTTTCCAATGTTTTTGGCCTTCCCCTAACTAAAATTTTCTGTTCTCTCTTTTGCTTTTTTTTTAAAAAGAATCAAACATTGAACGCTAATAAAGACCATTTAAATAAAAGGGGCCATTAGTCCCCAGTTTTATATGAGCTTACATGCTTTCACTGTGCAAAGTGTGTTATTAATTTAACATGCCAGATTCATAGGTTTCTGCAATATCAGGTTTGATGTATTCATTATCGGCACTCAGTACATTAATTCACGCTGAAGTCCGGTAAATCAAAATTATACCATCTGGCTTCCTGTTCTTAATGATGAATTTGATGTAAGGGTGATTAAGATAGTTAGGCTTTTGAATTTTAATGTAAAAATTAGGGGATTAAAAAGGCATTTAGAAATGACCAATAGTTAGAATAAACTTACTGACAGGGTCTAATTTGTGTACTTGCTAGTAAAACTCCATTTTAATTAGCAGCCAGAGACTTTCTGTGCTGGCTTAAAGAGACAGAAGTTTAGTGATTAAGAAGATGAAGCTGTTAAATTGATAAATTGACCTTGAAATACTTGTAAGCTGGGAGGACATCTTAGTGGTTGATGCTTCCTGTGTCACAATGAACGTGCGGATATGGCAACCATGAGAAGGCAGACCTCTTAATTTTCTTCTGACTCACTGAGACAAGCTGCTCACGTCATATGGAGAGGCTTGCAAGATTAACACAAGATGTTCAGGTGGAGCAAAATGTCTTCCAATCCAGATTCTACCAGTGAAAGAAAGGTTTCTCTCCAGGAAGAAACAGGGGGAGGAAAAGGAAAAGATTGCACAAATTGTGTTTTTCAAATACAGAAGTTAGGATTGGCCATATCTTTTTTTGTAAAAATAAGTGCATGATCCAGATTGGAAGCCAAGATTCAGTCCTCTAAAGCCAGTAGCGGTACTGGAACTGCAAAACTTTTCAATAAAAAGCATTTGCCATCATGACATGGTTGCAAGATTAAGCATGTGCAAGGCTGTACCACTTCAAAGCACAGATGGGAGTATCACATACTTGAATGTTCCTTCCCACTCACAAAAAGAACCTGCATTTAGAAAGCTGGATCACTAAGGAAATGAAAATGTGTTTCTGCTTAACTTCAACTTTTCCATGTAGACTGATATTCCTTTGTAGAAACTCAGTTATACGTAAGTGCCTGTAGCTTGGCGGACAATAGCTCAGTTGCAGGTCTACCTTCTTAATGAGAATTAAGCTTCAGTCTGTCATTGGGGGCCACTGAGTCAGAATGGTTCACCATCTTGACTTGCCTTTAGCAATCACTTCAAGGACATTCCAATAATCACGTTGATCCCATCCACCTACCGTATCCATTGCCTCTCCTTTCTTCTGTTTCTCTCAGACTTGCCAGACATAATAATTTTTTTCCAAGTCCATCATCTGCTGTCATCACATGCCCAAAATGTGTGAGTTTCTGCTTACGGATCATCACCTCAAGGGAACAGTCAGCTTTTATTTGGTCTGGGACTAATTGATTGGTTTTTCTTGCAGTTCATGGAACTCTTAGAGTCTCCCGATCCATAATTCAAAGGTTTCTCTGTTCTTTCTCAGTGACCAGCTTTCACAGTTGTCCATTACCACTAGAAATATACTGGTATAACTCTTCTGATGGTTGTTGTCATTGGAATGTCCTTATCCTTCATGATCTGGTCTAATTTTTTCATTGCTTTCTTCCTAGGATTCATCTCTTTATTTCCCCAGCACACTGGCCATCTTATTCTTTCTTGAGTCCAAGAAAGCAATTTGTCCACCTTCACTTTTTCACCATCAACTCTAAGTTCTGTAAGCCTGCAAGCTGACGTTACAGTTCTCAATATAGAAATCAACTTTGATTTTTTTCATTTCCATTTTGTGGAAGTTTCCTAGTGAGTTCTTCTATGTCTTTTTTGCTAATAAAGTGCTATTGCCTGCATAGCTCAAATTATTGTTTTAGCTTCCAATTTGGATTCCAGTTGTCACCCATATTCCAATTTTGCCACTCATTATCTCTGTATGACTTGAAAAGATATAGGACAATATGCAACCTTACTTCCTCCCTTTGCTTTTCTGAGACCCTCAGTTCCTCCAGATTCAGCAGCTTTTTGTTTAAAAGATGCCTCAGAAGTATAATCAAGTGTTCTGGTGCACCCATTAGCTCCCCTATGTTCCACCACCTGGTACGATCCACCCAGTCAAAACCACTGCTGTAGATAATAAAGCAAAGATAAAGTCTTATATTTGATTGCTGACTCCGTTATTCATTTCATGTTAGCTATTTGCTCTCAGATCTCCCTGCATTTTCTGAAACTGCTGGTTCACTGGAAATTTCTCTCTCCATCTTTATTTTTCTTTTTTAGTTCTTAAGCAAAACTTGGGAGAGGAGTTAATGTGGTAGTTCATCACCGGTGCATTCTTTTGCATGTCCCTTTTCAAGAGAAGGCTACAGGGTCTTCTTCCATGTTTGTTGACCTAAAGCTGTTAGCATTTTAGCCTTCTCTTCTCCTCCAGCTTTAAACAGTTCAGCGGGTACTACTCCCATTTGCTTTCCTATTCGACAGCTGGCCTATTGCCTGTCACCGACTCTCCAGTGGAATTAGTTTGTGAGTATATCCTTGTCTGCTCTTTCTTTTCCTGCCTTTCTACAATCCCCCTTGAAAATGGTTCAGTGCTCAGTTTCTGTCTTCTTTCAGCCTCATTTCCCTACCTTGGACCCATTCTGTAATTTTGTTATCATTTCTCTGATCTTCTTTCAAAAGCTTTCTCGTGTTCATCTTGTTAGATTCATCACTGACATTTTTATTGTGATCTCTATCTTGGAGTCTAGTTCAGTGCTCCTGCATCCTGCTTCTTGCCCAAAGCCTTCTGGCTCCTTCTTCCCCTAGCTCTCATGCAAGCTTGCTCTTAAAAGCATTTGGATCTTTTTCTTTTTGAAATATTGAGAATGTTTATTTTGCTTCAGTGTCCACAGTCTTCTTATCTCTTTGTATAGTTCCTCAGGGTCTCTTCACATGTTAAGAACACTAGATAAGTTCTTTACATTGATATTATACTTTCGCTGTATGTTGTCCAAGTCACACCTTGCTGGCATGCTCTCTTTCATCTTCTACATATAACATGTATATTTGACACCAATTATCCATGTTATGTCCCACAATCTGCATATTGACATGTCTTGGCTGACTAGGTTCTACTTCTCCATCTTCCATTATCCATTCTCCATCTTTCCTATTATGGGCTCTACTGGATTCATACATTGGCCAACCAGTGATGTCCATTGCAGAGTCTGTGTTTAGATGGTTTTAAGCATATATTGAGAAGAAAGAAAAGAATTATCTTTGAAACTCCATTTATTATTAGATTTCCTTTAGGAATTCAACGTTGCCTTTATAAGGACTCCATCTTTCATGGATGAGGGTGGATTTGAACTGGGGACTCCCCAGTCCTAGTCCAGCATATTAATCACTATGTACATTGTACTATAATGCAAGAGCTAGATTAACAGAGCCAATGCTCTGTTGCCCATTAGTAGTTTTATGTTCTTTTTTGGTGTTGCATCTAACATATCTTGCTATCTGGCATGGAATTTCATCCTTCATTGTTTTTGTAGTTGGTGCATATACTTCTATAACACTGATATAGTAGATTAGTAGGTAGCTACTAATTCTAATAGATATAATTTTGCCATTTTTTTTTTATTGCAGCCGAGCACATATTTAGCAATGTCCTTTTTGTGTATCATTGCCACTGTATTCCTTTGTGTGGACGCTCATAATGATCCAAGTTAAACCAGCCAATGCTGATCCACTTAACTTCATTTATTCCTAAGACATCCAATTTGCTATGCTTCATTTCTGCTTATAACAGTTTCTAGTTTTCCTTGGTTCATGCTCCTCACATTCCATGTTCCAACTGTGTGTGCCCTTGTAAAGCCAGGAACTCCTTTTTCATTACGGGGACCATTAGTAACCAAATTTCCTTGCAGGCTTGGTCTGGCCATGTTCTCACCTGAAGATCAACTCATAGAAGTTTCATGCTCTCTCTCCGTAATTGAAGAGTGCCTTCTGACATTTGGGGTGGGAGGTCTAATCATCCAGCACATGTTTGACTAATGTCCATCTTTTGTACTTGGCAGCATTCCTACAAAGTTCAACAACAAACAAACTCAGTTCAATCTCACAGGAGCTGTATTTCCTCTGAAACACTCTTGCTTTGGCAACCTCCCTGAAAAAGGAAGCACAACACACACAAGACACACCGGGACAACAACATCGTATCTCAGTTAAGAGCTAACTATTCCATAGCAAAATGATTTTCAATTTTTAGACATTTCCTTCACTAACTGAAGGAAATTTGAGCTAACTTTCAGTTCAACGCCTGTAACTTTGTTGTTAAAGAGAACATATATAATCCAAACACTACATTTGCATATTGAACTCAACTAAAATGTGATGGGTTTGTTTTGTAGTTACAACATTTTGTGCAAATGCAGCCCCTTCACAGCCTCTGTTGCTGGACACAGACTCTTTATTCTGCCCAACGGTAGGGCTGGCCATTATTCCTTTCACAATCATTGATGCACTGAAGGAAGCAGCCCTAAGAGCAACAGTCTTCTGCCACAGACGGAGACACACCACACCATTACCCCCAGACATTCACTGCCATGATTTTTTTTTTTGGGGGGGGGGACAACCTATTCAGACAGGAGGCAGCAGGTATACGTCATAGTGATAATCAGGTGGATTAATTAGTCATATCATATCTCAGCTGCCCAAATCTGCACAAGCAATAGACAACAAGGAAGAGATATAGAAAACTGATTTCTACCGTCCAGCATTTTTGCAGCCCAGATATTGTCTGTCTGCTTTAATTCAGCACAAGATGCAATGCTATATAACAGTTAAGTTGTCAAACCTATAGCAGGGAGACCCAGGATCAAGTCCCTACTTGATTGCAAAGCTCACTGGATGACTTTGGGCCAATTGCTTTGTCTTAGCCCCATCTTTGCGGATTAAAATTAGAGGCAAGAATGCCATATACGCCTTCCTGAGCTTCCAGAGACACAATAAAAATGAAACTAAATAAATAAAAACAAATGAAGAAACAAATAAATACATTGCAATTCAGAAAAAGCTTTCTAAAAATGGTATTCTTTATTTTAAGAACAGGTCTAGTTTTTATAAAGATATATGTCCAAGCCTGGAGCAAGTCTTGAGTAGACTTCAGTGATTCCTCTCAAATGTCTCTTGTCTAGATATTTCTGATTTCTCTCTTCCCTTCCTCCTTCCTCCCATTCCTTTCAGTGTAATTTCCAAGCTTACTGCAACATTGGAGTCCATTGGAGCTGGGCGGCCAATACATTTTAAAAATAAATAAATAAGCAAGTAAGTAAGTAAGTAAAAACATGCTTTGAAGCCTACGATAGCAGCAGCAACTGCTTAAGGTTAGGCAAGATGGAAGGTAACGAAAGAGGAGAAGTTTATATGGGGTCTTAATCGATGAATGATTAGCCATGAGCTGAAGCCGCTGGGGAAGAAATGGAATAAGATGCCACGATGACTAATTTAAGCCCCACACATTTCAGTGATCATTCAGCCCAACCTTTGCCAGCTTGTAGGAAAGAGGTGTAGGGATAGACTGAAAAAAGTCAGCATGGATTAAAATAAAAAAACAATCAAACAAGCAGTGATAGCCTGGTAGCTTCAAAATAATCATAGAAGCCAGATAGAAATACTCTTTATAATATGCAGGCAATATGAAGCAGACGGCTGTTGTGAACAGGGGGCTTGCTGTAGGGCCAGCCCTCCTTTAAGGCAGAGTGATATTAGAGCCTCAAGCAGCCTCTGCTGGTGGGAAGCACCAGTTCGGGACACCGGGGTTTCTCCTGGGGCTGCCTTGAGGTGTGGTGGCAGTACCCTATCCTCAGTGCTGGAATAAAGTTCAATTGGTCATCCAGTCAACATCTCCATGGGGAATAGGGAAAAGTCTCCATTTTATCTTCCACTGCAGGCAGTAAATTGTCTTGTTAGCTCCAATACTTATGGTAAATTCAAACTCAAAGGCATGTTGTATAACTCAAATTCATTGTATTTGGCCTATATCCTGCAGCAAAAAAATAAGGGGGGAAGCAAGGCAGTTCCTAGAAATTGGAAGAATGGGAGAAATAACTCCAGTTAAATGTAGATGCTCCTCAGCTTCCTGAGGAGAACTGGGACCTGGGTGACTTCCCCACCTTTTCCTCAATGTTTTTCTGTGTGGTGGTTAAGGCACCAGGCTAGAAACTGGGAGACTGTGAGTTCTAGTCCAGCTGGGTGACCTTGGGCCAGCCTCTCTCTCTCTTGGCCCTAGGCAAGGGCAGTTCCAAATATCTTGTCAAGAAAATTGCAGGGATTAGTCCAGGTTGTCAACAGTCACGGTTGACTCGAAGGCACACAGACACACACATGCACAAACCCAAAAAGGTGTTTACGAATTGAGGATGGTGTCATCCAAATCCATTAACACTCTATGAATGTGTGAAAGGGACCTCACCTTCTTACTTGGAACAACCAAAAGACAAACAATTCTCTGTTCCTGAGCTGAATGTTAAACATTTGCTAGTTATGTGACCTTGGCCCTGGTTCATCTCCAGACGGGGCAAGTAAATGCTTGCCACCTTAATTTGTCTCCAGCCCTAAAGAAGAGACCATCCATGGAGATTCCAGGAATTTCTTCGATCCTGTCCATCCTCCTTATTCATTGTCTTCCCCTTCCTCTATTTCTTTAATCCTGACAAACATAATCATACAGATGGAGATAATAACTATGGTAGAGGTAGAAGATGTAGCCTCTTAGCAAGTAGCAATCTCTGGGCAACCTTTTCTGTGCTTGAAAACTCAGTGGAGTTGGGTTCAGTTAGCCCTTGTACAACAGACCCTAGGAAATCTTGGAGTTGAGGTCAAGAAATTGGGAAACGGAGGAAAAAAATCCACCCCGCGTCTATATTGCTGTCAAGAAAACCAGTTAGACATATCGCCAAAGTCATGGGATAGGATCTGGGGGTTAATGAGCCCACTGTTGTGATTTTGTGCTCTTTCTATGACTTGAGTTGGGTTGGTCTTATTTCCTTATTTCCGTCCTCATTTCCTTATTAATTGTTGTTGGTTTTGGGTTTGCTTGGTTTTAATCCTACGTGTGCTACCCAGAGTTGCAGCTGTGAGATGGGCAGCTATATAAATTTATGTAATAAATAATAATAAACAAGTAAGTCCCCAGGAGCTTAGCTCGACTTAGGAAATTTGATTTCATTAAATGTAGTCGCTGAGCAAGTTCTGTGAAGGAAGATACATTTAAAATATCTAAGGCTTTTGTGAAGTCCTTTGACACTTGAATCAAACCAATGAGGTGAGAAAACCTGCCTTAATATAAAAATAAAAACCAGGAATGAAAATGCTCTATGTCAGTGTTTGAGCCAAATGCTAAATTTTGAACATGCCATAATATTCTAGTTCTCATTTCTCTTGCAGAATTTACACATCACTTAGTCAAAGTACACCACCGAGGGGCTAACTAATAACATAAAACAAGAACATTTGTATATATCAATAACATGAAGGATTTTTATTCCTTGGCAAGTCAGGGAATACTTTAAAACCCTTATATTTCAGAGGAAATCGAATCCTGACTAACCTCTACAATTTATGTCATTTTAAATAAGATATATTTGAATAAGTATATTTTCATGCCCAGAAAAGAGTGATGTCTTCTTTTATAAGCTCATCCTGTGACACAGTTGAGTAGGTAGGTATATTGATTTTTTTTTTCTTTTCTGATGGCAATGAAGTGTAAATGGAAAATATCAGACTTGGCAATCGCTTAAACCATGTGAAAATTTCTGAGTGAAGGCTATTAAAGTCACTTTGTGATCTCCCTTGATGACCAAGGGAGGGAAAACATTTCTACATTTCTTCAGATCCTTTGTGTGACAGCTAAGGAGAATAACATTTTTTCTAATATGCCAGTTTTAGTCTCTGGTTGAGAATAACCTCAGTGCTTTCTTATGTCACTAGCAGAGGGAAGATGAAAGACTTGGCCTTGTGTAAATGGCTTTGTCTAACCATCAGTCTTTAGCTCTGCGTGGCAGCTCTACTATTGACATTAGCTGGTGCACTGGGGGAAATTGAAGGGAGTTAAATGTGACCTTGACTTAGTTGTTGAAGTAGAAATGAACTCTACTGAGAACATAGAAAAAGAGACAGAGAGAGAGAGAGAGAGAGAGAGAGCGGTTTCTCTAAATTCATTTCTTTTTTTAATGAGTTTAACAACACCCTTAGGACTAGCAGGAGAGGGAGAAAAATATATTTCTTTCATTGCTTGTGTTGTTCTTGTTATTATTTTTTGTATAATCACCACAGGTTCAGAATGCTCTGGATGATCACCTTTATGTTGTGTTTTGGACTCAGCTCCTGAAAAATATAGACACTGCATTGATAACAGTGGACCACCAGGTTGTCCATGCAGCATTTTGCAATTGTATGTTAATCCCCATCCCCCCTCTCTTCACCGTGGCTGAAAAATCACAAAATCTGGAAAACAGCACTTCTAATAGCATTGCATTGTCCATTAGATAACACTGAAATTGCATTCAGCTACCTGCTGGTAATCATATGTTTCTGAAATGCGGTAGATGGCAAGTAGGGTAATCAAGATTCTTGGGAACCAGACTAGTTTGTTTTCTTTCTAAAAAATCCTGGTATAATTCAACAGAGTGAGAATTGAATGAACATGACGTTGGTTAGGTAAACAGAAGGGGCAATGGGCCTTTCTCTCGCTTTTTGTTTGAACAAAGCCATCCACATATCATCTTTTCTTTATGTTGTGCATTCTAGAACCTTGTTGTGGTGTTCATGAATTTAATCCCAAAATAGTGGGATGTCAGAGTTTCTGGGGATGCTGTTGTTCTACATACTTTTTCAAATAAGCTACTGAAGACTTTGGGCACCTTAAGAAGTTGTGAGAGACTGCAGCAGGATGGCAAAATGCTTTACGCTGGGGTGTCTTTCTGTGGTGTTGCCCAAGTTCTTCTGCAAGCATTCAGACACCTCCTCAAGATACCTGAAACACTCTTGTGGATTTCATTTCTTTCTTCTCACGCAAGGATATTGCACCGAATTTGAAAAAAATCTTTTCTATCAGAGAAGAAAGCTACCACTCATGGAATGATGGAAGAGGATTGCTTTTCCTAATTGTGACCCAGAAAAAAGGACATGAGGTTTCACAGCCCACCTTATTTTCGTATACCTAGGTTGGCTGTAAAAGCAGGATATCTGTTTATGGTCCGCCGTAATTCACAGTCTGTATGGTGAACACAGTGTGTACAGGTCTGAATAGAAGGTAGTCAGAGGAAGCTGAGACAAATAAATTCCAGTCACAGAGCTGTCTATTAGGAATGGGGTGAAGGTAGTAGGGGTCAGGTTAAAGAGAAATTTTGTAAAAGAATGAAGGACACAAAAGCAAATGGATAGATTTAGTAAGGGTACTCAGTGTTCTGAGTTCAATTCCAGAAAAAGGTTTCAGCGCACTTGGGAGTAAGAAAGGAGCAACTCTTTAAAGCAACTTTGTCTTTTTCTGGGATCACATGGAAGGTGACAAGAGCAAAGGCCTCTTCTAAGCAGCTGCTTTAAAGAGTCCCAGATATGGCTACGTTCATGCCTCCATGTCCTGGGAATGAAATCTCTAGCACTGCATAGCCCCATGTTTTGTTCTGTTGAATAGGAAGTGAAAGAATTAAGCCAATTTTCCCCAAAAAGATGAGTTGGAGCTGCCAGGCTTTACATTTTTTGCCATTACGTCCAGCAGAACTTGCTTCCCCAGCTCTGCCAAAACTCTGAATAAATGGAAGATGGGGGATAACAAAAGAAATAAATAATCAATGAACAAGAGAGCGAAGACTGAAGTTAAGCTAATGTATTTCACCAAATATGTGCTTTTTCAGCTAGCATTTAAAGAAAGAAATGTGGTAGATTGTTGCTGTTCTGGGAAGAAATTATTGGCCAAATAAGGATTACATATTAACTATGATGTAAGGCCATCCAAAGTCACTGAAAAGGATCCCTGAAATCCTGTGGCTGATTTTTACTATGTAATGATATGAGCTGAAATCAATACTCAACAAGATAAGTTTAATCCAATAAGTCTCATTCGGTATTCAGAGCAGGACAACCCAATTCTAGCCATATTTTAACAGAAATGGGAAGCAAACACCATTGATTTGAATGGCCAGAGTTACCTCCTCTCCCTTTCACTTTCTCAGTTCACCCTGTCTGTAGACACATTAAAAAATGGTCCTTCACACATAGGTTACATAAATTCCATTTTTTTCTCTGGCTCTTTGATCTTAAGAGATAAGAAAAGTTCTTAGCTGTCAGTGGCAGGAAACCTTATTAGGAATACACTTTATTTCACTAGCCTATAATCCATAATATTAATTATAAAAGAATTCTTTTTATAGTCCCTTGTATAAAGCATGTATGCTAAGCTACTGTTGTTGTTCTTATTCAGTGTTCAGTGCACTACAGCAATGTTATTATCACGCTGTAAGCAAGCCAGTGTTATTGCTATCGGAAAGGGGGCTGAGAGAACGTCATTTTCTCTGCCTGCCATCAATGCCTGCCTGGGATCACTAAATGATGAGATGGTATATAATGGAGCTTGCAGATCACTTTATTTGACTATTCCACTGGCTCTCAAAATACGTTGTAATTTATTGGCTGTGCTTCCAAATGCAATTCAGAGTGAGTTTGTTCTACTTCAGCAATAACCATGATACCTCAATTGTTCATATACTCTAGTCTACTGTTAACACTAACTGTGGAGATAACACTAGCTTTGATGGCAATTACTGATTTAGCAGTCATTAGGTCTGTGCAATGCTTCAGTTTTGATTAAAGAGAAGTGTTTTGAGGGGTCTGGGGAAGTGCAAATGTGTCGGCCTTCCCAGGTAGACCAGACAGGAAGCATGACCAGATGAGCTAATTCGACTTTATTGTAAGGCTACATTAACAGAAACTTGCAAGTCTGAAAGTACAATCCTCCCCCCACCTCTTTTACAGCCTGATAAGTGAGGGAGGGTCCCTTCTGAGTTTCTTTCTTCACCTGTTATGCAGCTGCAGGCTACCCCGCCCCCTTATCTGATCATTCCATAGGCAGCAACTCTTCCCCCTGTCTCCCAAAATCATTCCCACATATACCATTACATCACGTGGCACCATTCTGCAACTCTTTAAAGTACTTGTATCTTTTCCTTAGGTCACGTGTCACCTGCAGAGGGCTGTAAAAGACAAGGCTATTTTAGAGAGAAGCGGACAGGTGCTGTGTTTGCAGTCCTATGCTCTCTGAATTATTTCTGAAGTACCATGCAGCCAGTTATTGGTTATTTCAAGGGACAGTAAGAACAAGGCCACTGCTGAGTTTGATCATCTTTACTGCTTTGACAATGATACCTAGCTTCAGAGGGATTCAGATAATCCCCCATGGGTCTGTGGGAGCTACTCCTACACCTACTATACTGCCTTTAACACAGGAGAGAAGCATCTTTGTGCACGTGGAAATCCTTTTAGAAGGGACACTAGCAAACTAAGGTGTATCATTTATGCGTTCTAGACATGCATATACACACTTTTCATTGTATGTCAAAAGGGAAGCCTACTTTTTTCAGTTTCAGGTTCCCTACGTAGCATTTTTTAATGTTGTTTCTTCTTCTTTAATCTATAAAACTGTCCTTGATATTCAATTCATTTCTGCTTTGGTGATCATCTTCTATATATTGACTTATTTTGTAGGGCTGCAGAATCAACAGATTTCGCCTTTTAGTGCATAAGTTACCTATTTCAACTACAGAAAACCCTTTGGGTTTTTCTCCTCATAACAAATTGAATGAAAATGGGTTTTACTGGTAAATGCAGAGTATGTAGCCAGAACACACACATACAATTTTTACAAAGTGGTAAAAAAGAAGATATTAATATACAGGACCTCTCTTTATTTTATCTCTCCCAAAGTCCTGCAATGTAGGTTGGATTAAGAAAAAGAAACTGGCATTAAATCATCAGCTAAGTTTCCTTAGCTCAGGTAGACTTGAACCTGGTTCTCCCAGTTTTATTTCAAAATCTCAAACACTACTTCAGTCCATACATATTCTACCTCTGTCCAGTGATACTCTTCTACCATTTGGTAAATTCCTTCATTACAAATGTCCATATGAAATCCATGAATAACAATGGTGATGTAGCGGTCAACTGCAATAACAAAGGTTTGGACCTCTGACCCCTCTAGTCCAGCAGTCTGTTCCCACAGTGGCCAACCAACTGTCCAGGGAAACCCACTAGTCTGAAGCCCCTTCAGAAGCAGTCCCACTGCCATCAAAACAAATAGCCACTGACCTCATTGAATTGGTTCAACATTTTTTGAAGCTAGTCAAACTGATAGCTAGCACCACATCTTGTGGTAGTGAATTCCAAAGTTTAATTACACATTATGTAAAAAATATGTCCTTTTTGTCTGCCCTGCTTCTTCCAGGATTCACCTCATTCAGTAATCTCTGGTTCTAGCATTTTGGGAAGGCTTCCACTTGTCTACTTTATCCACACCACCCATAATTTTGTACACCTCAATCATGTCCCTCTCATTTGCCTTCTTTCTAGACTAAAAAGCCCCAAATGTTGCAACCTTTTCTCACAGGGAAGCTGCTCCAGCCATTTGATCATCTTAGTTGTCCTCCTCTGAAACTTCTCTGGCTCCACTATCTCCTTTTTGAGGTATGGTGACCAGAACTGCACACAAAATTCCTGATGAACCAGTCACCCCACTGATTTCCATAAGGGCATTATGATATTGGCATGTCTGTTTTCAGTACCATTTATTATTAACCCTAACATGCTGTCAACATCTTCCTCGAAGTGTTAATATTATTCCAAAATTTCTTCTCTCATCAGTCACTGCTAGCTCTGATCCCATTAGTTGTAGGGGTAGTTGGGGTTTCTGGCGCCAACGTGCATCACTTTAAACTTACTGACGTTGAATGACATCTGCCATTTTGACACCTACTCCCCCAATGTGCAGAAATCCCTTTGGAGTTCTTCACAGTGCCTTATTGTTTTTACCACTCTGAACAATTTAGTGTCATCGGCAAACTTAGCCAATTACAGATTATTTATAAATATGTTAAAAAGCACCAGTCCTAGGACATTCCTCCATTGTGGGAAATGCTCCATTTACTCCTGCTCCTGGTTTTCTATTCTTTAGTCAGCTGCTGATCCACCTGTCCTTTTCTTCCATGGCTGCTAAGTTTACTGAGAAGTCTTTGCCTTATCAACGGCTGCTTGAAAATCTAAGTAGATGATGACTCGCCCTTATCCACATGTTCATTAACACCCTCAAAAAACTCTAGTAGATGAGTTAGACAGGACCTTCTCTTAGTGAAGCCGTGGTGGGTATCCTTGAGCAAGGCCTATGTCTCCAAATGTTTGGTAATTTTAATTGCAGTTTCCACTACCTTCCCTGGAAGAGATGTTAAGCTGATAGACCTCTAATTCCCTGTATTTCCCATGAGCCTTTCTTAAAAATGGAGTTATCTTGGCTACCTTCCAGTCCTCAAGTACAGAGGCTGAGTGTAGAGACAGGTTGCATATTTCAGTTAGGAGGTCCACAATCTCAGCTTTAAGCTCCTTAATAAACCTTGGGTGGATGCCATCGGGATGTTCAATGTCTCAGTAAGTCCTGGCACTGCTTCTCTTGCCACCACGGTGTGGCTAAGTTCATCTGTTCCCTTCCTGAGAATGGGAATTCAGGCTCAGGGATCTTCCCCAGTTCTTCCCCTATGAAGATGGAGGCGAAGCATGTGTTAGCTTCTCTGCAACTTCCTTTTCGCATCTTAGCACCCCTTGGACTCCTTCTTCATCCAAGGGACCAATGGCCTCCCTGGCTGGCTTCCTACTTCTAAAGTGTTTGAAGAATCTTTTATTGTCTGTCTTCACCGTTTTGGCAACATGCTCCTCAAAGGCTCCTTTTGCCTCCCTCACAGTCTCTGTCTTTCTCTTGCCGGTGTTAGTTCTCCTTTTTGTTTGCTTCATTAGGACAGGCCTTCTGCTTTCTAAATGATACTTTCTTGGCCCAACAGCTTCCCTTACAATGCTAGTCAACCATGCTGGCCTCTTCTTGGGCTTTTTATGCAGTTTTATGTGGTCAGATTCCAAGATGTGGACCATGTGTCTTTCTGAAATAAATATCCAGGAGTTACAGTAGCTGCAGTAACTTTAATTTATTTACGTCAACTAAATCTGTACATATATAGCTTTTTGGGTATCCCTGATTTCGTTTTTCTCCACAGTGGCTGGTGCTGAGTTTGAGAAACTGCCCTTAAAGAAAAACTCCTTATTGGGTCTCCTCCTGTGATCTTCTCCCTGTTTCCTCCTGTTCGTTTTCCTATCCAAGGCCTCTTTCTTCAGCCTACTAATTCCAAACCCTGGGCGCACGGATTCCCAGCCCACACACGATTTCCTTGCTTCTCATGTTATCCCCCAATCAGTTTGCACCAGCTGCAGTCGTTTCCCCAACTTTGCTGCAAGCATTGGCTTACATATGCATTTACAAGGTTTGTTCATGTTTCTTGACATATTTGTCTTCCCTTTCAAACAAAGGAAAAGTTCTTTTGCAAACTCTTTGGAGAATTTTCCACATTTTTTTTCTCCTAATAATTAATGTCTGCCACATCTGTCAGAGATTCCACACTAGATACCTTGTGCAAATTTTCCCCATGATTTGATGAAATTAATTACGTTGCTTTTAATTCTCCATGTACTTATCTATTCAATATTAGCCCTTTTACCCTCCAGTAACTTTGGGGGGAAGGCAGAGAAGTGGGGGTAGTAGCATTACTTGTAAGTTACTCGTCATTCTCAGCACCCCCTGCCTCCCCTTTGTAAATCCTTTGCACTGCAGTCCAACAATTCTTTAGCTTGGTAACCATCTTTTTGTTTTCAGAACATGCATTTGCTTGGGGACTGGTATGAAGATGCAACACACACACACACAGACACACACACACACACACACACTGTAAGCCACAGTTGCCATATTGTGCATAAAGTTCCATATGACCAGCATTCAAGGCATAAGGCTTGGTCCCTGGTGGGGGGATTCGGCTATTCTGGATTCTTCTCCGTTCAACATTTAGAAATGAAGCGTCTTGCTCCATCCTGGCGCTCATCCAGATGTGTTGGGACTGGAACTCCCAATCTTCCTGTGCAGTTCGTAGTTGTTTGGGGAAATTATTGTCAATAAGAAGTAAGCCTGCTCCTTCCACTGAGAAGGGGCAATTGCTAAGATTTATGTGCAATGGACTAAGGAAGAAGAGAAAAACAAAACACCGGAACTCTTTTTCTGTTTCTAATTGGCCAAAATCGAACAATGGACATACTGGCATCTAGGATTTGAAGTTCAGCTAATAAATAAAATCCGGGTTGTTTTTCTGGTGATATTAATTTCTTCCATCACATTTTGCATATTTTAGGAATGCCCAGAAGAGCCACAAGATGTTCCATTATTATCATATTGGCTTGAGACTGTTTCCTCTGTGCTCCTCTTTCCTCGTTCCCTGTTTTTGCGTTTGTTATTCCTGCCTCACCATCTTCCTTTTCTCTGGCTCTTTCTTCTAGCCCTAACACACATCCATGCATTCTGCACATGTGTGGCCTTCTCTCCTCAATAAGGGTAGACACCCCCCCCCCCCGCCATTTCCAACCATCCCTTTAGCAGCTGATAAATCACTGATGATTTCAGGGGCCATTTCCCTTGGTCCCCCATCTAGGAAATCCGCTTTGCTTCCACTGCAGTCCAACTCTAGGGGTGGGGTAAGAATGCTGCAGGCAAAGGCCATTTTGGAATTATTTCTATTATTTCTGGAATGCAAATGCTCTATCAGCGTCATCTACGAGTGTACAGTTGTGCGCTCAGATCCATGTCAAAAAAGGGCCAGGGACCCACTGTAAGTGACCAGCTTGAAACTCTCAGCTACATGAGGCTGTTTCCCCTTGAAATGTACGTGTAGTTCAACCTTGCTGCACAGAATCTCTTGTGTGTTTTTCCTTCCTGCCAGTAAATGCTTGCTCCATTATATATTATTAGATTTGAGAATAAACTTGTGTGAAATTTTCCATCACACTATATCTGCTGTCTGTGGAAGAGCATTAAGGTGAGAGACTTCAAATAGTCTAATGTGACTGTCCTTGAAAGAAATTACTGTAGCAATACCAAGGAGACAAACTTTCATCCCCAGGACTGTACTGCAGAAGATAGAAGCATTCTTGCTATTTATTTATTTCATTTATATTTAATATAATCTCTCTTTGTCTGTCATCCATGGCACTTTATAGCAATAAAAAAGTATAAAATATAAGAATGAAAACAGTTAACATCAAGGCAAAGTAACATCAGCATCATTGAAATCAAAATAAACAAAGAATTAAAAGCTTGGTGAGACAAATGGTTAGTGTACAGTATGTGCCTTGCCTACATAAGGCCCTAATAACATCCTTTGCTCGCTCTTTCCCCAAATTAATGGTTCTAAAGGCACTTTTGAATATTATACCCCAAAGGGAATATCAACAATTTTGAACGGTCACTTAACAGAGTATCATTTGTCCAGCAAATCTGAAAGTTTAATTGGAACACCATGCATGGTGCTGAAAGACTTTTTACTTTCTTGGACGACCAGAAAGTGATTAGCATATATAGTTTGAAAATACATTTAATGTAACATGTGCATCTCTTATTCTGTTGCCTCTTTGACAAATGATTTAGTAACAGCAAATCCAACCCTTGTCCTCCTGAGGTTGCTGTATGGGCCACTTCTTCCAGAAAATTTTCTTCGTTGTGACCTTTCACTCACACAAATTGTCATAAGCAGCTGGTGGCAGTAATGGCCCAAAACATGTGAAGCAGAACCCATGTTGGGGGTAGTTTCAAAAGTACATGTAGATGTACAGCATTATGATATGGTTCGTGGGGTCACGAAGAATCGGACATGACTTAATGACTGAACGACAACAACAATGATTGTGTTGGAGCAAAAGAAGTGAGACCACATGAACCTGGCCCAGAGTTTACAAGCATTACGTCATTATTGTCACTGCCCTTGTTCATTAAGGTATTTTTTTAAAGCGGAAGGCCCTTCCTTCTGCACACAACAATAACTTGCATTAATCAGGAAGATAGTGTGATGAAGATAGAAGTAATTATTTTGAAGAAACCAAAAGGAACTTAGGAAGGAAGATTCTGAGATTCTTGCAGTTCTGTCGTTGCCTGACTTTTATAGCAGAGCCATGACCCCGTTGCTCTTCAGCAACAGCTCTAGATTTTTCAGCTTGTGTTCTTGGTAGATAATGGAGAGTTGGCTTGTTGACACAGATGGGCAGCAAAAGTTTTAGACCACGAACGTTTGCAGGGCAAAAGTGACAGCATGCAAATCATGCTTCCTTTATAATTTGCGTCAGGTGCTTCACACGACTGGACAAAATTACATCCTCTGCATTAATTGCACGATGCCTCACCATGCACATGACCACACTGTGCCTCGTACCAGACACCTAGTTTTTCAACATCTGAGATAAAAGCACGAGAGCTTGTGTAATACCTGGAATCAGCCTAAATGTTTAGCTTCCCGTTCAGTGCTGAGTCTTTGCTTCCCATGGTGCTCTGTGCCTGCAAAGTCATCCTTTGCCCTTGATTTATGGCCTGCTGTTTGTTAATCATCCAGTCTGTCACAGTTTAGTTTGTTCATTTACTAAACTTTCAGCATGCACTTGGGAATCAGGTATGAGATGCTGCCTTGGGAACGGTCAGATAAGAGAGGACATCGCCCGCAGCTGCATAATGGGTGGAGGAAGAGGATCAGAAGGGACCCCCCCTAACTTCTCAGACTGGAATTTGTACTTTCAGACTTGCAAGTTTCTGTTAATATAGCCTTATAATAAAGTAGAATTAAGTCATGTTTCCTGTCTGGTCCACCTGGGAAGACAGACATCAATCGTGCAAGTCTGAGAGTACAAATCTCCCGCTGACCCCTTTACCCCATTTCTCAAGGTCTTTCTCGCATACCTTTACAACTGTATACCTCAGTGCTTTAAATTTTTGGTGTTCTTTGATTTGGACTAAATTACAGAGTGAGGGAATGTGGTTCTTTCTAGACCGTTAAGGTGGCTTAACCATAGCAAAAATTCCAGTCACTTCTTAGAATACCTAATGTGGATGGAGCAGGCCAGTGTAGGAATATTCTGGGCATTAACAATAGTAAGAGAGACCATTTTTAATACTCCTGCATATAATATCAAGAGCTTGTGATGCTCTCTGTTATTTGTGCATAGGGGAATGCTGAAGTTTGCAAAAGTAAAATAAATAAGGGGGGGGGGGGGGTTGAAGGCAACTGTCTCCAAAACAAATCCCTTCAGATCAGAGAACTGCATATATTTTGTAAATGTGAGATAAAAGACTGACCACTGGAATCAAAATGTAAATCTTGTAAGGAATGGAATACAATATCATGAAAAAGTCATCGCTAATTGATTGGAACATTAGATAGGATTATAAGCTGCTAAGAATCACTAGATCGCAGCGGGATATAAATTCAATCAATTGACCATTCAATAACAGAATAAGATTGTTCCACAGTGCAATGTTTCTTGTGGACCCCACCTCAATTGCTAACACTGTTAAACATCACTTCTTTTACGAGATCTTCTTAAATTTGCTTTATTGGCCTTTAGTCCTTCTTCTTCCTTGACATTGGAATAGTTTATCTCCCAGATGTCTAATTCTGGTCTGGTTTCGGGGTGCAGAACTGAGAAGACCTGATTGCAAATGGTTAAACTTTATTTATTGTGTACTGGCATTTTTGTGTTCCGAAAGAAAAGGGCAAAGAAGAAGATGGGAAGGGGGGAGTGTTGATACCAAGACAATTCAAACAGCAAAAACATCTTCAACAACCAGTAAATTGTGGCAATGGAACAGAACTATCCTAGATCTCTTCTTAGAAGGAGTAAGTACACCTCTGATAATCTGCACTCTATAGTTTGCAAAGTACTTTTAGAAGACTACTAGGTCTCTGAGTTCATCTTACCTCAATATAAAGCCATTGAAGAAATATGCACTTATCATATTAAAAATGCTTCATTAAAGTTTTAACGCAGGTGTAGTTGCTCAGGAAGCTAATGATGTAGTCTGAACACTTTACTCAAGACTGTACTGTGAAATTCTAGGTGTGATAAAAATGTAGGAGGGGAACTAGAGAGTGAGTCAGAACAACCTTGGGCCAACAGAGGAACTTCTCATAGGCTGTGGTTGAGCTCCACCTTGAGGAGTTTGGTAGTACCGCACCCTCCTTGATCCACGCAAGGTCCTATATCAAACCTCCAGAAAGTGGCTATATATAGACAGTATTAGGGCTACCAGATAGAGCCTGCAAAGATCCAGATGACCACTAGATGGCACCAACGAAGTACAGAAACTCTAATACTTTGCTGCCATCTAGTGCTTGTATGGATTTTTCATATAATGTTTTTCTTTCAAGCCTGTTTAAGAAGATAGATGATTGATAGATAGATGATGAAAGAAAGAAGAAAGAAGAAAGAGAGAGAGAGAGAGAGAGAGAAAGGAAGGAAGGAAGGAAGGAAGGAAGGAAGGAAGGAAGGAAGGAAGGAAGGAAGAAAGAAAGAAAGAAAGAAAGAAAGAAAGAAAGAAAGAAAGAAAGAAAGAAAAAGACTGAAGAACAAATATTGTTATTAGGACAATGTTCTACCACTGGCCAGTGGAAAAGAGCAGAATCATTTATAGTTATGATGAATGATTAGATCTTCCCAAAGGAATTTCTCATTTTTCAGAAAGTTGAAACCTACTCACTGCAGTTGGAACACTTCCTTTTTCTTGAAATGAGTTTATTGCCAGCTCTTAAATTAGCAGTTCACTGTTATTTGTGCACCACCTAGAGTCCCTCCAGATTGAGGTGGTCAGTCAATCAATCAATAAGCAAACTTCTATGTAAAGTTTGAATTATCTTTTACTATGCAGATAGGGCCCTCATGTGATTGAATGAGTATTAGCACTGTTTCTGCTACAACAAAAATATTTCCCCAGAAAAGAAATAGCTGCTGTATAAATTTCTCAGTTGATTTCTGCATTTTGATTGAGTGTCCCCATTCAAAAAAATAATCAAATTGAGTAAAATAATTACATATTATAATGAAATACAATTATAATAAAATTCAGGAGGCAATCTTGAATTTGGATTTAAAATAACTCTCATTGCCTCACTAGTAAAATACTTACTTGGGGAATGGGGTGTGGGGGTAGGGTTTACGGCTTGTGTATGAAGCCCAAGAGAACCAATCTGACATATTGTTTTATCAGATGGAAATTTCACAGAATGAAATGCATAATCTCAATCTGTGCAAGTTATATACAGGAACAGGTCTTTCATAAAAGGATCATTTTCAAAGATGCTCCTGAAGAATTTTAGACCCGGAGCTTTAAAAGTAAACATGGGCATCTTAAGTCCAGAAATATGTATTAGTACATCTGTAGCTCTTGCTGAAAGCTGTTTCTCCTGTTGAGTTCAGGGATTGTCCTATGTTGGGTCAGATGCAATGGCCAGGTTGAGGTATCCCCAGTGCCTACAAATGAACATCAAAATCCTTGGCTCCCAGAAAGTGATGCAGGCAAAGCTGGAAGAATAGATGATGCCCCAATCCAGGAAGCTATTTATCAACATTTTGCTTGAAATCCAAAGCTGCAATCTGCAGAAGAGGAACAGTTGTTTTATTCTTCTCCCTCTGGCTGTTTGCTGAGTCAAAATCATCCCTTTTGTGTTTCTATCTCTTGTCTCTTTTGAATGGTGTGTAAATGAGGTTGTGTCTATTGATGGCTGATGCGATGAATTCCAAGCTTCCAGGAATTCCCTAGTGTTTCTGGATTTAGCTTGGTCTAGGATGCTCACAGTTTCCCAGTTCACACTATGGTTGAGTCTGTCCATGTGTTGTGAGATTAAGGAGATTTCATCGTGTCTCCTGACTGCTAGCTGGTGTTCATGGATGCCTGTCTTCAAAAGAGACAATAAGAAAGTTAAGAAGGAAATAAAAAGACCAGAACCTGTCTTCTCCAGCAGCCTATACCCAGATAAGCAGGGACAAACAATCAAGCAGAAAGCAAACTCTAATCGAGGAACTACCAAGGAGACAAACAACGAAGCAGGCAAATAATCAAGCAGAAAACAATACCCTAATCAAGGACCTACCAGGGAGAAAACCAAACTCCTACAAACACTGGCAGGGCAAGCTACTGTATATAAACAGGGAGCGAACTCCACACTCAGTAGCACTGATGATGTTACCTTGTCAGGTAATGAAACGTCTGCAGTCGAGCAACCAGGCTCAGAGAGCACCAAGGACTCTACATATTTCTTCTGTGTTTCTTTGCACCCTGGGAGAAAATATAGTTGGAAACATCCAGCATGATGGACTGGAAGGACATGAGGGTTAAAAAAAAATAAAAATCCAAACCTCTTTAACAAAGAGATGTTTGTTGTATTGTTCTTGCTCTTGTTCTTTTCCCTGCACACCATCACTGTACAGATCGTTCATCTCTGTACATAACCAAACGTCTCAGGTTGGTTCTTTTTTAGTCTTTTCTGATGGGGTTCCTTGAGGATCTCATGCTAAGCTTCTCCTTCTTGAGGTTTTTCTTTTCTTTTCTTCCTTTCTTCTTGAGGTCATATCCTCCTCTCGAGTCTCAAAAGAACTTGGGTCTATTTTGCTTAGCCATATTCCCATGGCAAATACCGGATTCAGAGAGAACAGTCAAGGTCTACATTTTATTCCTGGTTTCTCAGGAATTCAGTTTAAATTTTGCTCTTGAGTCATTGCCAGTATGAAAACACAGCTCGCCCTCTTTTAAAAAAAACAACAAAACCTTGAGTACCTGTTTTTGATGTAAAAATCCATTGTGACATTTTGACAGCTAATGATTAAAAGACTTTTCTTGCATTTTACAAGCAAATAAGAATATTTAACCAGATAAGGAAACACACAGAAATGAAATGTCCTATTGTTGCTCAGTGTTAAAGCAGCTGTCAAATTTGAAATGATCACAAGCTGAGAACCAAAGTCCACTGAATGAATTTTTAAAAGAAACAGTTAAGTGTTTACATATGAAGCCTGGACAAGGAGCCAGCTAATAGATGCATTATGAGGTCATGGATTATGCAAACGTCATAGAAATAAGTATATGAATATTCAGGTTTCACAGTCTTCGTTGTAGCTGAGGACTGTCCGGGCATGCAGAAAGCTCCCAGGCGTCTTTGCCATCTGATCGGTCACTGACCCCACCCTGGGCTTCCTTGAACTCTCAGTAACCTGCCTAGTCTAGTAATTCATTTCCAGACAGAATTAACAGTCTAAATCTCCAGGACAAGGAGGGCTCCATGTAGCTGCTCCTTGGTGTGGTATGAAATGAGAATTGCCATTACTTTGAGTTTGCTTATTTTAGCATTTTACTGTAACTGGGAATGTAAGTTGCTTAAAGTTAATCCACAATCAAAGGGTTTATAAGCCATCATAAAATCAGTTTATCAGTCAATCAGTCCTGATCTAGGTGATGGTCTGGCTGAAATCTCGCATATTGAGAAAGCTTGGAGAACCGGTGGAGTGTCACGTGATGGGAGGAGAACAAGCCCTTGTCCTTGCTTCAGAAAAGGGAGAAAAGGAAAATCCAGCAAACTACAGTTTAGTTAATCTAACATTGGTATCTGGGAGTATTCTAGAGTAGATCATGAAGAGATCTATTTCTAAGTACCTTTAGGTGTCACTAAACAAAATGATAACTACCAGAAGCCCCCAGACATTCATCAGAACCAAATATTGTCAGATAAATCTGTTGGGGTACCTTGTATTCTGGGATGCTGTAGCCATGATATAGGTTGATGTCAGCAAAACATTTCACAAATACTAAAACACCTTGGAAGAACAGTCTGTTGCAAACTGACCATGAGCAAATGGTGTGATGTAGCTGCAAAAAAAAACAACAAAATCAACAGAATGACTGCTAACTAAATTCCTCCCAATCAGGGAATCATGGCAATCATTCCCTTTTATTCCCTTTTGGTCAGACCCCAACTCAAGTACTGTGTCCAGTTTGGGGCAACACACCTGAAGAAGAATTCAGAGTAATTGGGAAAAGTTCAGTGGAAGCTTGCAGGTCTCAAAATTAAGCCCCATCAAGAGAGATTGAAGGAGCTGGTCAGTTTAGCTCTGAGAAAGGACCGTCCCATAGAAGAAGATCACAGCTGGCTATCTCTCACTTTGGAGAGTAGGACATGACATGCTCTGACTGAATGGCATATTCTGATTGTTGGCGGGGGCGGGGGGAGTAAGAGCAGGTTAACAGTTGACCCAGTTAGCCAAAGAGCTATTGGGTTCCCCTTCCCTGGATGTGCTCAAGGAGAAGCAGGAGAACCAATTGTCTGGGATACTTTCATTTGGAATCTTGCACTGAGCAGAACAGCTCCCTTCCAACTCTATGATTCTATTATTTATTTACGTATTTATTAAAGCAATTCATATGGCCGCCCAACTCTCTCATGGTAACTCTGGGTGGCTTACAGAAATACAACCCTGAATACAACCCCACTATGCCCCCACTCCTCTGGTGACAACAATACATTCAGACAAACCACTTGATGGGCTCCGTCAAACCTCAGCCTGGGGTCCTCAGGCCCACTGGCAAAACCATGTCTTCAGGGCTTTTTGGAAGAGTATCCAGGAGAAGGCCAGTCTTATCTCCATGGGGATGATGTTCCACAGGAAGGGAGCCATCAAGGAGAAGGCCCTTCTTCTCGGTCCCACTAAATGGACCTCCTTAATGGGGGGGGGGGCATAACATACCCTGCCTCCCCACTGGTGAGTCAGGTAGATATAACTGGGAAAAGGCAATCCTTTAAATAACCTGGCCCCAAGCACCTTGAATTGGACCCAGAAGCAAATCAGCAACCAATGCAGCTCCCGCAAGAGAGGTGACACATGTACAAATCCAGACTTACGCAAAACCACATGGGCTGCCACATTTTGAACCAACTGAAGCTTCCAGATACTTTTCAAGGGCAGCCCCATGTAGACTGCATTACAGTAGTCAAGATGGGAGGTGACTAGGGTGTGGGTGACTGTGAGCAGGGCCTATTATTCTTGCCCAGCCTTTTACGTGCATCTAGAGACAGATGCTTAAGGTCCAAAAGGACAAGTAAATTATATTAAAGAAGTTACGTGTTCCATTAAAACACACATACACACATACACACACACACATCTAGTCAGCCCCTGTCTCTCAAGATTTCATGAGATATATTCTAGCCTGGATTCTCCAGTATGGTAGCTGTTTTTCATTTTCTTCTTCACCCCCAGAATTATGCCTTCTCTACTGTTTCATCTGTAGTAATCAATTTGTTCCAGTGCACGATGCAATCATTATTTTCAAGAATTGGGTCAGGACTGTCTTTGTAATAAGGAGTCGTTCTGAATTGATTTATTGGTACTGAATACTCAACTGGCGTGGAGAATGGTGTTTGCAACTTGACCGTGTCTGCAAATCAGTCAGGGAAACTATTTTGTGTTCTGCTCCTTTCTACTTAACTTTTGTACTCTATACAAGTGCTAAAATATCAACGTTTAAAACAATGTGTTAAATGGCTATTGAAAGCAGTTATGCTACCTTGAATTAATATGACTCATTTTAGGGTGTCCTGCAAATATAGCCTTCTTGTGCCCCAAACCTATTAGTGGTCAGAAAGTGACCGGAAAACAACGGCCTTCCAACCAGCCCCACATCCTGAAATCATGAGGTGTCAAATGCAAACTCAGTGTCTGAGAAACTGAGCAAGAAAGTAAAAAATGGAAGACTAAGCCCGAAGAAAAGCAGAGTCTCTTGTTTGGGCTGCTGTCACAACAACTGATCCAAGGAATTAGATACTAGTTTCTGTTGCCTCCAAAGCAGACCCAGGGGGTACTAGCAGAGACCATAGTTTGTCCTTGTCTCTAGGTAACTCTTTTTCTCTTTCTTCTTCTGTTTATGCACCAGGCTAAATCCCACTTTATTTACCGATGTATGTATTATTTCTGCTTATATATATATTCCCCTATTGTATCAACTCAAGGCAGTTTACAAAAATCCAGAAGGAACACAAATAAAACAATCATAAAATGCCACCTCCTCCAAACCTCAGTCACCACCAAGACCTTAGAATAAAAACATCTACATAGAATCAGATTGAAACCTCAGGAAACTGAAACAGAAAAAAAATATATGTTTCCTTTGCGGGTTGTTGTTAGTGTAACCTGCTAAGGCAGTCATTATGAGTAGGGCTGTACATGACTCAAGAACCGAGCTATGAGTAGGGACAAGCAGATTACAAGATCTCAACTGTTCTTCCTTTGAGGGGACTGGGCTAAATTCCCATATGGTGATGAAGCAGTCCTCCTGCTTCGAAAGTCAGCTTCTTCACAGCCTCACAGAGAGGTAGATCACGACTCTGGTCCCTCTAAAATGGAGCCAGAATGTCCTCCCCTTCAGCTTTCTCTTCCATTGGCAACAGAGATTGGAATTTCCTGCGGTGGAAGCTATGGGTGGCCTTGGTACGTAAGCACTAAGCCACACAGGACATGGAAACATGGCCAGCACCAAGCACCAATTATAGCAGCAGGACCGGGCTGAGTAAGATCACAGTGGCCATTTGGAAAAACTCAATGATGCACAGGACATGCTCCAATTTCTCCACAATTTCTCCACAGCTTACATGTTGGCAGCCATAATTTTGCATTGGAAGATCCACATCTAAAAGGTTATAGAAACATCAGCAAGAGGTGATTACCCAGAAGAAAAGGAGGATCTGAAAAGATAAAGCAGAGCCTTCAATATTGCAGACTTGCTGGGTGGTGAAGCTTCAACTGAAACTGTCCCTCACATCACCTTTGTCTGAATATTCATCTTCTCAAACTTGTTTAATGAACAAAACAGTTGATGTCATCCTGGTGGTCTTTCTCTGCATAGAACGTCAGTGTAGGTAAGGGACGTCCACAGAGCATGAGAATCACCTGCTGCAGAAGGGAGGCTACTCTTAAATGACAGCTATGTTTTCTGCAACCGAAGAAACATGCCAAAGGCAGAATCTGGGAAAAACAGAAGAAATCCAATAAAAGTTTTGCCGAACAACAGCCAGGAGCCTGCTGATAAAACATAACCGCACTACCACGTTCATGAGGGTGAAGTACTATAATTGTGATGTCTATTCCTTCTCTGGAAAATTAGCTCCTTTTCAGAATGCATTAATGAATAATAAAACTGACTTGGTATTTCCCACCACGATCAACTTTGCTGTCATGCTATTAATGATTCATAATGACTGTATGCGTAATAGTTTTATGCCAGAAAATCCTTCTGACATCAGAAAGTAGCCGGTATCTTTTCCATACGGCTGCTCTCCAGATATTTCCAACAATATTGCTCAACGCAATCGCTAAACATAAAAATGCAGAACAGGGAAAATGGTTTTAAATCATTCAACAACAGAGCTGAAGTCATGTGAAATCCTTCCCTGCACTCCCTCTGCTGAAGCGGAGAAAGGCCGGGGGGGGGGGCAGGGGGAAGGGCGGATGACCTGAAGATGGTGCAGAAAAAAGGGCTAGTTGTATTTTTCCCATTCAGATACCTAGAACAATAAGCCAAGAATGGGGAGGGCGGATTTAGCCAGCTTAAAATGGGAGCGAATTTACACTGTGATTCTCTGTCAGAGTAATATTTAGCCTACAACCGGGAAAAAACACTCTGATTTCTCAAAGTACTGCAAGAGTTTATCAGCCATATTTGTGATTTTTGTACCTTTCTTTGAAGCACGTCTTTGTGACTACCACGTCCTTCCTCAGTGACAATAAACAGTCCTAAAAACTCACCCCAAGGAGGGGGGGAAAGCAGCATTGTTATGCTGGCACTTATTAATAGAACAATAGCTCTTGCAACCATCAGATGTGAATCTTGCAAACGGAATTCAATATAAGGTTGCCTTTTAAATACCACTTTGCGGCAGGTTTTCAAATGCTTAAAGCACAGCAGGAGGTTAACCCATCTTCAAATATTAAATCAAAACCTGTTTTTAAGTCAGTAAGGTTTATGGAAACACACACACACACACACACACACACTTTTCATACATGGTGTAGTTTGAAGAGGAAAAAAAATCGTCATCCTCATTTGGTTTTTCGGCATATCGTCTGCATCTACCATGAAGACTGGTTATCATGGACAGGAACACCTACTCTGGATTGAAACCCTTCCTTTACTAACCTCCCTCTCCCACATGCTTCATCTATTCCTTGGTCTGGGATCCCCCCTGTGCTGTCCCCAAATCCCCACAATCACCAATGTTGGCATCAGGCTTTCTGCATGATTTGACTTGTTAATTTTTAAGAAATAATTTAAAAATGGGGAGCTAGCTTGTTAAAACAAAATCTCACCCTCTAGCCCTTTTGTTTATCAAGATGTTTGTTTCCAAGAATGCTACTGGACATGAAATGCCTCACAAGAATTCTGACCATGATTTGCTGACCGGTTTGCTCGGTAGTGTGACCTACTGGTACGTGTCCAAAGGTAGACGGCAGGAGGTATGCGGAAGAGTCAGTACTCTGTAACTAGTTATGTCCCTAGGATGAGTATCTCAACAACAACCCGCAAAAGCTAGAAGGGCTGCCAAAAAGGTGAAGAGAGAAATCTCCCAGTGGGTGCAGGTACCTTCCTCCAAATGGGCTCTGTTGGCGGAAAATGATGCAGCCCAATTTCTGAGGCCTTTTCTTCTTGCTTAGCACAGCCCACCCAGTTCAGTTGGCTCACCCCAACCTATGAGATATGGGCTGCCAGGAGGAGGAGAAGAGGAAATTGGCTTCCATCCATCCATCTTACCCAGATTAAGTCTACGTACATCCATTACACCATATTGTGTTGGAGACATTTCTTTTAATGTGATCTTTTGTTAGCAGTTTTGAATGTAGGCAATGGAAAGGGATATTTAAAACTTTCAGATTTTTAAAAATCGGTCTATCAAAATAGGCTTTATTTTTATGTTAATGGGCACAGCTTATCTCTAATGGAAAAATAGCAGAACTACTAACTACCATCAAGATGATGGTTCTGCCTCAGCTGCTCAGAGAAACAAATGGGGGAAACGCCTCTTATGGGTATCATTTGTACAAAGCAAAAGTTTTGCTCAGAATATTAAAAAAATGCAAATTTTAATATTTTGAAGAACAATGAGTTCTTTTAAAGTGGCTTGTGTATGTGAATGTGTGTAGGAGGGATTAAAATTAAACTGAGTATTTTGTTTCTCTCCATAACTCAGGAAAGGTGAATAATCAGATACATACATTTCTAGCTGGACACCAAAATTTGGGGGTTAAAGCTTTCATATTTTTTGTAGTACCATTGTTTGTGTTTGATAAAGCAGCTAATGTTGCTCTTCTCTCCATCTTTGAAGAGATGTCTTTGATTGTGATTCTAACTTGAAGATTTCAGGGTGGATAGACCAACAGTCAAGATCAGTAGTAGTGAGATTGGCATGACATTTAGACGTAGACCTGAATTCCCCAGCCAGATGGGTTGGAACTACAACGTCCTGCATTTCCAGCAAGAATAGCCATGGAATACTAAAAGCTGTTATTCCACCATAACAGAAGTCCCCACGTTGAATCCAGGGCCCTTGGCTTAATGGTGTCCATCAGTTTCATTTTTACGAGGACTCCAATGACTCACGTGAACTTTTATTGCTGTTTTGGCATTCTCAAACAAGATCTTGAGACCTTGCAATGAACTTCCTTAAAAGTCAAGAGAATAAATGATTTCATGAAGATAATAGAGTGACTTCTTCAGGGACGAGCAGCAGCATGTCTGGCATAGAAGGTGGGGGTGTTAAATTCTATCCTAATCTCCCCCCCAACCCCATTCCCCAGCATGCAGCCTAAGGATCGCCCGTAGAAGTTAAAAAGCACCGAGGACAATGCTTGTAGGCTCTGTCCAACCACATATTAAGGTGAGATGGGACAGATGATCCTCATGTGCACTGAACACCATTAGTTAGCTTTTTTTCTTCAATTTTTTGCATGTGCTGATAAAACAATGGAAACATTAATCAATATGTTAACTCCGTGTGGGAGGAGGAAAACAGCTAAGCTTTGCATATGAATTACATCTAGCACAATTCTATGCAGGTAACAGCGAAACACTCTGCTCTTGGTGCCTAGCAGAATAGACAGAATTACACGCTCAGATAATATGGCCTGATGTAAAACAGGTTTCTATATAGGTTCAGGACAGTATCCAGAATAATATCCATAAACTGCTCAATTATGCTGAGTTTCTCTGCAGTATGTTCTAGAATGCACTGTCTGCTGCAAAGTTAGATTCAGAGAAAATGAATTTCACAAACGGACATACATAACTTACCATCACTTGATGATATTACTGTGCCTAACATTTAGAGCAGTTTTTTATATTCACATACACTAAAATGGTGCAGAGTGAGCTAAAAATATTGAAAATCACTTTACACTTGAAACTCTCTGCTGAAGGTGTAACAGACTCTATTAAAAAGCATGCATTTAAAAGATGCAGAGGTGATGATTGACAAGTTATATTCACCTGCACAGTATCAGTTGGAACTAAGTTTAGAGAAATCTGTTGCTTTTGGTTTCCTTCAGTTTCTCATTTTTCCAGTCTTAAATATGGTTCAATGCTCTTCTGCATCCGTTTCAGTTATATTTGTTCTATTAAAAATAGTTCACATGAAAATATCTGTGCATTTGCATGGATATTTTCCTGCTAAAACATGCATGTTTGGATACACCTTTACTCACTTATATGTTTCTCTCCAGATAAGTATAATGTGAAACTGTACATTTGCTTGAATCCCCAGAGTCAGAAGGACCACTTTGAACAGGAGAGCTGCATCACTAATTTAAGCGAGGTGAGAGATTCCGAGGACAGCTGTCCTTTCCTTGGCATCTTGGTTCAAAAGTGTGAAATCGGGTATGCTAGTGTGACAGTTACGCTGAGAGCTAGAATTTCCCAGGGCACTTCCGTGAACAATGAACTCTGCCCATCCGCAGGCCTGAGATGTGGAATGGAAGGGGCCTGCTGAGCACAAAACTCTTAAACAGCATTGGATTTAAACTGCGATCGCCCTCTCATATAGGTGATCAGCTGGGGAAAGTGGCTTCATCCCAGCCTGCAGCCATGGTTCTTATCTAGTTGTGCCATGCTGGGTTTCGGGAATCCTTCTGCCACCCTTGAGGCAGGGTCTGGAACTGAATGGCCACATTCTCCATCCCCAGTTGACCCTCACTCACAAAGCGACTAACAAAGAAGTGTGCGTTGACGCTTAAGTTTTAATTGTGCGGGTGTGCATGTGTGTGTGTGTGTGTGATATAGATGAGAATTTCCCCTATTATCACTTTTCCTGTTCGGAAATGCAAGAAATTGCAGCTGCACACAAAAACGTAGCAAGCAGATCTTGTATATGGAAATTTATTTTTGTTGGGTTCTCAAGGCGGAGCCATTTGGAAGCCACTTCCAAGCACACCGAAGCTGTGTTCAAGAGACAACAAGAAACGCGGTGGACTGGAGAAATATCCATACTTCAGCAGCATCTGCTTATAACTTAGGTGTAAAGTGTGAGGCAGGGTTTCTTCTATAAGCTGTGTGTTTTCCCCAAACATCTGAAAAAGAAAGAAAGAACATCGCCAGAAGCTTTTTTCCAGGGCGTCAGGATTTTTTGCATCAAACAAAGAAAAACAGAAAAAAATAGATCCACACTAGGGAAAATGTTTTAAGAGCAGCTTCAGAGAATTTTGCAAGAGTCTTGGAAAAAAAAGATCACCCGGTTAAGCAACACGTTGTTCAGAGGAGCAGTGAAAATCAAACCTGCACTTCGTTGTGTTCTTTGCAAGAAATCATCTTGCAGGTCTGTCTGTTCCTGGATCTGGAGTCAGATCTAATCAAATCCCAGAAGGTCTAATAGTATTTGGTAATCATTTGTTTATTTAGCAAATAAAACAGGGAACAAACAGAAAAACAATGTAAGAGATGGCGGGGGGGAATAAAAATGAAAAAAAATATATAATACGCATAAAGCAATACATTCTAGATAGAAAATACTGTACCTACCTGCCTTGAAGTTATATTCATTTTAATGGCATTTATTCTTCTCCTTAAACTCATGGGAATTGTTAACCATAGTTAATATCAATATTAACCTGAGATGAATAATTTGAAATATTTACCTCTACCTTACCTCTAGAACTCTTCCTAGGAATAATTATTCCAAGTTATTTGAAAGAATTCAAATAACAAACAAACCTCATTCATTTCCAAAGATACCTCTGCTATAGTCGTACATTTTGATAAAGAACACTGGTATTTATCAAGAAAACAAAAGTATCAGCAGCATATAATAACAAATTATGTTCCTCTCCAGGTACATTTATACACAAGGTATCTTTTATAAAATGGGTCAGTGATTCCACCATCAGATGAAGGTTTTCCTTGATGAGTTCTGTAAGTTCTAGCCTAATGGTTGACAAAATAATTCCATTTGTAATGGATGTCATGTAACATTGTAATATTAATAGCTGTCATGTTAAAATAATACATTTTAATCTAACACATTAAAAAGAAGGAAATTCATTTTTAGCCAAAATACGCTTCAGACATTTAAGCTGCACCATAATCTTTTTTTCTGTATCCAACAAAGCCACCATTGAAAAATGTCAAACCCTATCTCCAAAATATTCATAATCCAACATTGTCTAGAAGCTTGGTGTCTTTTTATGAAACCAGGTTGTGCAGATGAACTATCAAAGACTGCACAGCTTGTAGTTTCTGTGCCAAAATTTATCATCCACGCTTAGCAGAGAACTCAGGAGATAACCTGCATATCACGGAAGGAAAAGTTTTACTCACAGAAGCATAATTATATACTTCTACCAATAGAAGGGATAAGGGGGAGGCCAGGGAGGATCCTGGACGTTGGAACTTACAATCACAGGATCTGTAAGTCTGGCAGCTTAATATTTGTCCTGGGCATATTGGCAAAAAAGATAATCAAAGAAATCAACCCCCCTAAGCATATAGATTAGAGGAACAAGCCCCGTTGAAAGAAAATCAGCATGGATTCTACAAAGTTAAATCCTGCCTCATCAACCTGCTCGTTTTTTTAGAGTGTCAGTAGCTGCATAGGTGGAAGTGAGCCCACCAGTATGGTACGCTTGGACTTTAGAGAGTGTTTGACAAACTTCCTCATCAAAGGCTCTTCATCCAATCATGAGAACATTTTATGGACTGCCAAAAACCAAAAGCACAGCATAGGAGTGAGTGGGCAAGAAGCGGTGTCTATCAAGAATACACATTGGGACTACTGCTAACTTGTTCATAAATTATCTTGACTTTAGGGCCAGGCCTGCAGGTGATACCAAGCTATTTCAGGTGCTGAAACACAGTAGTTATGAAGACCTCCAGCAGGATCTCTTCAACTCGGTGAATGATCAACCAATTGACCAACGTGGCCAATTTAAATAAGTGTCTAGAGATGCACATTGGTGCTAAAAAAAACCCTAATCTCACATCCATATTGTGCTGTCTTTAACTAACCTGGGAAAATATGTCGGGTCGCAACATTTTCTGAGGAAGTTATGCCAGTTCTTTCTCACTCAGGTTTATCATATAACAGGCCAGACCTGGCAGATTCTGACAGGCCATCCTCAGTATTTTTAGTTTGTGCTTGTCTGATTCTGCACAAACCCGATTAGCATTTTGATTTAATAGATCTGTTATTGTAAAGACGGTATAGACTGTTTGTCTATCAATCCACTTGTCCGGATATATTATGGTTAGTCTCACATGCAGAATGGGTATTCGTCACATTCTGGATCTGTACTCTCATTTTAAATATTTTACTTAAGTTACCATTTTTCTCTGTATAGAGCATTTTACAATGTTCCCTTAAATATTTATATTAGTGCTCCATCCCTATCCATGTCCTGAGACTGTCAGAAAATAAAAGCAGTCTTCTCACGCTAAACGGTATAGCCTAGCTGGATTTAACTCATCACTTAATCTAAGTTAAGGATGTTTAAACAGTGCCCCGATTGCTTTATGAAGTTATGGGTTTCACTTGCAACTAAGTGAAATGTTATTTATTGTACATGCATATTGTGAAGCCCAAATAAAAATTACATTTGCTGTTTTAAAAAGATTGAGCTGAATAGCATTATTCCAGCGGGTGGTTGATTGACGTATCCCAATTTACTTGTCAGTCACAGCCACCACTGAGGTAGGCAGGAGGTGATCTCTCTTGCAGAGGTATGCTTAAAAAATGGATTGCAGATGTATTCTCAACAAATACTTGATTATTATTTAATAAAGGCTCCTTTTCTCTTAAAAAAGTAGCATATTCTCATTACCACTTGTTGTTCAGCTTATAGGCAAGTTCAAATTGGAAAGATTATGTGAAGTGCTGCATTTGCTAATAAGGGAACCAAGCAAAATGTCTTTGTTTGCCAGTGCTCTGTAGCCTGTTCTGTCCTAAAGGAAAAGGAAGAGAGGAAAAAGTAATGGATGAATGAATGAAACCATTTTATACTTTGTAAAAGGTATGTTATTGTATGACACATAATCTATGCACTCAGAAAGGAATTGATTAAAACAGTATACAAAACATAGAATAGAATTCTAAAGGAAAAACCTAAACACAGTTCACATGAGTATATACGCATATATAGCAGCATATATGTGGACTTTCTCAATCTTCCATATAAGGAAAAGTACGGATAAGGTATTACCTTTGAACTGTACATGCAAAATGTGAATGCAAGCGTTCACAATTATTTGGAAGAGATGCCTGGCATCTTTTAAAACTGCCACATCCTTTTTTAGACTCTGCATGAGCTTGAAAACAGACAGGGCTGATTGAATGAGTCTCATTAAAGATGCAGCTGTTTCAGGAGCTGACTCCTTAAAGCAGCCACTGTGACTCATACTGAAGCTTGAAAAAAGATGCAGCTGCTTTGAAAAAGTGCTGACATTGCTTTCTTGCACCTTCTGAAACATCTTTTCCAAACAGTTTTTGAAGCTTGCAGAGCCATCTTGCCTACAACAGCCATCCAAAGATGCCGACTTTTTTGGAGCACCTGTCTTTATTGAAATGGTGTGGCACAGGGAATAATAGATTCCTGTGCCTCGATTCCAATCTAGTTTAGCATGAGATGAAGGTTGCTTCCTGGTGTCAGCCAACAGCATAAATGGTTCATGGATCGGGCCATGTATGTTGCATTGTCAGCTTCTTGGATATCACTCTATATACCGTATGACTTATGAATTTGACTGCTGGGGTTTAAACACTACGAAAATACATTTCCTCTTATCTGAAGTGGGGTCTAGCCAATTCCTGTTGGACTGAAGAAAAATCATTTTCCAATGCTCAAGGAGGACTTTCGCCTCCCTTCTGAAGAAGTGCAAGGCATTTATCTTTCTGACTTGTTCTTCATTTCACCTAAACCATTTGGATCAAATATTGTCAAAACAAGCTGATTAGCTGATCATTTTAACCTCACCTCTTGGATGTCTTATATAGAAACTGTTCGCCAGTCAAAATGCAAAATATTAAACAAGGTCACAGTAGTATCTCATCCTACTATAATTCACAGATTACAAAAGGCATTAAAATTCTGATACCCCATTCATAAGGAAAAGATTATAATGAGAATAGAAAATGGCACAACATTAATTCATTTTGTGACAAAAATATAATGAGAATGGGAAATAGTACAAACATAACTCATTCCTGCTACAGCTATAAGATTGTAATGTCATGGTTCATATCACATACTCAGAAAGAAAGGCAGGGCCATAGAAATGTTACAGGGTGATTCAGGGTGGTTAATTTTGAATTTAGACATCATTACTGCACATACAATGTCATAAACATTTAACTTCTGTATATATATTGCAATTCCCAATTTTCTATTTCAGCACATTTGCAACTTTTTTTAAGAAGTGTCAATCAACATTTCCTTTGAAATTCTTCATTTGAATCATTTATTTTGCCCTTAATAAAATGGGCTGATTTACCCATACATGTTTGTTACAGTATCCTATGAAAACTGACACATGTACATAATATTTTGGCTTGTGGGGATGAGTACAATCTCTTTTATCCAAGCAGAACTTGGCAACTGGAATGGATACCTTTTCTGTCCGAGCAGAACTTGGCAACTGACGTTCATGTCTTGAACGGGCTACGGTTCTTCATGACTTTGGGGGTCTCCAAGTGGTATAGAATACCAGCACAGGCCTGGGGGCTTCCTTGCTCCTTGCAAAAACCATTGCAGGCAGTTGCTGTTTGAGAAAGGGTAGCAGGACCATCTGTTCTAGCTTGGCAGTGAGGACCATGACCGGGACTTGCTGATTGCTGACAGATCCTGGCCCTGCTCGGTAATACAAACAGCTCCTCATTGCAAACAGCTATTTGAGAAAGGTTCAGAGGCAGTTCAACCGTTCAGGAAAGGTCAGGTCACTGGGAGGACTGACATATTCTGGTTTTGAATTTTGAGCAGCCCATTTGCATGGCAGTCAGCCATTATGAGAATTATATAATGCTAGGGAATAACAATAGGGACCTCACTTTCATTTGCCCCCCACCCCAATCTGCCCTTTTTGGTGGAAAAGTGTGTACTGTACGGCTCTTTATACGGTAAGACTGTGGGCAGCAACTGCTTTTTAAAAGTAATATGCAATTAATTCAATTAGGCAAATCTCTATCTATCTTGATCAGATATACCTATTAATCCAACTAGGAGGATGGATGGAGGGAGGGACAGGTACTTAATGAACTAATAATGTTATTGCCTGCCCACTCGACAAAATGAAATCTGTTGTAGCAAACACATCCTTCTTGGGATCCAGCACCATCAGCTTGCTAAATAACTTAAACCGTTGGTCTTTAGGTACCTTAATAATATCTTAAACTGGTTTAAAGCACCACTATTATTATGATCAACTGAAACCATACCCTCTAATACCAGTTTGAAACACAAATGTTTAGTACATATATGGAGTCCATTGGAGTTGGGCAGCTATAATACATTTGAACAAATACATAAATAACTGTAATTATTTTAAAATTCCCTTCTCTTAGGGGCCTTCCAGCATCCAAGGTGAGCACTTGCCAAAACTATGTTACTCCTTTTAGGGGAAGGCACCCAAGAGCCAAGATGTGGCATCTTCTTAAGTGAATTGACTGTTTTACCGAGTACCAAATCTCAGATTGTGTTTGGAGCTTGTGATTTTGGCCTTCTGGCTGTAAATAAATGGATTGAATGCATCTGTTTTGTGACAGTCAGGCTTGTAGGATGCGTGCAGGCGCACGCTCATTTATCTGGCCACAGCCTTTCCTATTCAGAGATGATAATTGGGACTCTGTTTTGTTTATGCAGTGAAGCATTTGCTCCTGACTGGCTGTGTGCACTAATTCACCCACTTTCTGAATCTTTAGGGAACAAAAAGGTCACACTCCTTGTTTAAGAAGAAAAAAAGTAAGTATTGTTTAATAATGTAGCAGTATTTATGATAAAGGCATCCTATCTCTACTGATCATGCAGGGATAGATGTGGGAGGGGAATTCCTCTTTAATTGCCCAAAGGGGACTCATTTTTCAGAGATGCAAATGTTCGTGAAATTCATCCTGTGTTTTGTGTGGATTAAAATTAATCCAGAACTGAGGACATGAAAGAAAGAAAGAAAGAAAGAAAGAAAGAAAGAAAGAAAGAAAGAAAGAAAGAAAGAAAGAAAGAAAGAAAAAGAAAGAAAGAAAGAAAGGAAGGAAGGAAGGAAGGAAGGAAGAAAGGAAGAAAGGAAGAAAGGAAGAAAGGAAGAAAGGAAGGAAGAAAGAAAGAAAGAAAGAAAGAAAGAAAGAAAGAAAGAAAGAAAGAAAAGCAAGCAAATAAATATCCAAAACCCGCTTAGAAGGCAACTGAAAATGTAATCAACAAAAAATGACCCTTTAAAAATATTAGAGATTATCTCTGACCTCAGAGCTCCCTCCCTTCCCCCTCCCTCCCTCTCGCTCTTGACTTTAAAAGGTGGATCTCTTTTCTGCGCAGAAAAGCGCAATGCCATTTTTTTCTTATCTAATGATTAATCCATACATATTTCACTGAAAAGCTAGACTCATAAAAAAAGGTTGATAAAATTGCCTAGTATCGATTATGTGACTGCTGTTCTGTGCTAGTGAAATCCTCTTTCTGACTGGCATAACATATATTTTAGAGATGCCAACAAGTCCAGCTATAATTGTGAAGCAGGTCTTTTTTTTACAGAGGTGTGTTCTTTGTGTTATCTACATTTCCATAGGAGAACACAAGAAGTTTCAAAACAGAGAATAATACTTTTCAGAAACATCGCTCTAAAGCTTATAAAGAACTATCTGTCAGGTTACTTTTACGCATCCAGATAAAGAATTTGCCCTCATTCACCGTTTTAGGCAAACAATATGCACCTTGTAGAGTATTTGTGTGCATATGTGCTTGTGTGTGCATACGCATGCTAACACTTTGCATGCTTATCTGCAATGTTGTTTCAAGATTCAGGATTACAATCCAGTCCAATATTCATGATCAGCAAGAAAAATAATCTGATTGTGTAAAGAAAAGTTATTGCACGTTATATGTATCATGCATGCATGAAAATGTAACAGAGGCAGTTGTGCACCTAGTAGAGATATTTATGCATTAAAAAAATAGAGAGTGCCTTGAGATTAATAATTGTGGGCTTTTCCCTTTAAAGACGAAAGAAAGAAGACATCACATGGGTACCATCGAGGTTCTTGATGAAGTGATCAAAGTGCTAAAGCAGAGAACATTGAGAAGACATGAAGTTAAACAGGATTATTTGTTACCGTGGGGGGGGGGGGGGAACCCTTCTAAAAATTCTGTTATTTGTTTGGGAAATCTTGTTCCTGGATTTCTGGATGGGTTTCTCATTTGAAAAGGTACATTTTTTAAAAAAATGCAGTCTACTTCTTCCCCTTGCAGGAACATGAAGGAGCGTTGCCCCAAGCCCCCTGTCCAGCCCAGCCATTCGGCCTACGTGTTCAGGGCCTCCACGATCAGTTTCCTGCCTGGCTGGTGGTCCTGACCCCTGAGCCAGCCCTCCAAAGAGAGATTTTGCATCCAACGCCTTCAGGATGCTGGAGCATCAAGCTTCAGATTTGGTTGCACACGTCCACCCTCCTCTTGGCTGGTCGGTGGCTTCCCTTGTCTTGAATATAATTTGGCTTTACCTGGAATCATGTGGCCCAAAGAACCCCAGTGCCACGTGCCGGATTATTTTTCACAAGAAGGAAGAAGCATTTTGTCAGTCATGTGGGTATTTCCATGCCAGTTGGAAAACAGTTTACAGAAACTGTTGTCTGCTTAAATCTGCTTCATTTTGGAATAACTTCACCTCAGAGATTGGCCTGATCTTCCCACTGCCCAGGGACCGTCCGATCCTCTGGTCTGCCACACAACCATCAAAAGGGGCGTCCTTGGCAGCAACATTTTCAGGGTCTGGATATCCTATCCAAATAATGCAAAATAGAGAGATTGCAGTATTCACATTTTCAGTTTCAATCTTCTTGTGCTCAATTTGATGACTTTGCAAGATTTTGCCTTTTCTGTTTAGTGTTTAAAATGAATATTACTTTTAATTTAATTTAGTTGGGGGACGTTGTGGAAGTGAAGGATGGTTGGCTTCTGCTCACCTGCTCGTGGTGTCTTGCCAGCTGGAAACAAGTGAAGGACAAAAGGGGGTTACATTTCCTCCTCTCTCGCACAACTATCTTTTTATAGTTTTTTAAAGGAAATCCTTCCAATCAAAACAAAGCTGGCTGCAAGGCTAGTGCAGATCACAAGCCAACAGAGGGCATGATAGATTGCTAAGAGGCAGTAGTTTCAGTGGAAGCAAACTCCTTATTGACTTCAGAACATCTCCTTCATCTCTTTCTGATGCTGAATCTTCTGGATGTACATAGATGGAGGGAACTAGGAAGCCAGAGTAGGAGGGAAGGTTATGAACCTTCTCAGGATCTTGGAGGAGAAACTCGTGATGAATCCTATTGTCCTGAAAGTCCTCTGTGGAAATCTATCAGACAAGCAAACATTTTCAAAAAAAAAAATAAATCATAGATATCTGGCTATATTTGAAACATAGGGCATGCCATGTTTTGGAAGAAATGATACTATTTAAATACCAATGTTTGTGTGAGTCTATTTGCGGACTATTTTTAAATTTCAGAAATGCCTATGATTTTCACAAACACCTTTTCTGGGAGTCATGATGATAGGCAGCATATAAAAAATGTGCCCCCGTCCAAATTAGGTGAGACTAACCTGTGTTGCTCTTTGAAATTATCATTTAGACATCATTAAGGACATGTCCTTATGCTCCTCTCTTAAAGTTTCCCTCTTCAGCCACGTCTACCCTTCCTCCCACGGGAGTCACCCAAGGAACATTTGCAGCCTTCTAGGCACTGTAGAGCAAGAGGATATCTGCTTCCTGCCCCTCTTGCAGACTCCCTTGCCCATGAAAGAGAGATCCAATCATCAATTCTTTGCATTCCTCCCTCCCTCCATGTTGCTGGCTTGCTTCCTTAACATTGGATTTCATGGAGGACTGTCATAAAACTGGTAACCAATCCAATTGTAAATTGCTTGATGAATCTTCTTTGAAGACCTGCCAATAATGCTAATCTTCAAAGGGCCGGATCCAACGCTGGAGAAATGCATTTGTGAAGAGCAGCAATGTCTGTGACTTTGACAAAGGAACTGCTGACTTGCATCACTGTTTGTCTTTTGATGTGAAAGAGCAAATCGATTTATAGAGCTTTTGCTTGCAGATGTAAGATATGATTAGCATGCAGAAAGACCTTTCCACAGTGTCATTTGTTTATTTAGCTGTCTCTGCAGTTAGCCCTGACTGTGTATACTTAATTAACACACACAAAGCGAAAAGAAATAAAGAGTAGATCTACGACCACACAATTGTTTACTGTTACGTTGTGTGTCACCCTCCCCCAAAACACCACTTACATTTTAAAGGCAGTATGTAAAAATATGCATTCAGGCAACATTTACAGAATTTAAAGTCAATTAAAGTTGTTCCGCTAGCATGGTACTAGGAAAAAATGTTTGGAAATAAAAATACACAGAAGTCTGACATGCGCTCATTTTGAACTCAGTGAAACTTTGGAAACCAGGACATAAAACTCATTTTTGGAAGGATCCAAGGGTCTTCTTGGATAATCCTTTTGGAATTCATAAATGGGTTAACGTTTTTCACAGATAAAATACGTTTATTTCAATCCTTTATGTTTCTTTCACTGTTATATTTCTTGCATTCAGACTTCATTGGCCAGTCCTGAAAGAAGATTTATCAAGCAACTGTCTATTTGTACATAGAAATTTTAACTCATTAAGTATTTTATTTTTTATTACTATTTCTAGTTATTTTTTTTAAAGAGAATCTCTCTCTTTTTGCCAATGTTTGATGCAAAGGCAGATGACTCTTCTTAAAGAAGTAGCATTCAAATTAAACCTTTCCTTCTTCTCCTCCTCTCCTGCCATCTAGTCTGTTTCAAAAAATTGTTGAGGCTTTGTACAAAATGCCCCTTGGATGTTTTCCTGAGGTCAGTAGACTTTGTAAAGCATCCTAGGAGACCTGAATCATCCTGCATTTCAAAGCCTTTCCTGCTCTCTCTCCTGGAAATTTTAGCTGAGAAACAGACTAGCAAGAAAGCAAAGATATTGGAGAACTTCATGTCAATAACAAATGATCAATGGTAGTTGCTGGAAAATTGACATTCAGTCAGCAATTTAGTATATACTCACATACAGTTTTGCTCTTTCTTGGAAAAGGGAAAAAAAAGATCAAAACCAACAAATTCTCAAAATAAGAGGTAAGGCTAGTCAGGATAACACCTAGACATATTTAGCATGATTATTATTTTTTACTAATTTACACATTTACATGCTAACCAATAGTTTAGTGCTTTCTTTATATGCAATAGAACCATAAAAAATTCCCAACCTTAATATTTTAATTTCTAACTAAAAACAAGGAGAGCAAAGGGAGAAAGAGAAAAAACACAACAGAACTAAAATTGCACCTATAATGTTGATCCATTAATTAGGCCAGCGCTTCTGTCGCCTGAAAATATCCATTTCCTTGCACAAATGCAAGTCCAGTGATTTGGTTTACCCAGGCAACTGCTTCTGTCGGCCATTCGTTCATCACATATATCCTTTCCTTCTTTTGTGAAATGGTTCATGGACTGTCAGGCTGGAAGTGGAACAAAACTGCCCAAAGACAAGAGTGCCACATTGTTTTGACAAAACAAGAGTGATGTAGGAAAAAATATATATATTGGCCCTTCATCTCTTCCTCACTCTTGAGAAAAAGATCTGACTGAGTTACAAGCCCCTGGGGGAGACTCCAGGGTCAATGAGGAACCCACTTCGCAGAAGATGGGGCTATATTTCAACTGTTTATAGTAGACCATACAAATGCACACATTTTCCCTTCAGAAATGCCCATTTTTTTCTAAGTGTCCTTTCGTTTTTACTCTTCTATGGATACTTGCTATTGAGTCTTCTCTAGACACAGAGGAGTTCTATCGGATTCTCACATAATACTTCTAGTGTCTTCAAGAGCAGTGTTCCTCAACCTTGGCAGCTTTCAGATGGGTGGACTTCAACTCCCAGAATTTCTGGCTGGGGAATTCTGGGAGTTGAAGTCCACCCATCTGAAAGCTGCCAAGGTTGAGGAACACTGCTCTAGAGTCTTCCAGCCCAATAGCAACAAGAAGGACAGGCTTTTTTTTTTCAGTGATTGGTGGAGAAATACCCTCAAGTGATATCTGGTAGTCCTGCTCACACTCATTGGATGATATTGGACCCAACGTGAGCTAAGAGCCTCTCCCAGATGCTTGATCAGGAGGTCAACAGCTTGACTATTTGAGTGAGAGTGGAGAGGGATGTAGAAAGTTCCTCCACCTTTCCCACCAAAGTTAGAGTTAGAGGGGCCCACCAGCTCCACTTCTTGTGCTGTGAGAATGTGTTTTTAAAAAGCATTGGGTCACATTCAAAAATAAATAAATAAAATGCGGGAAGAAAGACGCTGTTTGCTAGCCTAATTATACTCTTTCAGGAGTAGCCAATGAATCCTCTGTCCCGTGTGTTCTGAAAGAGAGAGGGCAGCAGGGCAGGGTCCAGGGACCACCTTGCCCAAATTGTTCTGGCTTCCTGCAGCTGGCTTCACCCAGGACAGAAGCTCCCATTCATTGCATGACTTACTGTACGGTGCTGATTAGCGGGACTTCTTACATGGCTGCTTGAACATGAGGGAGAGATCTAGCTTTCCAACACTGCATCGAGGGGAATGCAGAAGCATTGTTACCTCTGACAATTGCGTTCCCTGTTTCGTTATGGTTATTTTTACAGTAAGTATGGACACCCCAATGGTTTGTTTATTTATCTATCTATTTATTTTTTGGTCTGAAGCATTCTTACCCTGTGCTTCAACCAAATTGGCTCCCAGAGCAACCTATACACAATCAGTGGGAAAAGGCAAAGGTTTACAACTTAAAAGACAGGGGACACGTGGAGAAGGATGAGGAGGGAAGATGAAAACAAAGAAGTGCATGTAGCAATTCAAGAAGAAAAATAGTGACTGGTAGGAGACCTGTCAAGAAGAGGAGACATCTCACGGAGCTGGTCTTGGACAAGTGTAACGAACTTGCCTCCGTTGTCCCTCTGACTCCATCTGATGACAGGGCGGTGGCCTGGAACCACTGAAGAGGGATTTGGTTTCTCAAAGGGAAAACTTCAGCCGGTTGGAGCTTCCAGTTAAAGCAAGGAAATAATTTGCCATCTCGAAACTGAAACTTTTGGCCTGAGAGAAGAAGAGAAGCTGTGGAAAGCAGGAGCAAGAAAGCAGCAATTACAAACAGATTACTGATAAAATACTGTGATAAATGAACAGGCAAACTAAAGATACACAGAGCAAAAATTGAGAGGGAATTTTATCGAGAAATTTGATTTAGGGTTTTTAAAGTCTCCGCTTCCAAAAATACACTCTCCCTACTGATGAAAGCACTCTCGCACTCTTGGGCCACAAGCACCGCCCTTTTGGACGTGTGGGCAACCTCACAACCCAAGTACAAGGCATAGGGCTTGCGATTACGCAGCGCGATGTCGCTTTCATCGGACTGACCCCCCCCCCCCCCACAGATACCACTGTCTGGGCCCCACACAGATGCCAGGCGCATTTTCAGAAAATGAAATAGCAAATGGCTATTGGGAAGCGTCCTTTGTTTCCAGAAAAGAAAAGAAAGCAAAGAAATTTTAGCAGAAGTAGACACCACCGTCTCTCTTTGGATTTTTTGTGGCTGGCCATATCCAACGCCAGAAATGCTCTCACAATGCCAGATGTACCAGCTGTTCCCAAAAGTAGTTTTTGGGCTGTGGAACCCTTTATCTTACGTGGAAACAGAAATCTAGTTCCATGGTAGTACGGTCAAGCCAAGCTCAGCTTCTGGGTGCCCTTGATGACTTATTTATATAGTTTGCTTGATATCAGTACAGAAGGGGTTTGCCCCTGCCTTATTTGAAGCCTTTTCGCAATGCCTTAAGCCAAACACATCTTTCCTCAGTCACAGAAGGCAGCCATGAGATCCTGGGGAAAGATACAGCTGCTTTAAAGAGCCCCCAGTAGATGTTCTGCATGCCAAACACTTGCTTTCCCTTCAAATCCAGAGTGCTCCACAGCTATATTGGAGAGGGAAAGAGTTTCTAGAGACCTCCCCTAGGAAAATTGTTTCTTCCCCCCTACCCCATCAAATTGTAAGTTGTGAATCATCTTCCCCCTCTGTTTAGAATTGCTTTCAGATTTGCAATATAACCATTTGGTACTAACAATAATTTAAAAGCATTTCTGTAAAGGCACATCTTGACCTTCCTCCTTAGCCTATACTATTGTCTGTTTGGCTTCTAAGGGTATATAATTACATTTTAAATGGGTTTCCAAACATCTTTGTGCAAGCATGATGATCCCATTTAATAAAGCATTGAGAAACAAAACATATCTGAATAAAATCTTTCTTCTGAGCAATTCAGTCAAAGCGTATCTTCATGGAAGGCAAGAAGGATAAACAAGATTTTGAACAATGCAAGTGCACTTCCAAATGCGCTTTGTTGTTTTCTTTTAATTCACTAAAATTAATCTTATAGATGTAGATGCCAGATTTGCATTAATTAAAACTCTACTGTAGAAGCCAGGCTTAATTGCAATCAAATTTGCTTAATTATGCATGGCGAGAGATTCCCAAATGAGAAAGGTTTTAGTAAAGATTTTTGTTTTTTATACTGACAAAATAAATTGAAATTGTCATTTTTTTGTGTTTTATGTAACACTTGTAAATAATTTGTGGAGCACCTTAAGTCTTCTATGTAAAGCAATGTTATTGCTTAAGTAATTATAACAATCTGCATTTTTCATTGTTAATTGTCGGTGTCAGCCTCATTAATTTTAATTTACAGCCTGTAATGAAATTAAGAAAATTTTATGCTGATCTGCTGAAACTTGTTTCATTGTAAGTTACTTAAGAAAACTAAAGTTTTTGGAAAGAGTAGAATTAACAGTGTGCACACTGTTGATCACAGTATCAAAGCATTGCCTCGCTTTCCAAATAAAAGGCAGGTGTGTGGCCAGGTAATCCAAACCTCTCTGCTATCCTTGGAAATCACTTATCACCCTGAGTGTAGCAAAGTAGGATAGCAAAAAGCAAATGTTTGTCCCACACGGACTTGAATCAGTGTCCCCTGCTATGTCCTAAGGACTGGGTGGGACCACTGTAAGCTGACAACAGTGCAAAGGTATAAACACCATGAGTGATGTCATTCACATTAGTTGCAATGATGCAGTGATGTTGCCATCGTTGCTTGTAGCGGACACTCCACAATAACCAAGTTGAGCATGTCATGTTATGCAGCTGCTGGATCTTTAACCAATCTGGTGTGATGAGAATGCAGACCACGTATGGAATACGGTCACCAAGCTTTGTGTAACTATGGTGTTTTGGAAAACAGCCATGAGAATCATATAAGCCATAGGTATCAATACTTATTCTACATGTGGAGTGACTGCTTCATATTTTAAGTACCTAACATGATTCCTGCTTAGTTCATAAATCCGTTGGGGGCTCAGACTCTTCATGGCAATTGCCTGGTGGGAACTGCAACACTGCAAATATCTGGATCCATGTCATTTCACGGTAATGCAACAGGCAGCAAAGATTTAAAGTAAGGGTTCTCAACTGTGTGCTGGGGATCTCTGGTGGTCCAGAGGATAGTCCCTGATGGATATACCAAAACAGAAATAGAAATATTCCAATGGCCAAAATCTGACCAGCTTGGTGTTCTTCCCTTAAATCATATGACATCCTGGTATTCTTGCCCCACTTTTAGCAAGATTTCTACCAGGAACACCAAATTCTTGTGATGTTAATTTAATTATATTTTAATAATTTAAATATTGTTTATTCAATTTTGGGGTCTCGAGGATGCCATCAGGGACTCCTATGGGCCATGATGCCATGGGCATCTTGGCTTAACTGGTGGTCCTCAAGAACTTTCACTGCTGTACTGAAGTAGTTCACATAAAAGAAAAGCTTGGGAACCACTGATTTAGAACCTCACTTGCCTGGAATCTTCAAGCAGCTATTCCTGGAGCTCAGTAGCTGAAGAATGGAAGAGATGTTGATGTCCATAGTACAGGTGATGCAACTTCCATTCACAATGGCCTGAATATTAAAACAATTAAATTCAATTGTCTATCATCTGATATAGTAGGATTCTTGATGACTTGCAGGATTTGGGGTAGGATCCAAAGGAAATAGTCATGCTTTTATTCTTTTGCAGTCCATCATAACTAAGTTCCACTGATTTCAGTGGCTCTGAAGCATCTCTTACTTCTTCTAAATCCAAACCAACTGTATGTATTCTCTATCATTCAGTTCAGGATGTAACTGGGTATTGTCTTGAATTTTGCAGTACTATTCCAAAAGGTTGCCTGATTCTGTTTGCAAATGACAAAAGATCCAAAACAGTTTCCAGAAAATTCCAGAGCTATATACTAAATGGAATAGTTGTAAAACCCCCCAGAAGAAGACTGCTTTCATGCTTTACCCAAAAAGTCCCCTGCATGGTTGGCTGTGAGCCAGGAGTCAAGGTCAATCAAAATAGATTTGACTTGAAATATGAATGTGCTTCTTGAGACTGCCACAGGCATGGCTAAACATTCTTGTTCATAAGATAGCTAAATTTTTGCACAGATGCTGCCATTCTACAACATTGCCTGAAGTAACTTTGTGATATTATATTATATTATATTATATTATATTATATTATATTATATATATTATTTTATCATATGGTCATTCCAGGAAATCTGCAGAGAGACAGATCCACAGATCCATGGTTTGTTTAGTGTCATGTGAGTATCAGGACTCTGGCTGGTTTTTTTATTCCCAGTAAGCCAACTCATAAACTAAAAACAAACCCAAGTTTACAACTTCAGCATGTTGGGAGAGATCCCAGTTTGCACTTCCTGTTAAGCAACCATGGATTAAGCTGATAGGGGTTCCTTAACTACACCCATGAACAGCAGAAGTCACGTGAGAATGGGTGACATGCAATAGCACAGGGCACAGTCATACTGAACACGAGAAAGTGATCCTCAGCATTCTGGCTTTGATAATAGATGTGTTGGGGTGGAGCGGTATACACTGATGCATGCCTTGTTAATGCTGATTATCTAATTCAGGTTCAAAACCATCCTGTTTCTGTATTTATAATCCTTAAAATCATTTTATGCAGAATTCTGTATTACAGAAAGAGAAAGATGCACCTGTGATCTAATATATGTTGAAGCCCATCTACGCTCCATCATTAGATTGTGGGCATCAGCTGTGAGACTCTGAGGTTATGTAGAAATGACTGGGAAACTTTATTACTAAGTTAGTAATAAAAAATATCCCTACTTGGGGATAAACTTTGACTGAATGTTTTTCTGGGAAACAAAATTCCTTTGATACATGTTGAGTTTATGGGAGGAGGACATTTGCTAAACAGGTTCTCTGAAATGGAGAATCAATACATTGATCCTGTAAAAGTTGCTTGGATTTTTGATGTCCAGACTGAGATTTTTCAAGTGCCATAAATCATTGGCATCAAACGTCATCCATCATTTTGGGAAATGTTATATGAAGTTACTCAGATTGGCGGTCTTCAAATGCCATATATCAAATGAGAGCTTAGAATCAAATAAAGTAGTTAATAGAGGAGAGCTTGACAAGGACATGTAGTTAGGTCCGAAATAAATTACAGCACTTCCCAGACAAAGGAAATTAACTTGTCTAGTGCTGATTGTTTACAAGGCATTTCACTGGACTCTAGAAATCGTGGGTAGTTCCAAAGAAATCATCTGGAGAACAAAATAATGTTTTATATTATTATTACAGCCACTCATGTTCCACTCTACTGTAGATCCAAATCAGCATCGATTGTAATGACAGCAGAAGGCCGGATCCAAGCAACAGCACGTTTCTGTCCCTCCAGAGTGCTCCAATTTCTGAAAATATTAATAGAATGGTAAAAGAAAGTGAATCTTTGGATATTACTTACTCAGATTTTAGAAAAAGAACTTCAGAAGTCGTCCCTCATAAAAGAAGATTAAAGTCCATAAATTCTTACAGGAGGAAGAAGCAGAATCTTGTCTTGGATTAAACTGCAAGCAGTAAATAGATACAGCATCAAAATAATAGGATGTTAATAGAATGGTGATGAAGGCTGCGATTAAGAGCAAGTTTATGAAGTGAGTCATATGCTGAAGTGGGACCAAAGACTTCAGGAATGGGGGGAGTGGGGGAGAGGCGACATTTCACAAGGACGCAAGCTTGCAATAATTGTCACGTCAGCTCTACCGTTATGATTTTGCCTGAAGGACAACCTCAGCAAAACTGGTTGACCTCGGAGACTGTATTGCTTCAATATTTGGACTATAATCCTAACCCTGGTGGAGATGATCAAGTCCTTCTTTCCCATGGAAAGAAAATGTAATCATTTAATTTCATTTCCTTATCGAATGAAGTGAGAGTTGTTGCCCTCCTCTTCATATACTCAATTATTTATTCCTAGCGAATCATGGATTTGGAAGGGAACACTTTGTGCTCAGCGCAGGAACCCAATTTTAAGGTCTTTCTAAAGGCCATCAGGATTGGGGCCAACTGAACATAGGAGGAGCCGGGGGGGAGGGGGGGAGAGACCATTCCACAGGGCTGGTGCCACTGCTGAAAAGGTCCACCACTTGAGTCCTATCAGGAAGCCAGATGGTCAGATGTTCTGAGCAAGTTAATGGTTAGTGGATCTACATGTTATTTTACATTATACGTAAAAACCACAAATCCATCTCTTTAAAGCTACATGTGGATGAAGGAGATGTTACTTTATAGCAGCTTAAGCTAAATCATTGGGATTGTGGAACCAATTCATGCTATTGCACAAGTGGAAAAAAAATAAAGGATTTTTTTATTATTATTAAAATGTAGAGTTTGGGGGTTTTAAAATAGGGCGTTAGGGAGAAAATGTTCCTTCCACAGCAGTGCTGGCTGAAACCACAATATACGGCAACACAAACAAACATTATAATCACAAATATCAAGGGAAATTTAGGCTAAAGAGTGATATGGGGTGGGGGGGGAAGGAATCTGACTGTGGAAAATTAAATTAATAAAACATTAAAGCCTTAACAAAGAAATCTGCTTTCAATTATGACTAAATCGCTTGCTTAGCTCAAAAGAAACATTTCCAATGTTTGCATTTATTGGTATTCCACAAAAGTGGGAGCATTATAATGAAATATGCATTGAAAAGGCCAAATGCTTCCCAACACCTGAAGGTTTCTAAAAAGTTTTTACATTTATTTAACTACAAGTTGTTTGCCCCCTTTATAGAATTGTGCCTCTATTACCAGCGATGCACCCTTTTGTCTTAACGTTTTTGTGAAGCTGAAAATATCCATGGAAATGGCAAACTCTGTGCACTGGCTCCTTTGTTTTTAGGAGCTCAGAGTAAGAAAGGGTTGGATTCCAGAAGAAGAAGGGGTGCAAAGACCCCACAAGCTTCTCTTCCTGGAGGGGGCCAGAACCTGCTTCTCGCCCAGCAATGTACCCCCAAACGGCCCGGGCCACAGCAGCTCAGGGAGAGATGCCATCCATTTCCTTCAGATGGGTGGTACAGAAAAAAACTCATATCCCTTTTGCAGATAAATGCCCTCATTAATCACTCCAGCAACTGGAAAGTCAGCGAGATCCACATGAAAGAGCATATGAGGTGCTAAAATTGGGTTTGAGTTGGCTTGAAGACACGTATTTGGTTTAGACAGTTTAAAAGGCTTAACATTAGCAGTATGGTGTAAATGTCCACACCTAAACTTTCCTGCCAACTTTGTTGGGAATCCAGTTCTTCAAATTCCCAAACAGCTGGCTGAGAATTCTGCGAATTAGTCTCATCACATCACACCGGGATTAGTTCAAGCAGAGATGGTACACTCGTAACATCAATGGCTTGGCTAGGTTAAAAAAACATACTCAACAAGCAACTTCAAAGCAAATTTTGGTGTGGCGTTTAGTGAGGTGGCCAGCAGCTGCCTGCTTCCTCCTTGGCACTGATCCTAGCATAGTTACAGTGGAGTAAGCCCACATTAGGACATACTTCCAAACCAAACTATGCCAAGCAAGGAAAGGAACGTGCTCCCCTTCTTTGTCTGAAAAGACCCAAGTCCATTTGCCTCGAATAAGGGTGGCATGACAAAACAACCCGAAATGCTTGCCTCTTCACATTTTAATCTCTCTTATATCCAAGGAGCCCTTCAGTCCCCTCCATGTCCATCTTGGCTTCTTAGCTTGCACCATCCCACATGACGCTGTAGTGTCTGCATCAGCTGACAGTTGCTGCAATGTGGCACGGGACCCTGTCAGGTGGGCGCTCAGAGGATGGTATTGCTAAGCCCAGAACATGGTGCAGAAGCGGTCCGTACTCCAGTGAGCCTCTCGTTCCACACACTGGCCTGTCCGTCAGGAGTGCTTCTGGGGTGTGGGTGTGGGTCAGAGTCCACAAGATGACGGGCTCAGTGTCACGGCTGAAGCCCCACCTCATCACAAAGAAGCACAGGGTTTGGATTGTGACGCCGCACCTGCCATCTTGCAGAATTTGACCTGCAGATGCCGTTTCTTTCGCTCACATGCAGACCCAGCCCTCTCTTATACTGCCGTGTCAAACAACAACCTTCACTCAATTGGGGGTCATCTATTTATTGATTTCCCTTTAAAGCATGATCGCACGTCCCTCCTCCGGTTCTGCCCAGGGCATTGCTTTAAATCCCATTGACAAAACAAAGTGTTAATTTTAAAGGAATGCATAACTTTGGTGCATTCTTAATCTTCAGGTAAACACAAAGACATTATTTTTGTCCTGCAAAAAAGTCTGGGGACCTCTGACAACAGCCATGACAGCTGTACTAATCAAAAAAGCAAACGAGGCCACAGCGGACGGTTCTCTGACCATGGAATCAATTTTCCACTCAATGCATTGTTCATTTGTGGAGACTTTAATGCTAGAATTGATTTTAACAGCCATTACAGAAATACTTAAGTCAAAGGGCTTGCAACCTTTATTTATTTATTTGTTTGTTTATTTTAGCATGACCAACTGAAAAAGTGTATGGATATGTGGATAAATCAATATGTATGATTCACATCTATTTAAAAAAATATCTGAGAATCATGCCCTGCTCATATAACTGAGCATTAATGGTCTAGCAACTATCAGTTTGCAAATAAAGGGAATAGATACTGGTCGCAAAGTGATCTTTCAAATGTTATAAAATATACCCCAACTCAGGTAAGGAAATCATAGAAGAAATCTTTAAAGCCTTCTATGGAAAAAGGCTTCGGTATAAAAAAAGATGATCTTTGATGCCACTCAGAATTACTCTGGGCACTCCTGCACGTTACTAAAGAGACGCTGTGCCCTTGTGACAAAGTAAGCAGAATTTGGCCCGCCGGTCTGTACGACGGGGAAGCTTAATGAAATCTCCGGTCTTCCCGGTCACAGGCAGTGAAGCAAAACTAGAGGTGGACGGGGAATTCCCCCCAGCAAACCATTTCACGCCAGCATGGCGATGACTTCAAGTGACCTCCCAAGATGGAGATGGGGAACCTCAACCCTGGCGACTGCTCGTTGCCAGCAGGTCTTTATTACCATCTCATGGCTCTCTGGCCACTGACTAGGCCCAAAAGAGTTTTTTGCCTCTTCTACGTACTGTAGCAAACAGGGGTGGTGGGGGACACTTCTAACTTCAGTGGAGATGAAAGAGTGTCTGAGGGTGTAGCTAAGGCACGCATGGCCTCCTGAGATTCTGGGGGACACAGGAAATGACATCACAGGAAGGGGTAGAACTGTGGCCTCGGGGGACAATTCCTACCCCGAACCCCTTTCCTGAGCCATAAAGGCTGGTCAAAACCAGTGCCACGTCAAAGTGACTGGATTTCAGTACTATTTATTTATTTATTTGTTACATTTATATGCCACCCATCTCCCCCAGATTTAGTAATGTTCTTGTACTTTGCAGAGGAATAAGGGTGATGATAGAATCAGTCCCCCCCCCCACACACACACACACACAACTTTTAATCTTGCCAAAATATGAGGAAAGGGAAAATATCGGTGTATCTCAGGGTTCTGGAAATGGGGGGGGGGGGGCAAGAGGGTGCTGAGGAGTCCATTTGACCTCTGAGAAATCTATTCCTATTGAAGAGGAACCAAGATGCAGAATAGAGGGCCTGCCATCTGTAAAGACTTCTAGCACCTTCTTACTGCTTTTATCTCTCAACATCTGCTGCCTAAGGGACCACTGCACTCTGGCTGGCTTTCCATGAGCCTCTTATCCAATATTAACTTCATTCATTCATTCATTATTCCAATTCTCAGGGCTCACCCACTGAACTGAATTCATGTAAGATGCTAGGCTAAAATGTGGTTGCTTTGCTCAGGGTCCGTGGGCAAATGAATACAGCCTTGGGCCCGAGATCCTCAGGTAGGCTGAAGAATGGCCGGGAGGTGAAAGTCCTAAGAAATCTTAAGTGCTGCTCACTTTTTTGTAGGAGATGGCAGGCTTCTTCCTGCTTGACAGTGGGATTTCAAGGGAGTGTCTGAACTTCCTTAAACTAAAAGTTGGTAAAGAGGAGAAACGAGGAAGGGGTTGGCTCCAGTGAAACCAAAAGGACCACTCTGCTGCTGTTTTGATCCACACCCTGAAAATCCCTGCCAAACCAAAACATGTAACTTGACACAATTGTGCTCTGAGCTTCTGGCTTCATTTGCTGCTGCTTGCAGGGGAAGACCTTTATAATTAAAATGTGTAAACCCAGGAGGCCTCTTTTTTTATTATTTTGAAGAAATTAATACTCTTAAGGAGTGCTGCTGGGATCATAGTGTGTTGGAAGCTATACATTACCTATTCCCTTTGGGAAACTCCCCTCAATAATTATAAATATAAAATTACGTATAATGAATAAATGTTTAATAGCCATTTAGTTGGCCCTCTGAATTATTCTGTAGGGCCTCCCATCTTTTCTAGTTGGACCTTATCTTTAAGAGAAGCCTGCAAGACAGGCTAAAATGCAGAGAAATAAGGCTTCAACTAAGTATGATTTTGAAAATCTTACAAATGATGGTGCCAGGCTCCTGATCAGTAATAATTGTGGAATCATTATTGAGGCTATAAAGCCACTCTTTCTTCAGGGCAGAAATTTGAAATTAAATCATCCCTGATGGATGCCTGCTCAACTTCTGCTTGAATACTTCTAGTGATGAGAACCATCCACTTCCCTCAATAATTGCTTCTGATGTCAAAATGTTCTCATGATTAGGCATTGTTACTAATATTCAACCCCAACTTTGTCTTCCCATAAAGACAATGATCCTGTGTCTGACATTCTGGGATAACAGAACAGGCCTTGGCCTTCTTCCATGGGACATCTCTTCAGAGACTTAAAGGCTGTAATCATTCTTAGGTCTCTCAATTTCTTATTGCATGACTTAGGTGTGAAGGCTAGTTTTCAGTTAGATGAGAGACTAATAGATGTTTCCAAGAGGTGCAGGTTGCCTTCCATCATAAAACAGACAAGTCTCTTCTCCTTTTCTTTGAATTTGCCTATATACAGATTACTCACTTAAAAGTAGAGTCCTTGCTGGAATTCTTCTGCTGATACTTTAACCTCCTCCTTAATCAATTTTATTAATCAGAGTTCTGAGAGACTTATTCTTGAGATTGATCAAGAACAGACAACCCAGAGACTAATTTCCTGTAGCTTGATAACCTTCAGTGCCCTTTTCTGAATGTGTTCCACTTGATTTTAATCCTTCTTAAAGTGTGGTACCCAGAACTAAACTAAGGACTTGGGGTCTGACCAATGCTGAATAAAGTGAAAAGAATATTTCCCATGAGTTGAAAATATACTTCTACTGATGCAGCACAAATTATCTCTGCCTTTTACTTCTGTAACCACACTGTACTGCTTATTCATATTCATTGTGTGATCCCCCGTTGCAGTACTCTTTTCACAAGTGGTATTACCAAGCCAGTGTTTTTCATCTCATGCCTGAGCATTTTACTTCTTTTCCTGACAAAAGAACTTTGCAATTGCCTGTGTTAAATCTAATGATTTTCAACACACTTCTCCAATCTACCAAAATGACCTACCCCCACTTCTGGCATTCCAATCAAGCAATCTAAGTTGGGGTCATTTGAAATTTGATAAGCATTTCCTCTACCTCCTGGCTGAAGGCATTGCATACATGTTGGAATGCTGGATCCAGAATAAACATAATTGTTTCAAAAAGAAAAGAAATAAAGGAATACTAGATCCATGAGTGAATTAAATAGAAACCCACTGAAAACCTCCATTATAAATTGAAATGTAGACCCATCTCCTTCAGGGCCTCCTTAACTGGCTTCCTGAGCAGAGTGTCATGAGCTCGTTGCCAAGTGCTTGGCAGAAGTCAAGAACTTTCATGTTCTCCTAGAATACTGTGGTCAGCCTGCTTCGGGAACACAAAACACTGAGGGTGTATCCAGACCAAGACCTTCTGTGTCAACATGGGGAAATTGTTAGTGGAGGAGTTAGCACCAGAACATCCATCCCCCATCACCTTCTGAGGAAGGAAGGTTTAGAAGTATCTTGGGCACCCAGTTCTGTCTGAATTGGGGGAAACTCAACAACTAGCCTCTCATTTGCTTTTAGAGCTGTAAAAGATACTATATGAATTGTGTACTAATATTCAATGCAAATCTGATAATGTAGCAGCAGATTTACAGGGTTACAAATTTAGCTTCTGGGTTTTTGTTCTTTGCTTTATCCCCCTTATTTCTAACATTTCTAACAGGTCTTAGAAGGAGAAATTGTGAAATAAGGCCCCAGGAAGAAGCGTAATTCAGTTGCGGGGCTGCTGGATGTGATGAGAGCATAATTCACAGGTGATAGATAACAGAAGGTAATTTTATGGTTACTAAGAATGAGTTTGCATTTGTTGGGATAGTTGCTATATAAATTTATAGATCTATTTGGTATGTACAGCATTTTAAATTTTAGTGGCAGTACATGAAATGGTGGTGGAACAACACGTCTATAGCAGGCACTGAGACCCTTTTAGGAGCCACTTACAAAATGTTTTGTAATTCAGCATGAAATAGGCTCAGCCTGTTCTCGCAAGCTAATTATAAATCATGTTCCTTGGAAAGAAAGCTGTTATTAAGTACGGGGTGTCTCTGTGTGCGTGTGACATTGTGTGTGGTAAGTGGATACGTTTTCTCTTGCCCTTTAATCGTTTGGGTCAGGCAAAATGGTTGAGAAAGGTGATGTTTCCCCTTTCTAGTCCAAAATTATTGGGTGTCTTTTTTCACACATATTACACTTGCACTAAATTCTTGTTCAGGAGTTTAAAGCATTGTTTGAAGTTGGCTGACAAGCCATCATGTCTTCCAGTTTTCTCTGTCAGCCTTGATGCTGTGAGGGTTTGGAAAGAGGATAAAGTAGAATTTGGGAACCAGAAACAGTGGTACAAATGTTGTGGTAAAAAGGTCTCACAAAGGACCAACGGTGGAATGATCCCTACTTTTGGTAATGTTGGGGAGATGGCTGGTGGGAAGTGATTTTGAATATGGCCTTCTGCTTAGCATTATGTGCTTATTCATTTATTTAGAAGATTGATACCCTCCTTTCATTAGAATTATTCTCAAAGAAGATTACAATACACTTTGCATTGGTATTTATTGATAATCAGACAACCATAACAACAGCAACAACAAAATCCAGAAAGAGGCAACCTTTTAAAATAAAGTATTAAAACTCAACACCAGGATTAAAAAAATAAGAATTATTAAACCTTAAGCCAAATTAAAAACCATAACTAAAACAGCCAATCTGTTAAGCAAGTACTATATTAAAAGGGAAACTTCATCCCTGTTTTCAATCATTTGTAAACTTCCCAGAGTCACTGGAAGTCGTGCAGCATACAAATTTGAATAACAACAACAAAAATAATAACAATAGCATCTTTCCTAAATTTAGGTTCCCAAGATTTTAGAGTCACCCTTATCAAATTCAGGTACAATTCTCACGTCTTAAGAGCATTTGTGGTACAAGAAGCTCCTTTTCATGTTATATATTGATTTGTTCCCTGCAACAGGAAGGACAGGTTTTTTTGCTTTTTTTTCATTCCTCAGTTTTCTTTTCTTTTCTTTTCTTTTTTAAGGGCGTATAGATGTTGCAGTTGGATATGTATAAAGTTGACCCACAAGAATATAATAGGCTCAGTTTTCCCTCACCAGTCCCTTTCAAACGTGGAGTCTTTCTTAAGCTGATATTTCTTCATAATGTCTGTATTTGCTCAAAATGGAGGCAAGCAAAAGCTGTAAAATATTCCATTTTATTATTGACTACCAGACACGTATCCATTTGAAATTGGCCAGTGGTTGAAGCCAAGATGTGTCTCCTTTTATTAGTACATTTCAAATAGAGATAGGACACCAATTTATTTCTGGCTTTATGCAAGTTATCTTGAAGTTAGGGCAGACTTGTCTTTTCTGTCTGATGAGGTCTGGTCTCCAAGCATCATTGCTCTCCTGCCCAAAGGTATAGCATACTTTTCTTCAGCTATGCAGTCTAGAATTTTATTATGGAGAGCTAATATGGTGCAGGGAGTGACTAACTAGGAAGCCTAGCTAGTTAGGGAACCAACTAGATGGTGGATTGAGGTTCAAGTCCCTAATCAGCTATGGAAGTTTTCTAATTGATCCTGGGTCATCTTACGGTAGGAATGAAGTTGAAAGAGGGAACACAACATATGTTGCTTGAGTTCCAGGATATAAATCTAAGAAAAAGACAAATAACTCTTAGTACTGTAAGTTGCCTGGAATATTTATTGCTGAACATGTTGGCAGCACTGAGAAACCACGTATTGTAGAAGCCAGGCAAGACAACTGTGCCTCTGAGAATGGTTGTGAGTGTTGCATGTAAATTCTGCCGACAAACACAGTGATGAACTTTCTTCCTAGAGGTAACTTATGAAGGGGACTGAATAGTGAGCATCTGAGGCCCATGAGACACTTCCTCCTTTATTCATAAGCCTGCCCAAAATGCCTGTTGGGAGAGACTTCAGCTAAGAACAACTGACTTGATGGTGTGGAAAACCCACAGCAAAGCAGGAAATAGCTGCAGTCTCCATGCACAGAGCTTCACCCTCTGCTTCCCTCCACCGCTTAATCAACTGGGAGGGCCTTTTATTGCTCTGTATACCTCAGTGCTAACAGCACTATAGCTTAATTACATTGTTTCATTGTTGTGTTATTTCCACTGACATCTCAATCTTTAACTCCTTGTACTATTAAGGAGAGAAGTTGTTTTTAACGTCACGAGAATAGGATATTAAATTGACCCAGTTCCAATCAATAATACAGGTATATCCTCCCAGGGCCTGCGTGTTCACTAAATATTTTCACTTTGCTCTCTTTCTGCTTCGTTGACAGGTTGACCACCACCTCCCCTCACTGGGTGGATTTATGGGTGACGTATACATGGGTGGGAGTGGAAACACAACATTTAGAGAATCAACAAGAACAATAATAGCCAGTTAAATCTACATACAAAAAGAGAGAAAGCAGTAAGAACAAAGGACTATGTGTCAATGGCCAGGTCCAGCGTGATGAGCAATAGAGAAGGTATTTGTTAGGGTTGTGCATGCTTCAAAATAGACTTGGCAGAAATGCCCTGGACTTCACAGGAGCTCACAAGCAGCATAATTCCTTCCCAACATCCAGAAGAGCTACCCAGAGAACCTCTGATCATGGGAATGTAAGAGTAACATATATCAAAAACAGCTTGTAAATAAGCTATTAAAACAATTGTGCCGAGTATCTGCTTTGGACTGTTCGGTATAATGTATCAACAACCACATTCAGAAATTGCTATAAGGTGTCTGTGAAGAAGAACTCTGAGAGACTGGTCAAAGGTCTTTCTGTTCCAGCATTCAGCTGCTGCAGTCAGCAACCGGACACATCCAGGGCACCAGCCAACACCTTCCCTGCCTTCGTGGTCTCATCCCTAACTCTCTCTAACCTGTTTTTAAAGCAGCCCTCGAGTGACAAGCTTGAAAGCTACATTAAACAGAAGATTTAGTTAGGAACAAGAAAGCAAAGGTAACTCTCATCCTAAACCCAACATAACTCAGCCAACCAATGAACAGCTTTAGGCCATTCCCCTTCTGAAGCTGTTTGCTGGCACAGCAACTCATTGTCTGAGTAATTGGGTGTTACAACCAGTACCTGAGGCCAGTCGTTCTTTGATATTTGAAATGATGGAACTTTGCAGGGAAAGAAGACAAATTACAGTGCAAAGTCTTCTGCACGCTCACCATGGTGAACGCTCCTCCTGGTGGTATAAAGTTCTGTGCAGGTCTTGGGCTGACTAATAAGGGAGTGCAGCAAATCTCAGTCAAGGAATCCGTGGTTAGGGCTGTGTCAATGGGCTGGAGTTTACTTTCAGTGGTTCAAAAACAAACACGCGCATCGGCAAAAGGAAATCAGTGGAATCATTGACTGACTCATGCACATGTGCCTTTCGTATTTCCCCGATATCCAGACTGGAAGGAAAGAAAATAACCTTTACTGTACCGCAGGAATGAACAGAACTAGATGATTCATCTCTGCGAATCTGCTTGTTGAATTTGATGGATCATTCTTAAAAGCAGCGCCGCTAATCTTCAGGTTTTCTTTTTTAGGTTATTCACAGATCAGTGGGTTTTCCGGCTAATACGAGTCCTGATGCTCTTCTCCCTCCATACATGGTATTCATCATATCTTGACAAGAAAAGACCTCCAGTCTACAAATGACCTTCACTGAAATAAGACATGCAAGTGACTTCTTTGTGAAAGAGAGATTTTAGGGCTGAATCAAAAACACTAATTAGCACACGTATACACATCCGAGGCTGAAAAGCATCACCGCTTTGTTCTGCATTTGGGAATTCTCTCAAAGAGGTATTGTTAGCGCTGTTTGTTACTGCTGAGTGGAAAATGATACAAATATTACCTCACTTTATTATTAACTACTAATTCAACAGGAAAGAAAACCCATGTGAGGCTTTTATCATTCTGAAATGTGCTGCTACCTTTAAAATATTTAGGTCTTCACATTAGTTCTTGTCAATCTGGGAGAAAGTGATGCTTGATGTGACTTGTACAAGGGAGCAGAACAAGATAAGATGTGGTAACTAGAAAAAAACGTGCTAGTCACTCTCTTCAAATAGTTATTTCACCGGGAAGTCAAAGAACTAGGAAAGTAAACCCAGTAATATGTTTTTAAAAGGAATAATTTATATTTCAGTGAGCATCATACTGCCTGGGGGAGGGACAGTTATAAGGCTGAGAGACGATTCTTCCTTCCATCAACTTCTACTCGAAATCACAGCGGGTTGGCCAGTGTTGACAACAGGTGTGGTTTATGGACACTGGGGAGGAGATAAGATGCCTATGGGAGGCATTCTTCGTTCTCTTGGTGCAAAGAGGTGGTGCGTTTCCATCTGTGCCTACCCAAAAGGATGGATGTCCCACAGAAAGGATCTCACAAAGAAGCAGGTCAAGCCCTGTTGTTTATTGTCCTAGAGGGCCAGGCATGGGATAATTAGATAAAGATGCAGAAAGGCAGATTCCAGTGACTATCAGGAAAAACATAGGAACAGCAAGAGCAGTTTGATAACATTCCCTGAAGACGTGGCAGGTTCCCTTATGCCGAAAGCATTCAGAAGAGGCTGGACAGCCATCTATCTGGGATACCCTGATCTCGATTCCTGCACTGAGCAGGGGGTTGGGCTCAGCGGTCTCAACATCTCTTTCCAATTCTGGGACTCCATGAAAAGGAAGGAAGGAAGGAGGGAAGGAGGGAAGGAGGGAAGGGGGGATACCAAAGTGCTCTGAAGTCTCTTTCAATGTCCCTCTCTTTATCTAACCATGACATTATGCATGGAAATGATTACCTGTTCCTTCATCTCTCAAGGATTAAAAACCATGCTCCAGATCTCAGAAGTGCATCCTGAGATCTGCAAAGAGCATTCGACAATAATTTGAATGACTGATTTGATTAGTTTGAGGGTGCCTTATTTAAGAATAAGCCTGAATCAGTTTAATTTTTGCCATCTCCTTTTTAAGGATTTCATGTAGCAAGGCAAAGACTTTTCTCTAAGAGCTTACATCAGAAGAGATCTTGTGGGCCATAAACGCCTCTTGCAGTGCCAGGGAAATGCATACATACAGTACATGCAGATCTATACGCACGCACACTTTGGAGCATGCACCCACATACACACCCAGAGTCCCTTGCCCATATGAGACAGCTGAAATGGTTAGAAAGGGAGGGTTAAGGGCTCTACCACCCTCTGCTTCTCTGGCCCCTTCTGAGCTACCCAGGCTGCAACCATGCTATGATCAAGGTGCTTTACAGAAACAGAATATTTCATAAAATTGCCCTATTAACACCAATTGCTGTAACAGAAATTCTCCACAGCTGCAAGTTTAATAAGCTAGGAGGTAGAAACCCAGCTGGGACAGGATGGGAAAAGTGTGCCAACTCAGGGGGTGCTGCACCAAGGGCTCCACAGGACCCCAAAGTTGTCCTATACCATTTCTTGGATCAATTATTAACTTAAATGTCATCAATGTCAATGGATCTACTTTAAGAATGACCAAGCCTGGACCTCACATCAAAGGCACTGTCTTTGTGTGTAAGCCCAAAACTGCAGACAGGCCATTTTTGACTCCCAGTACCCTTGTCTACTTCAAAGGCACACGATTTAGCCATAACTCTAGAAATGATAACTTAAAAAGAAATTGATTTCTTTGGTTCAGTGTTTTTGTGTCAGTTGCTTTAGTCTTTGGGGTTTGCAGCTCTCATAAATTAATGGAGCAAGCCCCCTGATACAGCTTAATATTACAAAGCGAGCTAAGAACTGCACTGTTGGATAAAACCAGATGAAGGTACATCTAACCCCCAAACCCTGTTTCCAAAACAGCTCTTGAACTGCCTCTGAAAAATCACCCAGATGCGTGATGGCAATAGATTACCCTGGCCTTCTTCCTACTGCAGTTTTTGGTACCTGAACGGTTTGGCCATTATCTCCCAGTGGTCCCATAATCCTTAAGAAGGGTTATGATGGCTCAGGATAGTGGGAATTGTAGGCCAGCGATACCTGGAGAGGCCTTGATCTTCTACATGCAGTAGAATGTGGGCATCTGCTTTTATGGCCAGGTGTATGTTTTCAGATAACTTTTATTGCACTTTGAATCCTGTCCGGGACACGAGGGGCACTTCCACTCCACCACCGCTTCCACCTCCCAATCTCTCACAAAATGGTTTGAAGGAAAAACATTTCAACTCTTTGCAGGCCTCTGCTGACCAAGGCAGAGCCAGAGGGGTCATATTAGTTTACGTATGAATTTGCTCACAATCAGTGTTTGCCCTCGCTCCCTCCAACTCACCCCTAGGTGAGTGCAGAGAATGTTGTGGTGCTTCGCTACTACCAGTTATGGTCTAGCAAAGCTTTCATTTAGTATAAAAGAAATAAAATAAATCACTCCCCTTCGTCTTTTCAGGTCATGGTATGCAATTGTGTGGGACTTGCAAAAAAGATCTGAGAAGCGATTATGATGGGAAACCATGTGTGTGAAATAGTGGGGGGAAATGTGTCGGAATCCTCCAAAGGAGGTTTTCCAGTCACCGTCCTTCCATTGTATTGTAAGGCCCCTGTGAGGTGTGAAGTTGAAAAGTTGCAGTGCTAGTTGACAATTGTGTAACCCAGTACTTTTCTCAACAGTGGCATGCCGGTACAGTAGCTGGATTGAAATTCAACACAATGCGTCAGCTGATGCTGGAAGGAAGAGGACACTGAATCTCTGTGTGGTAGTGAGCAATAGCTACCTTGGACGGTGAGGCCAAGCAAGAATTCCTGCGGATGAGACATGGGCTGCCTATAAGTACTTCAAAAAAAGTGAATTCAGTGCTGGCTGGTCACCTGAAACAGAGTAATAGATAGATAGATAGATAGATAGATAGATAGATAGATAGATAGATAGATAGATAGACTTAGCTCCAAAAAGCAGACAATATTATAAAAACATCTGGATGCAAGGATGGTTTTAACATGGTGCCAAACTGTGATGTGAAAGTTCTCAATGTTTTGATTTATTCATCAGTATCCATCCATGGGCTTACCCTTTATGGACTGTGATGTTGTGGTGGTTTTGTAGTGAAAAAGTTCAGTCCTGAAGGCAGCTGGATTAAACATCCCAAAATCGCAGGAGTGCATAGATCAGCTCAAATCATTACAACCAACTGGCAACCACCGAACGGTGGTATGGCAGGATATCCTCTCATGATGTTACAGTGTGATGGGATATTAGTAGGTTGATTTTGACAGGTGAGACCTAGATATGTCTTAGCCATGAAGTTCACAGGGAAACTATGAATCAGTCAATGTTGGAGTTTATCTAACCTACCCAAAGTTTCATGTGATAGGCCAGGCTTGTTCTCTTACTCCATCATCCCCCTTAAACTTACAATATTAGCCAGTCTTGTTCTAGGAAATAATATCAACACTCTTGTTGTACAAAAGTACTAAATCATCACACCACTGTTCTCTTTCAGCCATGATAAGCTTTTGGAGGGGGCAGTGTCAAGCCCAGCTAGATGGTGACTAACCAACCTTTGTTCTTACCCCCTCTTATTCTAAATAGTGGTTACTGGGCTAGAGCTGACTGGGTGACTTCAGTCCAAACACTCTCTTTGTGTCCATCCAACCTCACTGGGCTCTTGTGGGAAAAAAATGAGGGAAGATCTCCCCCAAGTATATTGTCTTGAGCTCTGTAGGAAAAAAGGCATTTAAAGAAGGTATAATTCATTAAGTAAGTAGATATCTAGCTAGGGGAGAGCACAGAGCTGAGCTCAGCCATCCTGAAGAAAGCTAAGCAGGATCAGAGCTGGTTAATGCTTTGATGGAAGAGACCAGAAGATCTTGCAACAGGAGGCGAGACCAGGAAGTGAAAACAAAAGCAAGCAACAACAACAAAGCCAGGAGAGGGCAGTGACAACCCACTTCTATATTGTTGCCAAGAAAATAACACGGAGATGAAATCACCAGGAGTTGATCTCAACAACTTGAAAGAGAGAAGACTGCTGCTGTAATAGGTAGGTGTTTTCTAGGTAAATCTCCCTGCCTGTCTTACAGTAAGGAGAAATCATAACTCAGTGAGATTTCACATTGCAAATGGCTTATCAAACCCTTAAAAATCTGTTCTGGGTTTCTTAAAAAGTGTCACTTCTACATGGTTCAGACATCATTTGAAAATATTTGTCTTTGAAAAAAAAAAACTTTAAAAAAATAGGAAAGGGAGAATTTGGAAAAGAATTGTTGGTTGAGAAAGTCTAAGGTCTTCCATCTGTTTTTAGTAGTCCCCATCTGGGCTCTGCTGGCCACATCTCATGTTTAGAGGAGGAAAAGTGGCAGAAAGCTGGAGAAGGTGCGGAGGACCCACTGCCAGTAGCATCTCCAGTGTTAGAGGAGGTGGGAAGCAATGACATCAGGGACGCTAATAGTTAATCGTGAACAACTGCAGTGGCTGTGCACCGCTTGAGGGAATTATCATCTGCACTCTACCATAATATGAAGAAAAGCTGCCTTATCGGATTCCTCTCCAATAAGTAGAGTCCCCAAGGTCAGCTGCATGCTGGGAGTTGAACATATGTATGCTCTGACCCTGGGTAGGCTGGGAATCAATTCTCATCTGAAACGAACTGGGAGATCTCCTTTCTCTCTGCCTTCTGATTGGCAGAAGCCTTCTCCCATCTTCTGAAAGGTTAATGGGAAGAACTGTGCAAGGAACTTGTCTGGTCAGATCAAGTGACTAATGGAAGAGCAAAGATCACATCTGTATTTCCACTTCCTGGGTCATTTGGCCCAGCGAGATGCACAAACCAACCCGAAATTGGTCTGGAAGTGGAACAAAACCTCAATGTCACTTTCCACAGTGGAACCCAGAGCCACTAAGTACGCCTGTCTTTATGGAAGAAAATCCATGTGCTATTTCATCGGGCTCAGAGCACACAGAATACGACACAACTGTGCAAAGAGCTCTATTTCATGATAATTAAAATTTATGGTCGCACTTTAGCAATAGGGCAATTCTAGGAGATACAATTATCATGAGATAATGACCATAGCTTGTTAAAAGATGTACAGGCAGCCAAATGATTCTAATGAAGCACTAGGGGGTGGGGTAAAATTATTTCACCGTGAGCATACTTCTCCCACAAAGTCTGAGCAGTACAATGTGGGACTCTGAAGAATGAATTGGGGGTGCTGGTTTGGGGTAAAGTGATAACCGCCCTTTGTACTCAAAAGTCGTTTCTCATGGAGTCCGGAGCTCTCTGGAAGCCTCAGTACTTACTGACATCCATCTTCTGTAAATGCTTTCTGCTCCTTCCCCATCCTTGGTTTCATCATTTGAATCCCATAATAAGCAATCAAGCATGACAATCAATGTATACCTAGAGGATAGCTTGCGCTTCTCAGATGGTAGAAGTTGCACAAACTTCTGTTTTCCAAGGCATCTGAGAGGGGAAATAAATTCTTTCAAAGCACTGGCTGTCACTTAGCATTGCTTAATTGGTTTGTACTTTTTGAGAAGTTTGCTCTTTAAATAAACGCAGAAGGGAGTGGGTGCCACCATATGGCATGCACACAAGCAATCTACCCTTTTGATGGTGAAACATCAGGATGTCAGGCTAAAACAACTTTCCCTTAGAAATGCAAACCAAAGGAATCCCCCCCCCCCCCATAGAAAAAGGGTTAGGGTCACTAGTGGGAGAAGCAAAAGGCAATAAAAAATTACTAATTCTGCAGCGTTTTTGTTTCGGGATCAGAAGGCAATTTTCAACCACTTATGTATGACTGAAGCCGGATTCCACCTTTTATATTCTACCTACTGGAAATAATTAGTTGAAAAACAAGTATTACTTTTTAATTATAGTTATAAAATTATCTGACATATTTGTCAAATGTTACCTGACATATTCATGGCTTTTTTTTAACTATCTATGTGATGCTTGGCACAATGCCACCATTCAATAATATAAAAAGTGTACAAGTGTGAGAAGTTCAGAACGCTGGAAATATGTAAATGCACTCCCATTTCCACTGGTGCTGAAGTGAGCTGTTGGCATGGGAGGGGAAAATGGGCCCAGGGGAGAATTTCTTCAGTTCCATCATTTATACCAACACTTAAAAAAGAAAAGATCCTGGTTACTGTTTTGGCCTGAAATGGTCACATGGCTGATCGTAACCCACTGGAGATTAAGCAGGGAAATGGGATGACATCATAATTTAATTTATTTCTTTTTTCTCTCTCTCTCTCCATAAAGAAAGGAGAAGATTACACAAAATTATAAAAGAAAAAAAGCTGAAAAGAAGAAACAAAAACATGTATATTTACAGACATGCATATATCAATCAACTGAAGCCATGATTCATTACAGTTATCCATAGCTGATCTATATTAGTCAATTCTGCAACCCATTGAATAGTTGGAGCCGTAGGTTTCTCTTTGTGATGCTGACCAGTATATCTTTTGACTGCAAGACCATTTTCTTTGACCAGAAGTCAACTCCCATATGATAAACTTCAAAAGAATAAATATATCTCACTTAGTTATGGTTTGCTTCACAAGGACAGAGTTGCACAACGAGAGAGACTAGCTGCCACGTTTTCCACTCTCAAGATTCCTCCTGTCCCTTACGTACTTCATGGTGAACTAAATTTTACCCTGGACGAGACAAGAGTTAGTTTCATGGGCCCCATGAAGGTTGGAACTCTGTTTTCTGAGTAAAGAAGGTAAAAAATGGGAACTTCTCAAGAGGAACATTTGAATGGAACTATTTTATGTCACTAATATTGTGAGTCGCTTTGGAGACAACGAAAAAAATCAGGATATAAATCAAGCAAGTTAGTAAAAGCAGTTGAGAAGGAAAGCCATGTAAAATAATGCACAACTAACAGTACAGGCATTCTGTTGTGAAAAATCGTTAGGGGAAGGTGGCATTATGATGTCCAAGAAAGATAATAAACGAATGTGAAAGATGCTGAATTTCTGCACAGGATAGATATTATTGTTTCAGATGATTTATAACAGTCAGATGATGCATTATAATAAGTATATCCAATAAACCAATACATACCATATTAACATCTAGATAGTCATTCATAATTCATCAATATGGGCCTTTAGTTTTAAAAATTGATTTTAAAACATTCATCTATTCCTGAGATACAGAAGAGTCGAAAGTATTGCCTGATTTTCTATATTTCTTAGGTCATTCTGATCCCAGTAAGAAATTTCAGTAGAACCCAATAATGCATAAATAGATTCTTAATGTCAGCATCCATAGGCAGCTAACGGTCAATGCAGTCTTTGATTCCAAGATAAAAGGGAGCGTTATGCAAAAGCGTTTTCTTCCAAATTCAGTATTTCAGAGAGCTGGACACTACTCTTCAACTGCTCTCAGGTTGCTCTCAGGTAGAGATATAGAATAGGATTACAGACAGCACAAACCAAATATTCTGGACTGCTAATAAATGTATGGATTTCTGCTATGAGATATACAGTAGATAGATGTAGACATAGACATAGACAAAGATATAGATACAGAGACATAGATGACAATGTTGATTCTAACAGTATTAGAAATCTAACAATTACATAACAGATAATTTCGGTACTTCAGTTTATGAGATTCCTAAGACATATTTCAAAAGCTTGATCAGTGTTTGGTGTACATTAAAAAAAAAAAATGAAAATCAAACAAGGAGATAGAACTAAAATTCCTTTTCCATAGAAATAATGATATACATTTTATATGCATTTTCACCTAATACATGCATTTTTGCTTACAGTTATCCCTCAAGCATGTCCTTTGATAAGCTACTTGTCTTAATACATGCATTTTTATGCCTTTTACCCTGATCTGTGCATCTTAGTGTGTATTTTTGTACAGTATATGTAGTTAAATTGCAGAAATGCATCGTGAAGTTTAGAGAAGTATGAAAAACAAAGGATCTTTGTTCATCAGGTTGTGTATGAGTGCAGCACCTTGAACCTTATGCCAATTAAAATGTAAACTAAAGGTATTTCCCCCTGCCCTCTTTAATTATATGAACATTGGAATAATGTTTCTTACATGGTTTTCCTTATTTCAGATAATTTAGTGGAAGAAAATGTTCAGGGACTCCTGAGTGAGGTGGGGACTTCAAACTAACCCTAATCTAATCTAGTCTAATCTAATGCCTCCTGGTCATCTGGCCATTGCTGTTCATATCCATGGTTGAGAGGAAGTTCTAAAAGGGTCCCACCTCACCAAAAGGGGCACTTTGTAGCCATGTGGAGATGAAAAGGGGGCAGAAAGCAGTCAGACCCATTCTTCATGGTGGCAGTTACCCCCAACTGGGCCACCACAATGTTGTTGTTTTTAAGAGGCAGGAAGTTGGAAGGGAAGGGAAGGGAAGGGAAGGGAAGGGAAGGGAAGGGAAGGGAAGGGAAGGGAAGGGAAGGGAAGGGAAGGGAAGGGAAGGGAAGGGAAGGGAAGGGAAGGGAAGGGTTCCACTCTTCTTTGAAGCATCAGGACGAATTAAAAACAGGGGGCAAATCCAGCCACCTGGGCCATTCTGGATTGTGTGCCTTGAGCAGAGAAAGGTGAGTAAATTAGCAGCGGAAAAGCGAAGCAGCGCTCCATTTCCATGGCATCCATTCCTTCTTAAGAAACGTCTGTATCTGACAGTCCGCTCATAACACTTCTGGTATTTTGGAAGGCACATGTTTTAAAATGCTCATTCCGCGGACGGTGAAACTGTTTTGTAGACCTAAGATGATACAAATCTATAAGTAATGTATTTAATGAAATACTAAAAGAAGTACATCACGTTCAGTTATGGTAACTTCTGTGCTATGAAAGATACCTTGTACTCCACTGGGTATATGATCATATTAATTGCATTAATAAAATAAAATAAATGAATATGACTACTACCCCCAGCCAAATCTGTCAGAGGGCCAATCTAACTTGGGAAAGCAACTACATGTGAAAAAAGAGGGGTACGTTTTGAATGAATGATAGCCTGTTTAAATTATGCTTGCCCATTTCTTTCTTATTTGTTATCCATTTTATACAAATAAAGATGCACACAATAGCTGCAAAACATTCCCTCTCACGCTGCCAGTGAATCCATGAAGTCCTTCATAGTCAAGCTCAGCTTGAAAGAGATCTGTCTTGACTTTGTTTTAGAGACCTGACATTCTAAAAACCCTCTTGGGGCCCAGATAAAGCAACCTTTCATTTAACTGAGATAATGATGTGAAAATCTGTATACACAAAACCACAAAAAACTAGAGACTTTCTGAGGGCAGAGCAAAGTCTGAGACATTCTTCCAAGAAAACTGGACCTCTAACATCGTGTGTCACACAGCTATGCTTCTCTTTCATGCCATCTGAATAGCTTCTCTTATATCTGCTTAAAAAAATAGCACAACGTTTCTGTGTCTCCCGGTGTATATTTCTCTGTACATCCTAGCAGTTAGCGGGCAATTTCTTAAATGTCACTGAAGAAAAAGGAAAAAGGCACATTCATTAATAATGTACCCTGTTTCGTTTCACCATCCCACGAGCCTCTGTTTTGCCATGTTGACTTAATTGCCTATGGCAGCAATGTAGGCCTTGTTTCAGAACACTCCATGGCCAGGAATGGCTACAGCTTTGTGGGCATGAATGCCCTAGTCTCATAGCAAGAACAGCCAGCTAGCCTCTGCAACAGTTCTTGAAATGAACTAGAACTGTAGTTCAGCTACAACAGCACAACACTTTGACATGATATTAGAACATGCCTTGGGACAAAGAATCCTAATATTTATTTATACTCATCAAGAAGCATTTTTCTTAGCTCAAGGGCATTTCTCACATTGTTAGTCTTCATCAGAACTATGCATTGTGGCCACAGGGGTGCTATAAAATGTCTCCCCCCGTTCCCCCAAGTGTACCCTTTCCCTCTTGGGATGCAGCTGTCAACAGCTGGTTGGTTGAGACCAGTTGCAAGCCAGTGGAAGAACACCAGGTTGGGAAGACCATCATAATGAGTGATCCTATTCGCCTCAGGGCAGGTAAATATGACTTCGTACATTCCTGTTAGGGATAATCAATAGAGAGGTATAGAGGGGAAAAAAATATGCATGCATGTGGATGAATATACATCTCCATTGCTCAGCTGTATCTGGGCTGGCTTTTTAATCAGTGAGGCCTGAAGGTGGCTCCAGTGGGGCATGTAATACGAAGCTCTGAGCAAAGCATTCACTCAGACACAGTTTACCAAAATGCATATTTCTCAGCCAGGAATGCCATGACCAGTGCATAGTGATGTGCAAGTCATGTTTGTTCTCAAAGAACCCAGCCCTGAACTACACAAAGACTTAATTTTGGCAATATGTTCTATGTAAAGCTTTCCTTAAAATGTCTTCAGAAGTTTCCTTCAATGCAGAATATGGTGCAAGGGTGTTAATGTGCACTTGTCTATGGTTTGTGTTGCATCTGCAAAACTGGCCATTTTGCTTCCACTTATACTTCAGAGTGTTGATTATTGTTTTTAGAGTCCTAAATGGCTTGGTTTCAAGACCCTGGAAGGACTGTATTAAATGTAGTCATCATTCCGTACCCATATGAACCTATGGGATGGTCATAGGATGTCCATTTGGAGACCTCGAGGCTCTTCACCTGTTCTCTGATGACTGTTACTCTGACTTCAATGTTTCTGTGTCAGTTTATTTCCTGTCTCATCTCATACGTGTTTCTCCTGTATTTTAGCTACCTGCATTTTTAATTCTCCTTTGTTTGTTTGTTTGTTTGTTCATTCATTCATTTTTTCATTCAATTTGTATAGCCGCCCATCTCATATTTGTGACATTTCCCCTTCATTGTACTTGACTGGTAAATTGCTTGCGCTGAGTATTTTGTGGGTTGTTATTTTGCTATTTAACACATTTTTCTGCTGCCCCTACAAAGTATGACAAGGTCTTGGGTTGAAGTCTATTATATTACGAGGACTGGAAGAGAAAAATGCAGGTTCACATCTTCATATGCACTTGTATGCACCGTAACTACGTAACATGTAAAATTTTATTTTGCTTTTCTGTGATTTGAAGACATTGTGACTCCACATAAGAGCTCAGGTGTTTGGAGGACTTCAACTCAACTCAAATAGCTTGTGATGCCTATGTCTCACTTTCTATTATCTACACATCCTACAGTGAATATTATCAACCATACTGCATTAGGTATGTCCCTTGCCTTGTGCTGACCAAAAATAAAGGTGGGATAACAAACAAATCCAACTGCTTCACTGAACTTTTAACAACTTTTCCAGTCGTTATTGGTTTGCCAAGCGAAGAGTTTGTTCTGTTTCTTTCTTACAAGACAGCAACTCTTAGCAAGCCTTTATTATGGTAATTTTCAAATTTATCGCAGTAAACTACAGGTCATCCAACTTTTTGGTTGAAAGTCTGAGGAATTATGCTTGGTCTCAAAGTGAGAATTGTCATACCTGTCAAGTCTACTGAATCTTTGCGGGGTCACCGGGGCTCTGATTTATTTATGTGTTTTTTGGTTGCTTTATTTCTCTTCTCCTTCCCCACAATCCTACACCACTAAAGAATGCAAACACATATGCATATGTACACATCCAGAATGAAGATTTAGATGTCACATTTTTACATTAATCAATCAATTAATTAATTACAGTTAATTTTTATTTCTTTTCCCCAAACGTCCTTCTCTTCTTTTATTCTCACCCGTTACAATGAATAACAACAACAACAGCAACAACAACTGACTTTCAATACGCGTGTGAGAAACTGTTTGGGCCTGATATAGAATTTCACGGCATGGCCAATAGTTGGGACAGAATGAGCAGCCACTGTTTGGACGAGGGCTTCACCAACACTCTGGGAGGAAGCTGACAGCTGGAGTTAGTGAAGCCCACAGGTTAGGCAAGGTGAGGTTGGAGATTTTTGGAGATAGTTAGACTACAGGCTTTGCATGTCTTTTGTCTCAAAATAATGGGGGGGCTACATTCCCATTTGTATCAATGAAATCAGAAGGATTTGGATTTGGGGGCATAGGCTGTCTTAGGGCCACCAGTTTGCTCACCACAATCTAAGAGAACTGAATAGTTAATGAAGGCTAAGGTTGTGTTAAATTCCTCTGCTAAAAATGGTTCCTACACATATGTGGTGAGCATTCAGCCGATGATGCACATGCTCAGAAGTTCCATGATTTCCACTCACTACTCTCAGTGAAAGGTCTTGACCAAGTCATCTTCTGCTGAGGTGTGGAGAGCCAGCGGCTCTGCACATTTGGACTCCAACTCCCATTAGTCCCAGCTAGCACGACCAGGGCTCAAGGACAGTGATGGCGTAGTTCATTCTTCCCTGATATAATGCCATTCAAATGGATTGAACATCATCTGCCTTCAGGCCCAAGCAGCATGGCCAACATAGCTGTAGGGCTCACTCATTGTCTCACGAGTTCGGTAACTGTTTCCTGTAGCTGCTCTCATTCCAAACCTGAAGCTCTTTTGGGTCTCAGGAACGTTTGGGAAAGAGGCAGCTGAACAGCTCTTATATCATCATGGCTTGTCTGGGCAGAATGGGTAGTGTCCTCAAAGGCAAACACATGTTGTGCTTGTACAACTTAACCTCAATGTGTCTGCATCAGCATGACCTGCTGTGAAGAACTCTTTGCAAGATGTTCATTGGGAAACTTTTGCAAATAATTGAAATAATCGAGCTGATTCCAAATTGAGCTGAGGGGAGTTCGCCTACTGCAGCTTTATAATGCTGGGGAAACAGCCTTTTTCCCCACTGCTCCAGCCAGGCAATTCTTACAGAATAATCTATAATAAATCAAGATCCCAGCCCCTCCTCCTGTCGTCAATTCCACTGCTACACACCCATGGTCTCTCAGTTCAGTACGCCCATTTAAGCTGCCAAGGATTCATGCATGGTTCACAATCCCATCTTGTCACCTTTGCTAGGTACCTAAATGATTCCATTGCAGATCTGATTGTGCACAAAAAGGATCAGAATGACAGAGACTTGAATTTTTTGAAGATCAAACCCTTTGGAAATTTTACAACAGAGAATAACAAAAACAACCCCCCAAAACAAAATAAAATAAAGAATAACAAGCTCAAGTAGGATAAGATAATTTATCTTGATGGATGTCACCTTAGAGCACATATTATTCTGATCTCTCAAAGTGTTTTTCTCCCTTATTTCATCTCTGACATTCATTGTAAATTTAATGATCCACATACGATTTGCTGGTGTCTTAGGCTAGTGTTTTGAATCATGCAACTAGTGCTAAATTTATGTCACTGCAGGATCACTTAGTGAATCATTAAGCAGTACAGGGATTTTAATTACTGGGATCACACTGGACCTCGTCCCTATATAATAGGTTCTATTTAGCGTAAATTCCATGTAAAAATTCAGTTTGAAAAGCAACAACATAAAACTGCATTATGTCACACTTGATACCGGGTTTGGGTGCTGCGGGGGGGGGGGGGGGGGGCTTCCATTTTAAGTGTGGTCTGCATGGAAAGATAAGATCATGAAATTGCAAGTACACCAGGCTTCCACTCTTAAAAGAGCAGCTTCATCTCTCCAGCCCTAATTCTTACACCCTCAGGGTACTGTTTGCAAAAGGTATTTAGAAATCCTAGGAGAACAGAGCTGAGAAAGCCGTTCAGCGTACAAAGCCCTCAGATGTAGGTGTTTTCTGGAGGCTCTGGGGCCTCAGGATCCAGCTACCAAATTTCAGGAACAGGAACAATGATTTTCAGCACCATGATTTTTCTTTTCTTCTTTTCTTTTCTCTTTTTTCAAAGCAACGAAACCTAAAGCCTAAAGCAAATATATTAAATCTCTTTCAAACATCTTTCCCTTCATGGACCTCTCACCAGGATATGAGGGAAAAGGCAAAATAACATATTCAGTCTAACTTTATTTGCAATGCGTTCCAGCAAATAGATTGCAATAAATACTAAGTAATCTGAGATCATCCAAATTCTTCCAAACTCTTCAAGGACTTCCATACTGTCAGTCACAAGTACTGATACGTACACTTTTTTAGATAAACATATCAAGCGTCATCCTTCCAAATAAACTCGCATTCCATATTTTGTGCATACGTCGCAATCCTGTTCTTACTTTTAATGAATGACCTGAGTTCTAGATGAAATTGGATAGTCTTGGGCAGTAGAAGGGTTTAGACATAATACGCCATTTGATTAGCCTGGTGTTTTACCCAACATGCTGTTCAAAGGCTGATGTGGCCCACAGCCCACCAAAAGCTGCAAAGGTTTGGTCCCCTGTAAACATTAGACTGGATTTTGATTGATTCGGGCTGTCCTGCCGGATGCATTAAAAGACCTCGTCAGTTAGCAGATGATCCAGGAGTTGCCCTGAATCAGTTCATACCAAGGCTATGTTATGAAATGGGGTCTTCCTGCTCCAACAGCACATGCAGAAGAAGAATGAGGTCTTAATTTTGCACAGCATAATTCATCCCCTCCTGAGGCACATTGGTGCCCAGGTATGCCGATATGGAGATAAGCAGGATATAGTTATCCCCTTGATTCAGGAGCTAGTAACATTTGAAGATTGAGTAGGCTAGTGTTTATCCATTTGCACATTTGCAAGTAAATGTAAAACATTTTCCATTATGACTGTCCTCTGGCACAACTACTGATTTGACTAGGCCAGGATTGGAGTAAAAGTCTTGTCTTAAGTATATCCCACTACAAGGTCCTGATTTTAAAAAAAAAAATGTATTACAGAAGGCACTGAAAAATTGACTCTAGTTCTGTCTCCCCATTCCCATGTACCCAAGTCAAGCAGGCATAGCTGAAAGAAACATGGCTGTTATCTGATTACAGTTTCTAAGTCATCTTACCTTAAGAGATCTGCACCTAGACATTTTGTAAGTAGCTTATTGGTGATCTTTTCATTAGACTTTTGTTTTCCAAAGCGGGGGGGAACCTGATCAGAGATCGTGTGCGCTTCAATACTTTTAATTTTGCAGGCCACTGGGCCTTAATGCGAAGGAAGGTTATTTGCAGGGGGTGGGAAATATGATGTGGCTTTTTGTTTAAAATAACAACTGTATGAGAAGAATTGCTGACATTTTGTAAAGTTCAGAGTGTGATTCAATATATTTCAAGAGGTCTTCATCAGGGCACCAGCAAGTACGTTAAAAGCAGGGAGAGAACTAGATATATTAAGCTGACCGTAGACCTGGCATCTCCCTCTTCCTTGCAGAAAAGTGCTGTGGGTAGGAGGCCTGTAACAACATTTCCCTAGCCATCAAAACTGTTAGGCACTCCGGCTTAATTTTAGTCCCGTGTTCTTAAGGTCTACAGGGCAGGGATGCCCAGTGAGCAAAATGGCAGGAGTCATGAAATGGAAGGCTACAGCTGGTTGGTTGTTTTCAAACTTACTCTTGGTGTTCAGGGCCTCAACATACTTCACACAAGTCTTCCTTCTTCCAGAGGATGGGACCACGCAGGTCCTTCCCGTGTTACAAACCATCCAGAAATGGTTTCTAGGACAGCCTAGTGTCCTCCGCATTCACCTGTTATGGCTGGGTGGAATAATAACGCGACGTGGGAAGAAAAGAAACCTCACATTTAGCGACGAAGAGCCTCAGCTGTTTATAAAACAGGCTCAGGTCTGCTAAGAGATGGAGGTCCGCCACATCAGGAGGGCAAGAGACTTCCTGCCTCCTGTTACGTTTTGCATCCCTGATTTATCAGCTGCTGAGGGAGGCTTTTATTCTTCAGAGCTATTTTTTGTAGTTATGATACAGGAACTTGCAAACGTATACATACCGACTCAGATTGCAGCCTTAAAAAAACAATAACTATAGAGCCACTACTGGTAGTACTTTGTAGGAGTACTTTAAGGCTGCCAGAGGTTGTGTATGTAGAGCCCTCCGAGTACTTGCATAACCACAAAGTGCTATAGGAGTGGGAAGAAAAATGAAAACTATTCTCCCAACTTTCCTACTATTGAAACCCAGGATTTTGTTCAGCTCTAATTGCCAAATGCTATGTAACGTTAGCTTCAAACATTTCTGGCATATAAAGTAGCAGTGATTAAAAAAAAATGCTATCCCTAATAAAAGCTAATAACTTTATGCTTCAGTTTGAAACCATATGTCCTCTAATACCTGTGCTGCTTTAATGACTTCCTTGTTGTGCCCTGTTGTAATTAAGCATTAAAGGACATATGGCATGTCAATGTCTTAGCAGCAAATTTTCTTGTCGAGGTTGTTTTCTATAGCAAGCATAACATTCTTTCCATGTAGTTTTGAGTGGAAGTGTAGAATTACATGTCAAATTCTTTTGCTCTCAAGAAAAGACGGATCAGGTGAATATTCTGCCTCCACAGTTATGAAAAATAGCTCTCCGTTTAATACCAGAGTCATAGTTTCACCAGGAGATCCTTTTTAGTATGAAAAAATAAATAGTCTATATAACAATCAATCAGGAAAGCTTATTTTAACATAAAGGATGGCTTGAGTTCCAGCCTACTGAAAAGCATGCCTTCCTTCATCTGCCCATAAATATAAAACACAATAAATCATAGGAAATACATTTTAAACACAGGAGTTATTAAGAGGAAAATTCACTAAACAACATCATTCTGAATCTTAAGTATCTGCTGTCTTTCAGATCCAATAATTCACAAGTCTCGCCACGCAGAAGATTGTCTCCACCGGGAGTTTCGTGTGTTCAGCATCTGAGAAGTGTGTCTTTCGAAATCCTGTGGCTCCTACAGAAAGGCCTGGTTTGATCCACAAAGATCCCCATGGGAGGGGCTCGTGGTGAGGCTGCCTCCCAATGTCAAAAAGGGCAACCGGAAATGTGCCTGATGGAGAGATTTGCACAGGCCTCCTTGACAAGATGAGGTGAGGTGAGGTGAGAGGAAGAAATGCAATGTCACCTGAATGCCCACTGGCCATAAATAGCTGCTTTCAGATTGCAGAATCAGACCACAGTAACATTGGAGGAGACCACCTAGGCCACTGAATCTGGGCATCAAAGCGAAGCATCATAATAGGTCGCTGCCTAGCCTCAGCCTGATCACCTGCAGCAAAGGGAAACCTACCACCTCTTTAGGACCTTGGGTCCACTGTCAAAGTGGACTTGCTTTTTGGAAGACTTCTTTAAATTTGTTTAGAACAACAGCAAACAGTATTGTCCTTGTTTTGTGCTATATCCTGTTATTTCTCACCCCACCCCACTCCCATTCTTCTTAAGGTTCAACACTCTCAGTTCCTTCAGTCTTTCTTTAGAGTCCTGGTCTTAGTTTCTCTGATTCAGGTATGGTGCCTAGAACTGGACGCAGCACTCAAGGTGGAGAATAAAGGAGATTATAACTTCCCCTGATATGGAAGGTGTACTTCTGTTGCTTAGCCTAAATTGCATTTGCTGTTTTTAACAGCCACTTCACACTGCTGATTCCTCTTCAGCTTGCCCTCAGCTATTACCTAAGAACCTTTTCACAAGTACTGTTACCAAGCCAGGTACACCCATCATATACATGATTATTTCATTTTTGTTTCATAAGGGCATAACTTTGCATTTGTTCCAGTTAAATTTCATTCTCTGATTCTTCTAATTCATGCAGATCATTGTGAATGTTGTTTCCGTCTTCTGGAATATTATCTATCCCACCTGAGTATTTGTCATCTGCAAATTTCATCAATATTTATTCCACATCTTCATCCAAGGCATTAATAAACATGTTCAAGAATATATAGTACAAGACCACAACTTGTGATATTTCACTCAATACCTGACTCTAATTAGATTATGAACTTTTGATGAACATTTTTGGAATATAATTTTCAAGCCAGCTGGGATCCAGGTAACAATGGCACCACCCAGTCTGCTTTATCTAGCCTGCTAATCCCGATGCCATGTGGTTTTGCTGAACTTCAGATGTATTTCATTCACAGGTACCCAGTCAGAAAAATGAGAGAACATTAGTTTAAAAAGAATTTTCTTGACAAATCCATGCTAACCTCTAATAATTAGTACACTGTTTTCAAAATGCTTACAGACCATGCCCTAGGGTTCTCCTGGCTGTGAATGTCAGCGTGACTGGTCTGTAGCTTCTTGAAGCCTCCATTTTGCAAATGGGGACATTTGTCTCCTTCAGTCATCTTGCATTTCGCCTGTTTTCCAAACATAAGACCAAAAGATTCAGTCAGAAAAGTTCCTTCAGTACCTCAGATGCAACTCACCTGCCCTTTAAATATTTAAGGCAAATAGTATTCCTCAAGCTTCAGTCCTGCTCTTCACAGGTCACACGCCTTCTACTCTGAGAAGACTGAACCCAAATCAGTTTTGAATAGTTCTGCCTTTCCTTTATTATGTGTTAAAATTTGCCAACTTTGATGCACAGCTGTGATACAGTTGCTTTTCTCTTCCTTTTAGTTTGAACGTATCTGAAGTCATTTTTGCTTTTTATGGCACCCTTTGTAAAGCCCACCTCCTTCTGAATTTTCATTTTCCTAACACTGTATTGACTTACTTCCTTCCTTCCTTCCTTCCTTCCTTCCTTCCTTCCTTCCTTCCTTCCTTCCTTCCTTTCCTTGTGCTTAATGAACTCCCACAAACTCCTGCTATGGAATTCTACTTACCATTAAATCATGTTTATGTGTTTCAAAAGAAATAGGTTCATGAACCTCCTTTTCCTTCTCCTCCTCTGTCATGGCCACAAAAATGACTTTATACATTTTTATTTTATTTTTGATGAAGCACTATTTAACATGTTGTCCAAATCTTAAATTTTAATCAATATTAATTATGATGCATTGAAAAAAAACTAGCTTCACTAGTATATTTTGGAATTAATTAAATTTAACAAAGTAGAGTTTGTTCATGATGTCCAATCTTAGTTTCTCCATTACTCAGAAGTGCATTTCTCATTGTATCTCTTTTTTATTGTTAGGAATTATGTCCAAACAATTGCAAAAACTGGAGCTGCTGTTGTCCTGCCAACTAGGGACATATGCCTCTGATTTATATTCTCCCAACTTTAATCTGTGACATGTATACAGTACAAGGTATTTTATAGTACAGCGTAAATTTTGTATTTGTATAATTCTGCATAAATCAAATCCTTACTCTTGATACCACTGGTCCCTCTGAAGCCCAACAGGTGTTAGAGGCTTTGGGGGACTCCATAGAGGCTTCTAAACTGGAACCCATTTTTACAAGAAAACAAAGTCATTTATGAACTGGGCATTAACTGTTCATGTGCACTTTGGCAAAATGAGCCTAAATGTTCTGTTTTCAGAAATTAGTAGATGTTGCCTTAAAGAATGTAAAATTTATTTCTTTTGATCTTAGAGTAAAATTAATAGAACAACAAAAAAATCCAGTTTGTGTATATTGAACATCTCAGACACTGATTAACTGAGACTGGATTCGAACACCCCGTTGCTAGAAATGCAGTTTAGAAGCTTGAATATTAACACATATGATTTGGACTTGTCCTACTATTGTTACCTTTTGGCTGAAATCCACAGGATTGTTAGCAGGACATTAGACTGATTATTGCTGGTGAGAGAAATAGGTTCTGCTTGCCTGTATCACCACCATTTCAAATGTTTCGTTCATTCTGCCTGCGTATAGAAGTTTAAAAAATACTTTGTGGAAGTTTTAAAAAATTAAAACTCGAAACTTTGTAACATCAGTGTAATTCTGGAATTACTAAATGTACAAACCAATCTTAAAAGCATTGCAGAGGGGAACTCTATTAATGGTTTATGAGAATTCAGCTTTCATACAAGCCACTGAGTCAGGGAACTCAGTGCAAACAGTCAGATAAAACTGAAAGCAAAATGCTTTTTCTTTACTTAAAACCACCGGGGAGCAAAAAGCACTGGGATTTAGCCCCTTCCCCAAAGCTATCATTAGATATGCAACAGCTCCCCACCCCAAAAAGTTACAAAAGCCTGTCCATCTGTTTACCCAGATGCTTTTAGATCCTAGCATGTCATTGCCAGCTCTTATCAAAGGATATCTGGAACATCTTTTTCATGCCCATTAAGGAAGCAAACGTGTACTGACATCTTTGGACTCCATGTTCATAGTGAGGATTGCCAGCATTTGAAGCAAACGTGTACACATAATGAACATACAAATTCCATGAAATCCCAAATTGTCCTGTTATCCTGAGCAACTGAAGAATTCTTCGGATGCTGCATCACAGAGACATACCCCACAGTGGCTAGCTCTGGTTTCTGGTTGAATGGAAAGAGAATTGCTCTGCCTATGTCACTGCTTAATTCACACGTGTTTTGGAGATGCATGGAAATGGAAGCTCCAAAGGGATTCTTATGCTGTGCCATCTCTGCCTGCCGACCGGGAGAGACGTTGAATAATGCAGACAGGACCTTCTATCACGTCTAGTTCTCCTGATACATGCTGTAAGAAGTGCAGGGAAAGTGTCTCTTTGCACTTCAAAGAAAACCTTCAGGACTTCAAAAAACTTCCCCCCCAAAAAAGTGGAGTCCTCCAAAGAAGCCCCTGGGGACAGAGGGCCACACTCACTCTTTGGGAGGATCTTGAGGGCTGTCGTGGGGAGGGTGAGAGGGCAGGAATAGCAGCTTTGATTTCCTGGGCATGAGGAGTTCTTTCCTTACGTAAGTCAGTTGCCCAGCCTGAATAACCTTAAGATGTGTGGATTTTAATTCCCAGACGCCCAACCGGCATGGTGACTGCAGAAAATTCTGGGAGTTGAAGTCCACACATTTAGAAGCTGTCCAAGTTGGAATACACTGCACTAGCTTTTTAATGGGTTTAAAGGAGAGAAAAAACACTCCATCAATTTCCACCAATGGTGGTCAAAGGATCTGTAAGGATAGAAAGAAGAGTCTCGCCCACCTACGTCCTGGGCTGTCAGTTGCCCAGCACCATGGAAGGCAATATTCCATCAAAATCCACTAATTTTGTCCTGCTGTTTAGCAATTTAGTACATATTATGCCCTTTACTGAAATGCTAAATAGGATCTTATAATAAAGATTTAAATCTGGGATGTATCCCAAGAAAAAAGTATTATTCTAATTACTCTCCCATAGACTTTCACATCAGGAAAGGAAGGGAATCCAGAACTAACCTTCCAGTTTCTTCATGCCACTATAAAATGTAAAGGGCAACCATATTTACAATACCGTGTACAGTTCTGGTTAGTGAGGTTCAAAAAGGGGAAAACAAAATGATCAGTGGTGCTAATGGCCCCCACAGGTAAACTTTATAACACTGAGGCCTCCTTAGCTTAGAATAAAGGTAAATCAGTGACATTATAAAGTTTCTATAAAATGTGAAGAAAGGAAGAACTGTTAATGAAGTAATTAGAGATACAACGTTCTTTCATGGTATTGGAAGATCTTGGATTCGTTGAATTAAGTTCAACCTGGGAGATTCAGAAGAGCCAAAAAGAAGTACTTGAGGTTAACTTTCCATAAAGTGTCAACACAGATGGCTTTAGAAGGGGATTAGACACACTCATGGAAGAAAAGTCTATCAACCGGCAGCCTTGTGGTATCTATATTATCTATTGTATGAAAGCCAGCATCCCTTGCAGTAATGTCATGGTTGGGAATTCTCATCTAGCATCCATGGAAAATGATCAGTGGACTAAACAGCTAAAGGTTGGGCTACCTGAGGACCATCCACTCTTACTATAGTAGCTCCCTCACCACTGGCCACATTGGAAGTGCAGCAACAGGTGGAATGCTGTGACTTCTAACACAGGCTGTGTTTTGGTCAACCAACCTCTAACTATGTATTAAGACTGGGGGCGGGGGGAGGGGCAGGGAAGAGGATTGCTGCTGAAGGTTCTTAGTTCTTATGTGTACAGCGCAAATTGCGTAGGGTTCCCTGCTTGCCAGTAGCACAATGACCATGTTTCTGGGCTTCCAAATGTACCCTTATCACATGAAAATAAGTTCATTTGCAGGGACTTGTATTTTCAAGTATGAGTTTCAAGAGTGCAAGAAGTTGGGTGTTTGTAATCTACATGACAAGTTTGTTGTTAGCCATTCCTGGTAATTGTATGCCTGAGTGTCTGTTTTGTTGTTGCTACTCTTGCTTGGACTTGTTAGAATTCTGCAGATGAACTTGTGAATCTCTCTGCAGATCTTAGGTCCATCCTACAAAAACGACAGGAGACTCTAATTACAATCTAATTACAATCTTGGTTGGAAAACTCAGCAGGACCGACAACTACTGCCCTTTCAAAGTCCCAGAAAACCAAGTCAGAACAAAGCTTGGAGAAATACTATTTGCCCTGGGAGAAAAAAAAAATAATGCAAACTTGCCAACAATCTGCTGTTTCTCCACAAGTGATAAAATCACTAAAAATAATGTGGGCAACAAATTAGACCCTTTGCAATGTTTTCAGCATGGAGCATTTCTATCTGTTATATAAAGACACTTGAAAGGCAAAGGAGCTTCAGTAGCTACGATACAGCAGCAAGATACAGCTGTCTCTCCTGGTCTGTTTTTATGGCCTGCTGGGGGTTGCATCTGTGCTGAAATTAACAGATCCGTGTTAACTAGTTGTGCACATTAGTTGGATAAGCTGACTTTAGCTGCAGCACAAAGGAGCTTAATGCAGCCTGAAACCATTATTATATTTATTTTATTGCACAGATCTGCTCATTGAGTATCTCATGTGTTAACACTGGCCCATTCAAATCTTAAATTTGCTCTCAACCGGCTTACAACTATGCCCAATATTTTTAGACATGTCCTGTTCTAGATCTTTAAGGAAAAAAATTAATCAAGAATAACAGCAGCTCTATTGTGAACTGGAAATATTAATCCCTGTAGTGTGTGACTTCACATTTTCAAATCTTCTGGGGGCTCCTTATCTATATATCTATATCTATCTATATTGATAAATAGATGATAGATAGATAGAGATAGAGATAGAGATGGAATGGGGCTGAGTTAGTGACTGTAGACACCTAACTTTAGGCAACCTGTGATCTTTCACACCATTACATGAAAATCAGGGCAATTTGTTTTATGACTTTTTCTACGTGTTCTATAGAAATGAAGTTGACCAGACTCGGGGAGTGGACTTTCAAACTGAAGCATTTGAGCAGAAAGGTTATATTTTTGAGTGTTCTTTCACCAAAAGCAGAACTGCACAGCCTCAAGTCTAGAGGCTGCATGTGCCTGTGTGAATTTTGCGCTCTCTCCCAAATCGTTCCAGGAAGCCCTCCCATGATCCCTGATCAGCAGCCCGCTTTACACTGCTTTGGTGCGCAGAAAGGGGAGGGCCTTTGTTCAAGTAGCAAGCTCAGAGCAAGCTTTCAAGGCTGACTTCAATCACCAGGCTCTGTGGGGAGTGGTGCTCCTTTAACAACCCCAGTCCCAAGCTATTTACCTAAGGGCCGCACGTCTGGCCTGCAAAGATATGGTTGATCACTAGATGGCAGCAAAGAGTCAGAATTCTGCATCCCTCTAATGCTCACCCAGATTTTTGCAGTGCCCGTACCTAGCCCTGATGACACTGGCAAAGAACAATGTATTTTGAATTGTTCCCAGAAACAGGCCAAAGACAGAAACAGCCTTTCGAGACCAGAGAGAAATATTTAACACATCCATCAACTTACAGTACTATCCGTGTCGATAAGTGTTGTGCAACATGCTTCAAAAGAGAGGTTTGGGCCATAATTCCATGCCCTTGCAAAATTCCCATCATCTGCAGCAGAGTTTGTGAAAAGCTTCAGACCATCCGCTTGTGCTCTAGCTGAGGAATCCACAAAACGTGTTTGTAATTAAATTGCTAAGAATCATTACGGAGTTGGGGCCGGTTCCTTTTGTGGTATAAGCAGGCTGATGTCTAGTTAATTACTGGGCATCCCTGCTCAGAAGTAAACCTCGCTGGTTTCAGCAGAATTCATCCCCTGGAACCTCTAGATTTTGGGTTCCTGTAGTTAAACTAAGAGAAAATTAGTAATGTCCCATTACCCTGTAAGGATTAGATATTTCCAATCTTCCACTGGTAAATAGCTTTCTTTTAGAAAACGTAAGCCTCTCCTAAGCTTTAACGGCACACATGTGCACACGTCTGGGGTCTGCATTCCCCGGAAGGACGCCACATGCACCACGTCGTGGTACAGCTATTAATGATACTCAAAGGACTGAAGTTACGGTTTCGGATGTGTCCGGAGAAGCAAACCGGTAAACAAGCTTGCAGTTAGTGCTATGGATGATTTGAATCAACAAGGGTGAAAAGATTTGGTTACTCTGTGTATTAGCGCTAATAGGAATAGATTATAGAGGAATATTTCTGATGTGACCTTCTGTGCACTAATTGAAATAGTATTCAGAGTCAGCAGTGGAGTAATCAAGTTAAACACTGAATCATAAATCATCATGAGAAGGGCTGTCACAACTGGGCCATTAATGCCCTGTATCGCTGGGCAGGCTCACAAAAATATCTGCTGTGCCGATCTTTAGGTTAATAGGAACAGAAATGGCATTTAAAGACTATTTGGATCAAGTCTGCTCTGAGGTTGAAAGTGTTAGTCTGTTAATTTACTGGTAATTTGAAGTGATGTAGTTAGGAAGAGCAGACACACAGCTGAGCCCCAGAGAGCTAAACAAAAGGCGCCTGAGTTCCTTCTAATATTTATTTAACTACTTGAGGGGTGGCCACAGGGTCCCTCTGAGACGCATGTGCGGTATGGTCCTTCTGCTCTTTCACATCCAAACAAGAATCCCGGCAACCGAGCCCCGTGGGGCTGACCCAATAATGCATCACCTGAATGGGGAGAACTGGCCACACAGAGGTCTTTCCTCAGAGTCCACAACCCATCCATCCAGTGGTGGACCTGGACACCCACCCACACACACACACACACACAGATCACCACACCTAACTGGTGATCTATAGAGCTTCAGCCTGAAATCAAATATAATGGCCACAGAGATGTGAAAGGATCAAAGTCCAGTTACAGTAAGTATGTTCATAAGGGAACCCTGTTTCTGGCCCTTTCTCCATCGCTGTATAACCTGTTCTCATGGCTTTCCTCCTGGCACAGTGATGGTTGGATGGATGCCTTAAGTCATTAGTAGGGATCCCACCTCAGCAGCTCAGCTCTTATTTGGTTGAGATCCACATTCCTAAACACTGCTGGCCGGGCAGAATATATACTTGAAAAGTGCAAGGAACCTTCATAGCAGAATGTAGTTCAAAAGCCCTCGCAACTTAGCATTGAGAAGGTATGCTGCTTTTTTAAAAGGAGATGGTTATAGGAAAGAATGCTCTTTTAAAACTAAAACTAACAACATCCTCACCACCACCAGGAAGATCAGCTTCTGTAGGAGCATCTCTCTCCCTGGGCAGCAGCGAAAGTAGGTTGGTCCTGTTCAACCAGCAAGGTCCGTAACAATCATAGGCGGACCTTCCATTTCTTGGAGGAAAGTCCATCTTTATTTTTCTGTTGAGTAAAGCATTGCCAATTTGAACACTCATTAGCTTCCCATCCTGAAATATTGTGTTGTATACAGTTAATTAATATTTGTAACGATCACAGAATACAGTGAGAAATAATTGAAGAGCTGCATCCAAAAATAAATAAAAAATATAAAATATTGGCAGTGAATTGCCCCAGTTTGCATAGATAATTGTTTCACCCCAGATGACAGGAACAAATGAAATGTTTTGATTCACCGACAGTGTGAAAGCAGAGAAAAATATTTGGCTTTTAAAGTAATCTTTGTAACCCACGCATTTGAGAAATGAATGAGTTAAAAGGAAATGCTTCCCTTTGTTACTAACTCTTACATGATTTAATTTGTCATCTTCTGGAGGCATGTTACAGATAGAAAATGGGTTCATTCCCGGTATTTAAAACTTGGTAATTCAAACGCCATACAATTCTGTTGTGTCCTTCAAATCACTCAGTGAACTTCAAATTTATCCCAACCATCCCATGACTTTTGGATGTTAATGTTTGCGTTGCCAGGTCATGAAACTGCGGTGGCCAATGGTCACTTCCACCACATGTCTTCACCACACATTGTTTCCTCGGGTTCGTTCATATCTTTGCTAATATATTTCTATTTCTATATAATTCTATTTCTCTCTCTCTTCTTTCCTGGCCATCTACCTTTACAGCCTGCATGAAATTATTGCCCTATGGAATCAGGCCAACGGCCCCCATCTCAAGGCAGCCTCTGGAACTGACCTTTTAAAAAAAATATCTTTTGGTAAAATATACAAGTCATGTCATTCATATCATATACAAATTCTTTTATCCAATCAAGCGGATATCATTTCCTTGGACTTTGCCAAATTTTGTTATGCCGCCTGCACAATTATAGTATAAACCCATCTGATCGCTGTCAGTTGTTGACTGTAATAAAAACATTGATCGATTGATTGCAGAGGACACACACCACAAAGTCTTCGAGAGTCTCCTTTGATTGTATGTATTAGTTCTAGTTTCACAATCTTAGAGTCTGGAGCATTATGTATTTTAGATTCTAAGAGTTGGTTTTAGAACTATAGTTTTAGTATTAATACTACCTTGTCGTACTCCATTTACAATTAGGGAGATGTTTTCTTGCTATCTGTTTGCCTCTTTTTATCTTAGGCTGGTCATTGGCCAGACTAAAGGTTGGGATTTGAGCATTTTTGAAAGAGAGGCACCTGGGTATCAACCCTCACTAATATGGATACATCACCAGAAACTAATTTTGGTGGTTGTGTAAGGAGAAAAGGGGAATGCATAGGATGCTATATCTTTTCAGATATGAAGTTTCCCTTTAGGAGGAAAGGTTTTCTACTGCAAATGTGAAACGTGAGTCAGAATACTAATTCTTTGGGAACATAGCCTTTGCTTTCTTCTACCAGAGCAATCAGGAATAAAGAGAGGAACTTGTAGGTGACTTCAACATCTAGAATTTGAAAGTGGCCAGAGATGAGGAAATGGCTTTGCACTACTTCCATCCTAAAATGGAAAGAAATAAAGCTTTAAAAATGGCTTTAGTTGCAATAACTAACATTTCTTTTGTAAAACAAACCAGCAAGAACGAACCCTGAAAGCTACGTCAGTAAATATACAGATCTACAATTGTGGGTGAAAATGTGTAATGAAAAGTGTGCATCTTAGCCTGGGACGGACTATTGGTGGGTATGACGATGTGTGACATGGGCACACTCACATTTGCCTCTCAGCTCCTCCCAAACATGATAAGCGCACCTCACGATGCCCCACGTGGCAGGTGGAATGAAAACAGTTGGGTCTTTGCCGAGGTCATGATTGATTGATTGATTGACTGATTGACTGATTGATTGATTGATTGATTGATTGATTGATTGATTGATTGATTTTTAAGGCAAGGCAGATGACTCAGCAGAAGACCAAGAGTTCTTGATGCTAAAAAAGATTCTCACCCATAATTAGGGCTCTGCAGGGGAGGCTTCTCGCCAGGCTCATATGTAAACCTCATGGCATTTAACCTCTCGTTCAGGAATCCTTTTTCTCTTGGCACAACTCAGCTAGATGAGCCTCTTTTCTGCATACAGAAATGAAGCCACAGATAAACCAGAGGATTTGTCCACTGCATGGGTATTGCACTGGGGTTTAAGCCGTAGGCTTTTTCTTCCCACCTTTCTGAGTCAAGGGGTACTTGGCTGTCCTCTTGAGGGCCCTGGGAGGAACATGTTGATGCTGGCAGGACAATTCTCCCCAGCCTGGGAATCAAAATTTGTCACTTGCTTGCATCATCCATTACAGCAGCAGTTCTGATTCGAGGGGCACAATGCAACGGAGAATCTACAAATGAGCATTAAAACCTGTTGGGAACATCTTAAAGCATCTGCAACTTTTCCTTGCCTCAGATAACCACTCTCCACAGCTGCTCCGTGATCCTAGAAGAAGACATGCTTGGTTTAAGGTATTTGTGATATATGCTGCGTGCATATCCATGCACACTTTGGATTAGATTGTTGCCCTTGAAATACAGATCATAGGTTGATAGCCCTACAGTCAATCGACTTTTGATAGACTTCCCTCGTCATAGAATGTTCCTTGTCTCTTGCAGGACCAGCAAACAAATGTTCAGGCCCACATGGACTAATCGGCTTTTCCACACCTAGAAGACTGCTGTAGGCCACTGCAGGAAAGACTAAGGGCTACCTCTCTTTCACCAATCCCATTAGGCTTGTAAAATACTTTTACAGGCTAGTGGCCTTGTTTAAAAGCTCTGCCTTGGGTTGACATTTGTCATCATTGTTTTGTCATGATGGTGTTCATAGCACATACTTCAAGATCCAGGGAAATAAAGGTCCAGGAGGAATAAGGGTCAAAACATCAGAAAGGCTAAAAGTCCACCAAACCACACTACAAGAAAAATGAAAAAGACCCCAAAGATTTAACTCGGAACTGTTGCTTGTTACAGTCACCTGATTTGCATTTTCTGCTCTCATTAAGCCTTTTCCAGTTTTATAAATTTTTTGAAACAGGGTTTGCTCTGAAGTACTGTTTCAAGCTTACTTTTTACCTCTTGCAATACTAGAAAAGAAACATCCTTCTTACAACTCTAACAACTTCTAATAAGCAGGATTCCTTAAAAAGTACATCTTCTTCTGAGCAAAATTCTAACTTTCAGCCAGATATTCTCTTAAAGTTCTAAGTCAGTCAATGATAAGAGGCCGATCTAAATGCTTTCACTGCATTAATCAAATACCAGGTCTAATTAAAACTGCCGCACACAAAGCTTTTTCAAAATGTTGCTCAGGTATTGCAATAATTTCTGATCACCCAAGCCTGGAAGACAAATAATTAGGAGCTGCCAGAGCCTTCGGATGAGTGATGTCAGCATCTCCAAGTGACCTTCCCTCCACTAATTAATTTTCATCTTAAGAAAAGAGACCCTGTTGTTGCACATTATTAATTGAGTTCACTAAAAGATGCGCCTGATTAATTTTTGTTGATAATACTTGTCATTCCAAGCAGCGGCTGTAATCATTCTATTGGGTTTTATTTTATTTTATTATTTTTTTTTTAAGTTGATCTAGGTCTTTTGCAATGCAATGGATACAATAACCCTGAAAAGAAATGTTGCAAAAGGACATAATCCATAGGATGAGTTTAATTGTTTTATATCACTGGCTGGTGGCAACTAGAACAGTGGTTTTGATTTGCTCAGTTACTTTCTCTGCAATTCTATCCAGACTTTCCAAATTTCCATTTTTAAAGCAAGTAACAGTTAGAATTGTTATGAGAAAGACAAACATGTTACCCTTCCAGAATTGATCAATGCCTACTTCCAATTTTTTTCTTTCTATCCAAAATATAGATACATTTTGGATAGAAAGAAAATACACATACGCAGCACGTGTATAGACACACGTGCTGCGTATAAGGCCAATATATATGAGAAAGGGTCCTAGCAATCTGAGATCCAGGCCGCTGACACAAATTAGATAAAAGTTGGCTGCAGATCTTACACCAAATGTGGCTCTAGGATACAGTACAGGATTGTGTCATCCAGAAACCTCCATAGTTGTCTGTATCAGGCAAAGGTGTTGGAGTTAGAAACAAGCTTACAAGTCTTGTATTCAGTTCCAAGTGTTTGCACTGTGTTTTCCTTCTATTGTTTTTTTTAACTTTGTAAAGTGTTGGATTTCAGTGGCTAAATTGTGTAGGTTTGTACCCAATGCCATTTTATATTATTTTTATAAATAGCTTTTATAAAATTACATATTTTAGGCAATAGTGATTCAAAGTAGGACAGGTCATAATTTATCAAATCTGTTAAGGGATTGGACAAATGGTTTAAGAGCGTCCCTGTCTCCTTTCCTGCTCCCCCTTTCCAAAAAAGTACTCATCTTTGGAAAGAAGAAATTTCACTTTATCCCAAGTCACAGCTAAATTGGTTGCAGAAATGAACTTGCTGGTATGTAGATGAATGGATGTATTAGAAACTGAGTGATAGTGGGAAAGGCTCTGTCTCTTCTCTTCTACTCAATCCTCATTTCAATAATTTTTCAAGACAGATGAATTCATAATGCCATACAGTGCTTTGCAAGAAGGCATAATTAAGAGTGAAAAAAGACATTTTTTTTTAAACTCAACTTCTTGACTTTGCAATTTGTTTGAACGTTGCTCTTCTCCTTCTCCTTCTCCTTCTCCTTCTCCTTCTCCTTCTCCTTCTCCTTCTCCTTCTCCTTCTCCTTCTCCTCCCCCCTTGGCCAAATCACCTGTCAGGCTTGTTGCAATCAAAGAATGCCCACTCTTTTGTTTGTATGAACTGTCTGTACAGTTAACTTTTCTGTAAATTTTTAAACTGAAAGTATTTGAAAGGCGGTTGAAAAACTGCTGATTGGAGAAGTGCCTTAATCATGACATGTGTGATGGCCAACGTCTTCAGAGCTCAATAGTACAGCAGTGAGGATAAAATAATAAACTTTCCTTCCTGTTGACTCCAACTCCTGGTGACTCACATGGCCCCAGCCATGCAATTTTGGGAGGCATGATTTGGAAATGGTTTCCCATGGCTCTCTTCCAGGATGATTTTTCAGGATCCAAGTACAGATGGTCTCAAGCCACATAAGACTTAACCTACATGAACTTGACTTTATGCAAATGTTTCCGTATCTAAAATATTCAGCTGGTGTAAAAACTTGCATTATGCACACAACACAACCTTGTTTGGTGCCCAGTTGCGTTCCTCTCTCAATTACCCAGAGCTGCTGTTTTATCTCAAATATTTTGGGACAATTGGTTTGTAACCCCATTGCAATCATGAGTGGAAAGCGAGGCAGCAAGAACGCAGGGCCTGCTTACGAGCATCAAGGCACAGGCTTAGAGCTCTCGGGAAAATCATAAAGAAATTTGCAGAAGGACACCTCCCCTCACAGGTGAACCAGGCCTCGTGACTTCAACAGTGAATAAAAGCAATAAAATGCCTTCTTGTTTTCTAGAACCTTTAAAGGTTCGGCCGCCTCTAGAATCAACTGTGGCACTAAACAAGTATTTAGTTCCTGGCGATGATACATAGACATGTGATATACAGTATTGTTTTGGGGAGAAGTTAGTCCAATTCTGACTTATACAAAACTTGGAAACCATAGAATGCAATTGTTACATAAATAAAAAATGAAGGGCATTTTTTTAGAGGAGAGAAAAAACAAGTCATTTTAGTTAGGCAGGATCAATGTATTCGTTTTTAGGAGCTGGGATCTCGTCTCGAGAAATTTAGGCTATTTTTCTATCTTAAATGTAGTTTCCCACTGACATTATTTCTCTCTCTCTCTCTCTTCAAATTCCCTCTCCCCTGCAAACTCTCCCCCCCCCCCCACCAGTATATTATGCCAATATGTAGAACCATTTCAGGGAAACATTACTGGGGAACAAGGCTATTTCTGAGTCAAGACTGTATTTCCAAAAATACTTAGAAACATTGCATCTAAGAAGCCAGCAAGAACTGTCTGCTTTTCTGAGTAAGACTTAGGTTAAAAAATATTGTATGTATATTGCTAAAAGTGCCCCCCCCCCCATTTGAATGAATGGTGACTTGCAGGGCACAGGGGCTTGGCTTCCTTTTTCCAGAGGTTGACCCCAGAGCAGAAGAGAGAGATTTGTGATGACCGAGGGACTTGGAGACTCTCTTGGGCACCTGGTGTTCACATCCAGCTTGAATCCTCTGGAAGAGATATAATTATTGTCTTTCCTTCACAAGCAGAAGGAGCTGAGGAATCTAATCACGCGCTTGTAAATTCTGGGCTTTAAATGAAATGTATACTGTGCAATCTGCAGTCTTGGTTTTTTGGGGGGTGTTTCGGGGTTGGTTGGTTGGTTGGTTGCAACTCAGTTAGCAAGTTGCCAGCAGTGCCCTGATAAAGATTTTAAGCCACCCAAACATTTTTTTTTTAATACTGAAAGGAATTATAATCACAGTTTAATCAGCATTAACAAGGATTACTAATTTATCAAATATCAATTTCACTCCAAAGCTTATGGAAATCTTCCCTACCCTGATGATTCACAATACTAGGAGTACGGTGATAAAAATTAATCATATATCTTGATCCTTTTCATGTGTTGTGAGGCACTAACCGAAAATAAGGGAGTATCAACTGACATAGATGCCCTAACGTTGATTCGGATATCTCTTTCTTTCTTTATACATGTACATTACATATGGAAAAACATCTGAAACACAGCTACAACATATTGTATTACGCTATTTGCTCACCAGCTGCCGTAGTCGCGTTAAGGATGGGTTTCTTCCGTGATCCTAACCCTGCTATGCTTTGGGGACAAAATAGCGCTTGCCTTCATGCGTGCCAAGGGGCCTGTGGAAGCTCTGTTGGGTCATTGCGCGTACTGATGTCCAGTGTATCCAGCGGGCATTTTAACTGGTCACCAGCACAGGCCTGGTCTAGAAGGAGCTCGCTTCTGTGGTAAGAACAACCCGTAAACACGGAACAAGGAGGCCACTGGGTGTTCTGTGGTGATTAATGGAGCCAGGAGAAAAACAGAGGGTGGTGTTTCTATGGCTTCTTAAGCTGAAAGAGGAGAACTCCTCCCTTCTGGAACCTTAAAGCCAGGTTCATGCATCTGAAGGACCCAAGGATCCATGGGTTTTGATCCAGAGTTGCCAGTGCCCCACCCATGCTCTTATTCCCCCATTCCCTCAGCCATCAACAAGGAGAAGAGCAGCACTGCAATTTGTTTTGTGAACTGTGGCTGCGCCTTCATCTGCATGTGGCGATACGCCGGTCCTTAAACAGGACATCTTTGAGATGCCCCGAAACTATAAGCCATGCTTTTGAATGATGACCCTGCCAAATATCTCAGGGTGTTAGCACGAGAAAAAATTACCCGCTCCCTTTTATGCCATCATTCTGGTTCGCTTTTTGATTTGCTGCTCTTTATGGTTTGATTTTAATTTTCCACATTCCTTCTGCCTTTTATGATTGTTGTGACGCTGGTGATGTAGCGGAGGACTGCCTGAACAGGCAGTCTTGGACTGGCTTCCTACAAGTAAGCCCATCGAACTTAACTTATTTCAGCTTGTTTCTGGATATGCATAGGGAGCATACCATTAAGAATATGATGAAAGTAAACGAGGATATTGAATTTTATTATCCATCATTGAATCCGATGTTGCTTATTATTTATTTAGGTTAAAACCATAGTTCTATTCCTGCTCACAAATAAGTAGCATGAAACTGGCTCATAGATTTTTTTTTTTTAAATGTCCCACCTAACAGCCTTGAGAACAAATTAAAGAAAAACACGCTGCAGTAAAACACAGGCCCATTGAAAGCAGATTAGTAACACAAGCAACAAAAATAAGTTAGAGATTTCTGGCACCGTTTCATTGCCGAAGACAAAACAAATCCATGGGATCTTTACAATATGGCAAAATGCTACTCCCAAAAGGGTTGAATTTCCCCTCCTGAGAAGAGAATCCCTGAAATGGGATATCACAACCTGTACCCGATTAGGAATATTCTCTAGTTTTCATATGCCATCTTTCCAAAATGTAGCAACAACAGCAGCAAAGAGAAAAAACGCTTGAATTTTCAGATAGGATTCCAGACGCCTTCAGATTTGTCACTGCGTTTACCTTCAAGTGAACTTCAGCTTTATATTGAGGGCAAATTGTTGTTTGCAAGCCTTTCAACAGGCCCAACGGCAGAGAGATAAGGCTGTAATTACCAAATGTATTTTTATCAATGACCTCATATTAGGTTCCAGAGGTTTGGGGCTAAACATCAACAATGCAACAGCTTCCTAGAGTCATTCAGAGAATAACTACTTTGGGGTTGAGTATATAGTGACTGCTCGGCTATTTGTGAGATTTAGTAGTCATTCAGATAAATTTTTCTTCTAGATCCATTGATAATATCTCTATTTACATGTAAGTTAGATGAACTCCTTTGGGTTTTCTTGGTCAGCATGAACTTCTTAGGCTAAACTGAGTTCCTTTTCAGCATTGACTGCAACAACTATAGAGACAGCGGGACAAAACCCAGCTTCTCCTTTGTGGAACCTCAATATTCTGCCTGTCTCCTTCCCTGGCTGTCTTTCTACCCAGTCTTCAGGGTGGCTAACGCTAGAAAATATCAGAAACGGGGATCATTAAGACAAACACTAATATCATCATCATCATCATCAATTGTAGGAAGAGACAGGCAACCTAAAAAGAAGATCAGAAGCTCTAAATGGCTTTAAAACAAATAAATAAATAAACCTTTTGTGCAGCATCTCAAAGCCCACCAGGGAAGAATCTTTGAAGCTGCTCTTCGCTGAGGCAGGTTCAGGGCCAAGAAGGACTTTCCTTCAATTGCATGATTACTAACTGGGTCTGTTTATTTTTTTCATGGTACAAGTTGCAGAAAGATGTGGTGTCTACACGCTACACTCCTGAGATTTTTATACAGCAGTTAGGCACGCAGAAGGATTTTTCTAAGTGCATCAGGGCTCTCCCTCTCTTTTTTTTAAATGGCGGAAGGAATCCTTTGTTTATTTATCGTCCTGGGTGACCATTGATGGAGATGCACACAGCTTAGTTACATACAAGAGTGTTGATGTTGTCTCCAGAACCATCCAGGCCGTGGCCATACGTTAAGGTTCCCACCTGCCACTGCTCATAGCTGCATTGTCCTGAAAAAACATCACTATTAAACTCTGCCCAGCTTGGAAGCTCAAGGGAAATAAAGCAGAAGCCCAATTCTCCTGGCCTAAATTAAGTCACAGAAAGTCACAAATTAGGTGATAACGATTTCTCTTTATCCCACAGTTCACGGTGGTTCATTAATTAGTATTTTCAGCACACAATCTACAGCCATGCAATAAATTTTAGCGAATGGGATAACTCCCTTGCATCTGTAGTAGCCATAGTCTCTTGACAGCTTTTCTTCTAAAGCTCTGGGGTTTTTAAAGTGTCAGCTGCATTTCTGATTACCCATTAATTCTCTGAGAAGGAATGAATACAAATGCCTTAAACTTTAAAACACCACAGTGTGAGTTAACACTTGTGGGATATGGAGTGTTGCTGTTTACTTCCATTTGCCTCAACTGGCACCAACCACAGGCAGACCACGGTGGCTGGGCTGGGCTGGGCTGGGCTGGGCTGGGCTGGGCTGGGCTGGGCTGGGCTGGGCGCCCCCCTTCCTTGAGGGCCACTGACGTGAGAAGGACCAAGCTATTTTCCCAGATGATCCAAACATCTGTGCCGCTGTCAATGGAGCGTTGAGCGAACGTATTTTCTACATAGTTGTGCGTAGGCCACCTGACAGACGATGCCGGTTGTATGTGTCCCTCTTACTTGTCCCCTTTTAATAGATCTGTGGGGCAGAGTGATCTGGACCCTGCTACAAAAGGAGGGTGGAATTAGCCTTTTCTTTGGTTTATTTTCCTGTAGCAAATTGTTCCTTAGTTATTTGCCCCAGAGGGCTGCTCAGTCAGATGAAATCAGACTGACGCGTAACTCTGCATATAACCTGTGGGAGATTTGCTTGAGAACAGAAGAGCTGTACCTCGGAAATTACCATTTGGGGAAACTTTCCACCTCAGGTGTGTTGCTGTTTTCAATGCAAACAGAAGTTTGAGGAACTGCAGAACACTGAACCCTCCTTCCCCTCAAATAAAATGCTTATTTTAGCAAAGTTTCCATGCACAGCTTAAGCTATTAAGTAGTTGGTTGGTTCTTGCTTCTGGAGACTTCAGCTGAGGATTGCAGATTCAACTTCTAATTTGCTCACTCGAAAGACAGAATTTTCATAAATCTCAGATCAGCTCCAGCACTGCACTCCGCAGGAGACGTGGTTTTTATCCCAAGATATTCTCCCACTTCTAAAATTCATAGCCCCGAATGTGTTTGAGAGACTCTGAGGGCCCTGAGGAGGAACGCAGGAATTTGCAGTCATGAGGAGAAAAGAGCACAAGTCCCTGTGCACAAAGCTGGATTTCACGATCCTATTGCATTGTCAGTGCTTGAAGGTAAAGTAGAGCAAAAAGGTACGTTCAGATATTAGCTCTTTTCATTGTTGTGTGACTTTTTAAAGTATATTATTTTTTAAAAAAGAAAGATAAGTAAGAAGAAAGAAGCAAAATCAAACACAAAGTGAATAAACAAGGAATTTACATGTATCATAGGTTAAAAATGTCAGTATTTCACTAATTAGTTTTAAGTACCTGGGCATATGATTTTGAAAACTACAGATCATTGTAAAAATTCAAATAATGTGTGAATAGCAACACAGAATAAATCATAAAATAAAATTGAGAATCACAGGGACTCCTGTCCAAGCAGCTAGAGATCTATTCTTATTTAACAGACGTTTGAATGTGAGAATATTAAGACTTTATGTTATGAGAAATCCAGATTTGGATGTGGTACAACCCCATATCTAGAGTTATCCAAAAAATGGTTTCCAAGTTGTGTTAAATTCTGTGTCTGATTTACATGTGAAATACGAATGGCGTTTTTTGGACATCAGGCATAGTCCCAAAACTTAAGTAGCCATTCTTATGCAGAGGGAATTATAAGTACTTTGACAATAACTAACTCCGGCTTCACAAATCATGTAAATGACGGAAAGGCTGGGCCTTTGATAATACATGACTTTGTGGAGGACCACTTGGGCTCAAGAAAGATTTAAACCTGCAGCTAGAAAATGTACAGTGCTTGAGCCCAGTGGTATGAAAACATATGCATGCGGAAATAGGTTGAAGGATTGAGGGTGGCCATAAGAAAGTTTTAAAAATTGATGCCATCCAACATATTAGAGGAATAATGTTTCTTAGAGAGCTGGACCTGATGGATCCCATTTGGAGGGCAAGGACATGGGGGTCAGTCAACCATGGGTGCCATTTTCTCCTGATCCCGTGCAAAATGCTACATCCGAGGTTACTCTCCATAATATGATTGGGAGACCCAGGATGTTTCCACCTTGCTGAAGCAAAGCCTTTACAGGCTGTTCTGAGGACCGTAATGGCTGAAATATGTTAATCTCAAGGTTTATTTTATACCCAAACCAGTTGATCATTTCTCTTACCCACCTGGATAAAATAAGAAGGATATTGAGTTTAAGAAAAAGCCACAAAGAACACTTCTGCCAGCACTGAAGGAAATACTGAACATCTGCTCTATTTGGTATCTTGAGAGTTGCAATTATCATTTTTGAAATCTGCACACAAGACTTATAAATATTAGAATTCTAGTCTAGGTTGAAAGCTATGAAATATTTAAACTGTTTGGCAGGCTTAAGAAAAATTCATAAACTTAATTTAAGCAACCAAATACTCTGTGTGCGTGTGTGTGTATTTTACAGAGTTTCCACCTTTCAGTCATTAATCAGGTAAATTAAAGCAAACCGTGGAGTAGCAGAGAGAATGCAGAATCCCCTGGATGAAAAGGAGCCAGCTTTGAAGTTTAGACGGATCATTTTGCCAATACGTTACTTCTCCCCTTTTCGACGATTGCCTCATAGCTACTTTATGCAGCCTGTTCTGTCTATTCTGTGTATCTGGTACAAACATAATGTTCAAACAATCTATATCTCAAAGAAATGCCCGTGCTTTTGCCTATCATGGACACTGTTCTAGATTTCGATATTGGAAAGCGGACCCCTAGGGCAGTGACTTTGCAGTTCCCGAACAATCTGATCTACATAGATGTAGACTTCTTGGGTCTTCAGTGTACAGATCCCAGACTATATGGGTGATCGTGAAGCAATTTATTTATCTATTCAAGAAGGTGGAAAAGGTCAATCTTTCACGATCCTGGGCGGAAACATGAAATATGGCCATTGTTTACTGAAACCATTGTGCAAAATTTCATATACATGTATCCATCCTTGATCTGTTTTATTAAATAAATGCATAGGAAAATAAATCAAATTCTGGAAAGAAACAATCGTATTCTAGATTCATTTTCTTTCTTTGGAATTTGAAGACAATACATTTATTTATTTGTTTATTTATCAAATTTATATAACCGCCCATCTCACAGGCAAGACTGCCGACGAAGTACAATAAAACAAACATGAAGAGGGAATCAAGGCAGATGTGGGGTGTGCTGAAATTTTCCTAAAATATGTATAGCAATGTGGGCGCTTGACTTTTTGCTGAGTTTGTTTACAATTTCAGAACCCATGTATACTTCTGTCTTCCAGTACGCTGGGAGTGATTGTGGTTTAGACCAAGAAAAACATATGGTGAAGTCAACTTGAAGTCCACTCGTGTCCATGGACACGTGATCCAGTCCAGCATTCAGCCCTGGACATCCCAGATGGTTCCGCCATACAAGTGCTCATTAAGGTCAACCCGGTTTAGCTTTCCAGATCAGCCACGGTGTGTAGCTACTACCATCTACTGACAGCAGTTCTAAATCCAGCAGTCAGGCTGGATGCTTGAAAGTGCTGGAGGATGATCTCTACTCAGGGAACCTGCTTCATCCATGCCCCTTATGTTGGGATTACTGGCTCTGGAAAAGTCTTAGAGGAACCTCTGACCCTATGAACATTGGATCAATTGCTCATTAAGTCAGGCAGTTTGGAAAACTCCACAACGCTTTTCCACTGTCAAGCCATTTCATGTTTTGTGTCTAATGGCATAAGTCTGTTAGCAAGGGTTTTTGGATTAAGCATTTCTTGTGTAATTCCCAAGCCATAGATAAAAAAAAATAATAATTTTATCAGGACATAAACAGTTCAGAACAAGGAATTGCAAATTTGCCTAGCAGTTGCTTTTGAGAAAGGGAGCCACATTTGCAGCAGCTTCTGAATGAAGCAGGTCCTCTGCCAGCTTCTCCTCTCTCCAAGTGTCTGTTCTACCTCCCAGGTACCCATATGTTATCAGGCTCTGCAGTCAGGGCCCAACAGGATGGCCAACTGCGAGGTGTCTACAAGAAGTGGGGCTGGAAGCCTGCAAGGGATGAAAGGACTGATGCAGAGCCAGTAAAACTTCCAGTGGGAGAGAGGCTTTCCAGTTAATGTCTGAAAGTGATGGATGCTTTAAAACACACACACACACACACACACAAGACCTTGAGAAGAAGGTCAGTAACATAGGGCTATATCTTGGCAAGTCATGGCTGCAATGTATGGGGAGCAATTACAAGCCTGCATAAGCTGTTTGGCCATGATGAATTATGTCATACTCCTGGGGAACCCCAGCTCACCCACCCTGCTTTCTTCTCTTCCAAAAGCTAATCCGGGTATCCCTGGATTCCATATGCCAACACTTCAGGATGATCACCTAATAAGCAACATTCGTGGAAACACTTTTAATAGACCCTTTTTTAGGATATGCAGCAAGATTTCTAAGCCAGCTCTGTCTCCAGTTTCATCCCATCATGAATCAATTTGTAGAGACATTTAGAAGTCAATAATCCACTGTAGCTTTGATGACAGGTGATTAATTTCTACATTTTAGAGACATAATAAGATTTAGCAATAAAAAGGCCTTGAAGTAACCTACCAAACAGCTTTAATCTCAGCCTTGGGACTGTTCTAAATATGAATGCCAGCACACAAATGTGGATGATTTAAGTTAGCAAATTTTATTACAGAACTTTTCATCTTTTCCATATTAATTGTGCTTTGTAATCAGATTCTCCACATAGTCAGATTATGTTGAATATCACACACATGCACACAGGAAAACATGAGGACAAAGAGAATGCTCAAAACATTTCTACCTTTATACTTCTAAGCATTGTCAGCATTTCTAGCACTGGCTACCAGAAGCCCTTCTTATCTACAATCCATCAGCAGAAATAGAAGGGGGCAGTTCTCAGCTGCCAACCCTATACATTGGCAAGCTTGTCTCTGGAGCAACCTTTCTCAGCCTGGATGTGCACACTTAGAAAGGAACTGATTTTCACACAACAAGATGTCTGAGCTTGACTTTGGTACTGATCACAAATGCCTTGGTGTGAGCATGGACTATCATCCTTAATCCAATGAACCTCTACTCATTCATGTCATTTCTTTGCTTCTGGTTCTGGCTGATCGTCCTGGGCATTTCCATTTTCTTTTTAAACACTGTCTGCTGACTGAAAGAACAAAGAATGAGAAATAGTCACACAGAGAAGAAACTCCAGGATATAGTCAAAGTTTGGAATAGTAGCCACTGTGAAAATGACAGATCAAGCTAACTTCCACTGAGTTCGCCAGATGAAGGAAAGGTGTCTAAGCTCCTGATGACAAATGGCAAAGATGATGCTGATACTGACGGGGTAATGTGCCTCAAGTCTAGTCAGACCCTAACGAAACAACAGTGTTCCTGTGATCTACTTCCTTGGGATGAAAACATTCCTGCTCAGAATGAACTTCATTCATTCAGGCAGGAACCTGGTCATATCTAATGTCCCTTCCAGAAACAGCAGACAAGAGCCATATCCGCCCAACCGTCAACATTTCATGCACATCCCCTCTTTGGAGAAACCCTTCAAGGGAAGAGATGAATAAAGGCAAGGGACTAGGCTTTTGAGGTGGAAAAGACAAATTAGGTGACAAAAGCTTGGGTGAAGTACAGGCCAGAAGCTGTCTGCACAGTAAGGGAGAGATGAGTTACAGTAGATGTGCATTTCCATTTCAGCCGGAAGAGATATCTGATTATTCTCGCCTGGGCTCCAAATACATCTCAACCAGCCCTGCCAAGACACAGCAGATATATTGTTGAAAAGGAGGAACATGGGGCACCTTTAAATCCGTTTGTTGTGCTAACACCCATTTGAAGTGGAGACTACTTGAAAATTCAATAGTTATTACAACAGATAAATTCTGTCAAGGGCCCTTAAGTGATCTTTTTCCCTAAAGAGAAAGTTTCATCCTTGCAAACTAGTAGAGCAGACATTCTATACTGCCCAGCCAAAAAATGTAACATATACTGTAGAATTACATATATAAACCTCAACGGGTTGGATGATCTAACATACATGCTTAGTTTTTGATGAACTTAGTCTTGAGTGAATGTATGTGCGTGTGAACATGACACCGACTAATAGCTCAGGCTTTTTGTACACCATTCAGCATCCACATTTACTTCATTTGTTTGATAGATGTATAAGTTCCTCCTGGAAGATCAAAGCAGCATATGTAGCATTCTCCGCTCCAGTTTTTCCCCACAACAGCAACCTGGTAGTTTGATGGACCCAAAGCCACTCAAGGAGCTTCCATGGCTGAAGGTGGACTTGAAGTTGGGTCTCTGTAGACCTAGTCCAAAATTTTCACCACTACAGCTTTTTACTCCAGCCCACTTTCATCTGAATGCTATCATTCAGGTAGTATTAATTCACTGTAATCAATATAGCCCATCCCATGATGGGAGAAGTCCTAACAAGTATAACTTAATGGTAAACCCCAGGAAATGGAAAAGTATAATACCAAAGGGAACATCTGCAATGTCTCCAGACCAAAGCATAGCATCCAGCTGAGATCATAGAAGGAGTCAGAAGTTTAAATGCCTCACTTCCAGAGCTCTGGAAGAACAGCTCCAGGCCAACAGCCCAAAGAACATGCGTAGAATATTTTCCTTTGTGTCTTTATTTGCTCCAAAGTGGTGTTACTGAAATTAGTTTTTGAACACCAGTGACAAACTGAGAAATGTATGAAATTGCACTGACCTTTATTTACTATCTGACTTCATTGTAATATCTAATCAAAGAAAAATATGAAGAAATGTACAGTTTGTAGATCAATATGTCCTATTGAAATAATAATCAATAACACCAAATGTACTTCCTGATGCGTGAACAATTTACTGTTGTATCTTGCATCTCACCCTCATGAAAAAGCTCAGATCTGAGAAGACCCCAAGAACTTCTGCTTCAAGATCACAAGCTTGAACCTTTTTATTTAGGGCTTCCACCTGCCCTGTGACATCTGGCTTGGCCAAGTGCTCCAAGTGGTCAGTTGATGCTGAGACCATCAGAGTGAGCGTGCTTGTTGGCAGGAGGCCAAAGGAAGTATCAAAGCAAACTAAAACACCAGCAAAACATGTGGAATTTATTGAGGCAGACATGACTCAACAAAACACATCAACAAGGATAGCATTTTATTTGTAAAGTTATTAATACTGTAGCATTAAAATGCTATTAAGTCATTTTAAAACCTATGAGAGGGATAAGGGGTTTTAAAGGATTCCTTGACAAAGGACTATGGTTGGCACGGACAATTTCCAGCCTTCCATTGTTACAGAAGGCTCCAAGCTGTAAAGGAGCAAGGGGAGTGACACTCCAAATGTATGTGGGATGAGGCCAAAAGTGGACGGAACTAGGACAGAGAGAAATTTGGTTTTCATTTAATTTAAATGCAACTAAAATTCAGTTCCTGACACGTGGTTCATAGGACTACTTTTCCCCCCTTTCACATTAGACGGTGCAATTCACCGCTAGAGAAGAGGGCTGAGAATTTAGGGAGCTGTCTGTGGTCCTGAAACGCTTCTTGTACTCGCTTTGCCAGAGGACAAACTAGCCAAGCTTTTAGACCAGAAAATTAGGTGAGGAGCTACTGGATCTCCAAACCACAGGCAAAGGAGCCATGGAGCACTCCTGATTTGACACAAATAAAAATTGGGATACTGTTGTTGGTTGAATTCGTAGGAAAGAGATTTCTCTGATGTAGATATGAAATGGAACAATGGCCTTCGGTAAAACTACAACAATTCCTATCCTCTGCACAAAGTTGTTTTTTTTCCATACAATGTTTTTATTAGAACTTCCTGCTTTTTGTAACTGTTGTTATGACCAGCTTTCTATCATAAAGATGATATCGAATTTTAATAAACAAACAAACATTGTCCTCAGAATGCCTAAAACTGAGAGATTAAACTCAGAGACCCAACTGCTTTACAAAAGATAAAATATGATGCAAAATAAGTGGAGCTTGCCAAGAAGGACGGGATCTGCTCTTTGTACATATAGATAATTGGCCATATTCAATCAATTCCCCCTAAGCAGTTAATGCAGAAGTATAATTGGAGCTTTATGTGCAAAATCCGGAGGAGAATATACAGTAACATTAATAGAAGGGTTATCTCCCCCCTTACACCTTGAAGACTTTCTTCCACTTTTAAAAAATAAATTAATATCTGTGTGGGGGAGGGAGTGATTTTGCCATACCTTGATCAAAACTGGTCAATGTGATACAGGGCTCATAAAACAACATCGTGGATCAAAGTAGTCTACCTCTTCTCTGGGTGATTCTCATTGTTTTTACAGGCGTTTTTAAAACTAAATTTAAATATGTTTTAACATTCATTACCTTGGTCAAATTTCTTGCAATTTGGATGGCTGGTAGCTATTGGATAAAATAAACTAATATCAATATAATAGGGGTAATTATGCTATTGTTAGAAGGATGTGAGATTTACTTTTATTCCAGTGATTGCTAAAGGAAATACGATGCGAGGAGATGGAAGGGGGAGGGGATACTTCCCTTTTCCTAATTGGACTCCGCTCCTCATCCTGAAATATCTATCTATCTATATCCATCCATCCATCCATCCATCCATCCATCCATCCATCTATCTACCATCTATCTATTCATGTCCAAAATTTGACAAACACTGAAACTTCTTGTGGAGAAAAACCACGGGGGGGTGGGAAAAAGGGAGCAACAGACATGTTGCACATTCATCTCATTAATAAGCAAGGAGCAACTGTTGAAAAGTTTCTCCAAGCTTCCCCCCTAAGCAAGCCACAAAGGCGTGTTAACATTGAACACCCTGCATTAACAGACTGCAGAAGCCTGGCGTTGCTACCGCAGAATATCCTAGGTGACGAAGGAATTATGATGTGCCGAACAAATGCTGTGTACGAAACGAAAGAAAACATCACCTTAAAATGTACATCTGCTGCTCTAGCCAGATACGATATTCTCCACAGGCCATGTCTGAAAATGTAATGTGGGCAAGATGTTCATGACTAAATAAAAACGCACCAGGGTCGTGGCATCTTATTAAAGTCAGTATTTTTAAAACTGCTGGCTTAAAACATTTACCTTGACATCGTAAATTATATTTAATACCAGAGCCACTTCTTGTGAAGTCAACCTCTATTTGAAACAACTGCATTTGATGTATGATTGATTTTTTTTATTTGCACAAAAATATGAAGCAAAATCAAATTTCAGTCCATTTAAAATTTATGCTTGCCGAGACAACCTTTGGCAAGATGCAATATTGAAGCTGGGTTACAGTCGGAGCTGCTCTTGTGAGCCTCCTTTAGAATCCTTCATCCCTTTGCACTTTTCATTTCATTTAGCTTAATTTAAAAAATAAATAAATGAAAGCATTCTTGGTGCATCTTTTGAAGCAAATTGATGTTTTCTGTTCTGGAATAGTATTGGTTGTATTACTTGCTGGGCTGAAGGAACAGCAGGATAAGACTACAGTAATTTGGCATTCGTATATATTGCAATACTTCCAGTCATTATACAGGTGGAGATCTTACTGATTTAAAGGACTTAACCTGGAAGTAAAATTTCACCCAAACAGCCTTGTCGGAATGTATTTACTCAGAAGTAAGTCTCTGGCAGTTTATAAGCATAATTCTCTAGGAGGTTCCTCTGCATAGTGGTAACCAGGCAAGAGAGTCACTTGTACAGGAGGATTTTCTGACGAATGGTCTTCTTTCCCCTCTAGAGGTACACTGAGGATTACAGTCTTTGAAAGATAATCTTAAACTTTCTGAATAATCAGTCAACACCATGACTGACTTTCATCCAAACTATTTTCCTCCCCCCGCTTTTTTTCCCTCCATGGTTCATAGGGCCATTTTAAATACCGTTAAATAACTGATTATTGAGTAACTTACCAGCAGATTGATGCAGACATCTCCATAAATAAGAAAGGGCAATCTCCAGTCTTTTTATTCTGCCAACTCACGGTGCCTGGCGTACACCTGGACAGGAGTTTTCCAGTGATGCAATTTGGGCTAGAATCAGGGCCAAAACCTGACAGGAGTGGGGTGGAGGCAAGAAATCACTCAGAGTGGCAAATCATGTCCAAATGCCTGGATTAAATAAGTAAGCAACCTTGGAAAGGAAATTTATCCCATTATGGCTTTGAAAACGTATTATTCTTTTCTATAGCAAATAGTGTGCATTGAGCAAGTAGTGTAGGCATTTAACATCTGGGCAACTGACATGAATTCTCTTTATTCATGCTGGTATTATCCTTTAAATGCTTACATGATTTCTATTCATCACAGTTAGCAAACTGATTCTCCATACACACACCCCAACACACGCACTAAGATGATCAGGAATGCAGAAGCAGCTGTAAAGTATGGAATTGAGGGTGGGGGAAGGAAGGAGAAATGCTCACAGTGTGCTTCACAACTTAAGTTGCACATATGGTGCTTGAAGACCAGAATCTAGAGGTTACCTGTGGGCTGGGGCCATGGCAAAGACGTAGTTGTTTCCTGCTGAAAGCACTGCTAGTAACCAGAGAAAATATGTGTTCTTTCAAGCTTGGAGCAGAACATCCTCACTCAAAATGTTTTGTGAAAATAGTTAAGGTCAGCTGTGCACTGGTGGAACAAATCTCAGTGTCCTGTGACAAGAACATTTAAAACATTTTGAGTCTTTTGTACATGGAAAACAATGGGAATTCAAGATCAGCTGCTCCTCCCCTGTCCTTCACCCCAGGAACTAAAGAAGAGGTGCTTTGCTTGTGTAGTGACTGCTACCAGCCATCCAAATTGCAAGAAATTTGACCAAGGTAATGAATGTTAAAACATATTTAAATTTAGTTTTAAAAACGCCTGTAAAAACAATGAGAACACAGCTCTCCTGTCTGAAAAAAATGTTTATATTATAATCCATTATCCAAAAAGCCTCCCCTTTCCTCCACAGGGCAAGCCAACATAGGTCTTTTCTGTTTCTTTAAATGATTATCCTGGTTTGCTCAGCAACATCTCTCTGTTGGTTCAGCTGCTGGGATGTCATGGAAGGTTAACAAATAAGAATTTGTGTGCAGTTCTTGTGGAGCAGCTAAACAAGCTGAAGACTGCAAAAATAATGCCAGTTACAACGACATTTGTTTACCATACTATATTGCATTTTTGCTACTTTCCTTGTATTGATGCTTTCAAATAATTCATACTCATTAGTTCACTTCAAACCCAGAAATGTTCAGGCACTCTTTTTTCTTGTAAAAATGGAACCTACCTGGTGGCACCTTTGTTAACAAAAAAAGGATGTTGCAAAATTATCCAGCATAGGGACTTCTATTGTACTTTGATAAATTTGTGTTATGGCATGAGAGCACTTGACTGGGAAGCTCCACAATTGTCAAGAAACGAACCAATATTTCTTAGGTTCTGTAGTCATGATATGACAGAAAATAACAAGATTGTATACTACAACAAATGCTTAAAATGCACCAGCTGGCCTGTTATTTTCTCTTATTTCATGTCTGAAATGAGAAATAGTACTGAATCTGATGAAGAGGTTGGATGGAGAATGTGTCATGAACGTCAGACGATGCAAGCCAGAGACAGCAAGAACAGAGCCTTCACACTCTGGTGCAGCCTTCATTACTGCAACCCCAAGTTCTTTGTTGTCAGATCATCAGGAGAAACTCAACAGTTTTAAGATCTGAGTAGTCTTGCTCTAAGTCCTCGTTCAAAGCTTGTGCTTTGTTATATCGGCTGAGTGTTGGGGGAATGACTTTGCCTTGAGAAAGAAGGCAAAGCTGAGAGCTCTCCTGAGGTTTCAGCCACTGAGGTCAACCACTGAGGAACAAGAGAGCAAAGCATTTAAGAAATCTGCCAAAATCTGCCATTGGCTCTCATAGGGGGCAAGGAGGGAAGTGATGGCGCGTGTGTCATGACATCATAACATCACGATGCCAGTGCTGCTGCAACTTATGCACTTGTGTCAGATGTCGTGATGCAAGTACTAAGTTGCATCATTGTGCGATGGCCTATTGATTCATGAATCATTGCTCTGATGTCGCTGTGGTTGCCATCGATGCTGCTGCATCCCAGACCCATATTCTCATAAACTTCTTCTAGGATCAAGTCAAATTCACAATAAGTAGCCTTAATAACAGTCTTTTCATTTAAAAGAAGGGGTAACTCTGTGAACTCTACGAGCTGAGATGTCAGATGGAGGTTATTCAAAGACAAAGGTCATTCACTAGTTCTATTAATGCCAGCTCTGTCTCATGTCCAGGCCTCAACTCTGACTGAAGACTTCTTCTAGGGTGCTTCATAGGTGACTTCCCTCCCCACCATTATCTCAACAACCTCAAAGGAAGGTTAGAGAGCAGGCAGCAATTGTCTAACATCTCAGGATCCGGGGAGGGCCTCTTAAGGAGGGGGTGCACCATAGGTGCCTTCAAGGCTGCCAGCAGCATCTCCTTCCACAATTAATGATACACGCGACTCTCCCCCCTCCCCCGGCTGCACAAAGGAACCAGGCGAGACGAGGATCTAGCCCTCGGGCAACAGATGACATCCGAGAGAGCACCCTGTCCGCCTCATCAGAGGTCACAGGCCAAAAAGAATCCCAGATTCCAATCCAGGCAACATCCGAATAACCTGAGTGGAGACGAGACTTGAGCTAAGCTGAGCAATTTTACTAACAAGATACTGCACCAAGAGGTCACAGCAAGAGGGCGGGTGCTCTTGATGTTGGGTCTTCCCTACGAGGGAATTGGCCACCCTAAACACGACTGCTGGATGACAGCCCCCGACGGAGTAAGAGAGGAGATGAAAAGATGCTTCAGCTGCAGAAAGTGGAAGAAACAAAGCCTTAAGCGACGACTTTGAGTACTACGTGCCATCTAAGGAACAGAATTTGTATGTGTTTTTACTTTTTATATTTGTAAAGGAAAAGGGAAAATGTTTTGATACTTTTCACATTAGGTTGTCACACTGTGTCTGAAAAGAGTTTGATTCTGAAAGTATAACATTTTCATAAAATAATGCAGTGAAAGATTAGCGTGATACTGTAGAGGCCAACTGTTCCATTCAGAAGGAAATGTTCTTTGTGATATTTAGGCCTACGATTATGCAGTGTTGTCTCCCAAGAATCTTGTCTATCATAGCTGCATCCATCTGCAACTGTCTTTGGAAATTTTAAACTCAGTTCATGCTATTAATCCACCATGGCATTCTGTTTTTATTTTACTTTATGCTTGGCTTATTTAAAAAAAAAAAAAGCAAGTAACATTTCAGAATTTAAAATGGATCTGAGTGAATGCAGCTTCTGCCTATCATATGGTTTTGTTTAATTCATTTAATTTTTGTTTAATTTAATAAATTTGTTTAATTTATTTTGACTGTTGTTATTTAATTTAATACTGCTTTTTTAGGGTGGTTTTCTTATGTTTTACCTAAACTGTCTAGAGCCCTTACAGACTGAGGCAGAGACAAATTGCGTAGCTAATAAATAAAATATTTTGAAGTTACATATTCAACATTCTTTTCTCTAACAACTAAAACAAAACAAAGCAAAAAAAAAATAAAATCCAGCCACTGCTAAGCATATTTATAGATACTACAATGTAAGCATGCATATGTATTTACATCTCCCACTGAAATGAATGAATGGGTCCTAAAAAAAGGTTAACTTAGTGTTATATCCTAGCTCAATTCTTTGCATGTCAACTCAGAATACCTACTC
>CM061352.1:2500-5000 GCA_030867105.1 Liasis olivaceus | reverse complement strand
AGGGTTAGGGTTAGGGTTAGGGTTAGGGTTAGGTTAGGGTTAGGGTTAGGGTTAGGGTTAGGGTTAGGGTTAGGTTAGGGTTAGGGTTAGGGTTAGGGTTAGGGTTAGGGTTAGGGTTAGGGTTAGGGTTAGGGTTAGGGTTAGGGTTAGGGTTAGGGTTAGGGTTAGGGTTAGGGTTAGGGTTAGGGTTAGGGTTAGGGTTAGGGTTAGGGTTAGGGTTAGGGTTAGGGTTAGGGTTAGGGTTAGGGTTAGGGTTAGGGTTAGGGTTAGGGTTAGGGTTAGGGTTAGGGTTAGGGTTAGGGTTAGGGTTAGGGTTAGGGTTAGGGTTAGGGTTAGGGTTAGGGTTAGGGTTAGGGTTAGGGTTAGGGTTAGGGTTAGGGTTAGGGTTAGGGTTAGGGTTAGGGTTAGGGTTAGGGTTAGGGTTAGGGTTAGGGTTAGGGTTAGGGTTAGGGTTAGGGTTAGGGTTAGGGTTAGGGTTAGGGTTAGGGTTAGGGTTAGGGTTAGGGTTAGGGTTAGGGTTAGGGTTAGGGTTAGGGTTAGGGTTAGGGTTAGGGTTAGGGTTAGGGTTAGGGTTAGGGTTAGGGTTAGGGTTAGGGTTAGGGTTAGGGTTAGGGTTAGGGTTAGGGTTAGGGTTAGGGTTAGGGTTAGGGTTAGGGTTAGGGTTAGGGTTAGGGTTAGGGTTAGGGTTAGGGTTAGGGTTAGGGTTAGGGTTAGGGTTAGGGTTAGGGTTAGGGTTAGGGTTAGGGTTAGGGTTAGGGTTAGGGTTAGGGTTAGGGTTAGGGTTAGGGTTAGGGTTAGGGTTAGGGTTAGGGTTAGGGTTAGGGTTAGGGTTAGGGTTAGGGTTAGGGTTAGGTTAGGGTTAGGGTTAGGGTTAGGGTTAGGGTTAGGGTTAGGGTTAGGGTTAGGGTTAGGGTTAGGGTTAGGGTTAGGGTTAGGGTTAGGGTTAGGGTTAGGGTTAGGGTTAGGGTTAGGGTTAGGGTTAGGGTTAGGGTTAGGGTTAGGGTTAGGGTTAGGGTTAGGGTTAGGGTTAGGGTTAGGGTTTAGGGTTAGGGTTAGGGTTAGGGTTAGGGTTAGGGTTAGGGTTAGGGTTAGGGTTAGGTTAGGGTTAGGGTTAGGGTTAGGGTTAGGGTTAGGGTTAGGGTTAGGGTTAGGGTTAGGGTTAGGGTTAGGGTTAGGGTTAGGGTTAGGGTTAGGGTTAGGGTTAGGGTTAGGGTTAGGGTTAGGGTTAGGGTTAGGGTTAGGGTTAGGGTTAGGGTTAGGGTTAGGGTTAGGGTTAGGGTTAGGGTTAGGGTTAGGGTTAGGGTTAGGGTTAGGGTTAGGGTTAGGGTTAGGGTTAGGGTTAGGGTTAGGGTTAGGGTTAGGGTTAGGGTTAGGGTTAGGGTTAGGGTTAGGGTTAGGGTTAGGGTTAGGGTTAGGGTTAGGGTTAGGGTTAGGGTTAGGGTTAGGGTTAGGGTTAGGGTTAGGGTTAGGGTTAGGGTTAGGGTTAGGGTTAGGGTTAGGGTTAGGGTTAGGGTTAGGGTTAGGGTTAGGGTTAGGGTTAGGGTTAGGGTTAGGGTTAGGGTTAGGGTTAGGGTTAGGGTTAGGGTTAGGGTTAGGGTTAGGGTTAGGGTTAGGGTTAGGGTTAGGGTTAGGGTTAGGGTTAGGGTTAGGGTTAGGGTTAGGGTTAGGGTTAGGGTTAGGGTTAGGGTTAGGGTTAGGGTTAGGGTTAGGGTTAGGGTTAGGGTTAGGGTTAGGGTTAGGGTTAGGGTTAGGGTTAGGGTTAGGGTTAGGGTTAGGGTTAGGGTTAGGGTTAGGGTTAGGGTTAGGGTTAGGGTTAGGGTTAGGGTTAGGGTTAGGGTTAGGGTTAGGGTTAGGGTTAGGGTTAGGGTTAGGGTTAGGGTTAGGGTTAGGGTTAGGGTTAGGGTTAGGGTTAGGGTTAGGGTTAGGGTTAGGGTTAGGGTTAGGGTTAGGGTTAGGGTTAGGGTTAGGGTTAGGGTTAGGGTTAGGGTTAGGGTTAGGGTTAGGGTTAGGGTTAGGGTTAGGGTTAGGGTTAGGGTTAGGGTTAGGGTTAGGGTTAGGGTTAGGGTTAGGGTTAGGGTTAGGGTTAGGGTTAGGGTTAGGGTTAGGGTTAGGGTTAGGGTTAGGGTTAGGGTTAGGGTTAGGGTTAGGGTTAGGGTTAGGGTTAGGGTTAGGGTTAGGGTTAGGGTTAGGGTTAGGGTTAGGGTTAGGGTTAGGGTTAGGGTTAGGGTTAGGGTTAGGGTTAGGGTTAGGGTTAGGGTTAGGGTTAGGGTTAGGGTTAGGGTTAGGGTTAGGGTTAGGGTTAGGGTTAGGGTTAGGGTTAGGGTTAGGGTTAGGGTTAGGGTTAGGGTTAGGGTTAGGGTTAGGGTTAGGGTTAGGGTTAGGGTTAGGGTTAGGGTTAGGGTTAGGGTTAGGGTTAGGGTTAGGGTTAGGGTTAGGGTTAGGGTTAGGGTTAGGGTTAGGGTTAGGGTTAGGGTTAGGGTTAGGGTTAGGGTTAGGGTTA
>CM061351.1:116155014-116160851 GCA_030867105.1 Liasis olivaceus | reverse complement strand
GCCCCTCTGTGCCCGATGCGGGGCCCGGGGACACGTGGCGGCCGGGTGCCAGAGCCCCGTCCGCTGTAACCTCTGCGGTCTCTCCGGGCATACGTACGCCATCTGCCCGCTGGCAGAGGGCGCGGGAGCGTTCCGGTCAGCGGCAGGTCCGGGGTCACCGTCAGGGGCGGGGAGAGACGCGGACCGCACTGTCCGGCGAGACGGGCGGGCTTCGGCGTCAGAGGCCGGCACGGGAGGGCCGGGGGTTCGAGAGGCAGGGCCCGGCCCGCGCAAGGGCGGGAGGCCGGAGCCCCCGGCACGGGACGAGCGGCGGGAGGAGAAGACGCAGCCGCAGCCGCAGCAGCCACCCGAGGCGATGGAGGAGGGCGAGGTGGGCGTGTTCCGTGCGGTCCGGCGGCGGCGGGCCAGCGACGGTGGGGGGGGCTCTAAACGCTCACGTGTCTCGGGGCGCGAGCCGGCAAGCCGCTCCCCGGGGGGTTCGACGCTCGGGTGGGCAGCCGGGAACCGTTTCGCGATTCTGGGAGGCGACCCGGAGGCGGCCCCGGCCGGGCCCGAGCCCGGGCCCAGGACGGACTCTCCGTGTGTCGCGGACCCAGACGACCCGGTCTTCCGGGGACGCACGCGGGAGCTGGTGGCTTGCGTCTCGGAGGGCCGGCCTCGGCCGCGGACGGGGGACGAGTCGTCGCCCATAGCGGCGGGGACGGTGCCGGCACTGGCCTGGGACGACGGGGCGCACCTGCTCCCTCCCGTCCTGGATGGGCCCGCTCCGCCGCCGGCCGGAGGGGGGACCCTCTCGCCGGGGGAGGGGGCTGACCTCCTGGCTGTGTCTCCGGGACTCGGCTCGCGGGGTGAGGGCGCAGAGTGGGAGGGCGCTCTCCCCTCTCCGGGTGCGCCGGAGGCGGATGCGGCGGGTCTCGGCAGGGGGGGGCGGGGGCCCCTTCACGCGGACGGGCCCCCCCTCTCGCCGCCCTCGGGGGCGGCGGAGTCGGATGGGGCGACGGCAGGCGACGGCTCCTCCGTCTCCTCGTTCCGGCTCTTCTTGCCCTCTGACGGGGACAGCGCGCCCCGGTCGGGGGGTGCCTCTCCGGCCTCCTCATCGGACCGGGCGGTGGATGAGGCGGGGGGCGCGGTGGCGACGGCGACGTCGGCACGCATGACGGTCGGCCGGGAGGTGGGGGGGGTCGTCGGTCCGGCCCACGGCCCGGTGATTGGCGGGAGGGGGGGGCGGGGAGGGTTCCTCACCTGTTCGGACCCTCCCGATCCCGCAGGGGTGGCTCCCTGCTCCAGTGGCCGGGCGGCGTCCTCCTCAGCCTCCTAGCGATTATGGCCCAGCCTGAGACGTCGCCTCTGTCCTTGCCGTCGAGCCGGGGGGTGGCGCGCGGGCGCTCTCGGCCCGTCCCGCCTGTCGCCGTGGGGCTCGGGGAGGGCGTCGCGGGTGCGCGGCGAGGGGTGGAGTGGCAGGGGCGCCGGGGGGGCCTCTCGGTGGCCACCTGGAACTGCGGCGGACTGCGGCAGGCGGTGCGCCGTGAGGAGCTCCTGGATGCGCTGCGGGCGCTTCCCGCTGACCTCGTGGTGCTCCAGGAGACTCACTTCGCCAGCGAGCGCCACCGTGCCTCCGCCCAGCGCCTCTGGTCCCTCGGTCCCTCCTTCTGGAGCTACGGGACCGAGGGTCGGGCGGGCTTGGGCATCCTGGTGCGGGGCGGCCCCGGCCTGCGCCTCCACCGCTTCGTCGAGGAGGTGCCGGGCCGGTTGGCCTTCCTGGACTTCGGGCTCGTGGGCCCGGGCGCGGCTGACGCGCCCGTCCCGGGCCCGGGGTGCTCGGGGGGCGCCGGGTGCCGGGAGCGAGCCTTCCGCATCTGCGCGGTCTACGCCTCGGCGGCGTCGGCGTCGGCGCGTAGGGGCCTGTGGGTGCGCCTGAGGGCGGCGTGCGCCACGTGGCGCTCGGTCCTGGTGGCGGGCGATTTTAACAATCGCGCGGTCCCTCAGGACCGTGTCCCGCTACTGGTGGCCGGGCGTCCTGCGGAGGGGGAGAGCGGGCGGGTCCGCCGCGCCCCGGTGCGCGTCGCTCCGACCTGCGGCCCTCCGCTGTCCCCCGAAGAGCGCTCCGCCGAGGCCGTGCGCGTGGCCCGCGGCCTCCTGGACGCAGCGCTGGCCGTCCGCAACGTCCTGGGGTTCTTCCCTACGCCGCACGGGGACCCTCGGGCAGCGGGCGGCGGAAGTGACGCCGAGGCGGGGGGCGGGGCGGGCGAGACGGCGGGTGAGCGCCCCGGCCCTCCGTACTGCACCAGCTATGAGGCGAGGGCGGCGGCCCGCCTGGACCGCGTGTGGACGCCCCGCGACTGCCAGGTCCAGACGTGCGCGGTCCTCGTCACGCCCTGGTCCACCCACGCCGTGGTCCGTGTAGAGCTCCGGCTGGCCGGCCGCGCGGTCGCCCAGCGGCCTCTGTGGCGGCTGACGGCGGCGAAGCTGGACGCCGACGCGGGCTTCCGCGCCGCCCTCGAGCGTCTGCTGGAGGATCGCCTCTCCCTCCAGGATGTGTACGGCACGTCCCGCCTCCGCGAGTGGTGGGAGCGGCTCAAGAGGGACGTGCGTGCGTTCTGCCAGGGCTGGGAGAGGCGGCGCGCGCGCAGGGACCTGAGTCGCTACCAGGCGGCGGTGCGCGACTTCGTGGCGTGCCACGCGCGTGTGCGGGAGGGCGGCGAGGTGGACCCGGCTCGCCTAGACCGGGCGCGCGCGGTTATCGCGCACCACCACGCAGCCCGGCGCCGCGTCCGTTTCGTCCGCCACTACGGGCGTGCGACGGGCGGCCCGGTGGGCGAGGGGGACTGGGAGGACCGGGAGACGGGCAGGGGGGGGACGGCGAGGGCCGCAGCAGAGGGCGAGGACGTCCCCTCGGCGGGCACGACCGCCTTCATAGAGGCGCTCCGGTCCGACCCCGCCTCCGTGCTGCGTGCCGACCTGGCGGGCATGTTGTCCGTCATGGACGGCTTCTACCGGCCGCTCTTCGCCGGAAGGGGGGACATCTCGGAGGAGGCCGTGGAGAGGTATTTCTCCGGGCTGCCCCCGCCGGGGGACGGCGGTGGGGGTTCCGGCGGCGGCGGCGGCGGCGGCGCGGCGGCGGCGGCGGAGTCCGCGGCCCGCCTCGCGGCGCTGGGGGGGCCCATCTCCGCGGCCGAGGTACGGGAGGTGCTGCGCGGTGGCCGGAGGCGGTCTGCGCCGGGCCCCGACGGGCTCGGCTGGGCGTTCTACCGCGCATTCGCCGACCGGCTCGCCGGGCCGCTGGCGGCCCTGTTCGAGCGGTGTGCGGAGGACACGCGCGCGGGGGAGGACGGGGCGCATCTGCCCGCCTCCCAGTACCAGGGCCTCCTGCTGTTTTTCACCAAGCCGGGGGCCCTAGACCGCACGCTTCCCTCCAGCTGGCGCCCGATAGTCCTCACCAACGTGGACTATCGGGCCCTGGCGCGGCTGCTCGCCGATCGCCTGGCCAGCGCGGTGGGGCGTGCCGTCGTTCCGACGCAGACCAGCGCGCTCCCGGGGCGGGGCCTGGTGGACTCTCTGTGCCTGCTCCGGGAGGTCTTCTGGCGAGCGGGGCGGGGGGAGTGGGCGGGCTTCCTGCTGCAGCTGGACCAGTCCCGCGCTTTCGACCGCGTCCACCACGCCTTCCTGTGGCGGGCGCTGGCGTGGCACGGAGTCCCGAGGGACTTCGTGCGGCTGGTCCAGCTGCTGTACGTCCGGGCCACGGTCGTCCCCCAGGTCAACAACGCGCGGGGGGCGGCCATCCCGGTGCGCTCGGGCGTGCGGCAGGGCTGCCCCATGAGCCCCCTGCTCTACGTCCTGGCGCTGGACGTGGCGCTCTGGGCGCTGGAGCGGGACGGCGGCCTGCGCGGCTTCGACTGCCCGCTGTCGCTGCGCCGAGGGGGGCCGCGCCCGGCAGTCCGCGCCGTCAAGTTCGTGGCGCATGCGGACGACGTCTCCCTGCTGGTGCGCTCGCGAGGGGAGGCGCGCCGGGCGCGGGCGGCGCTCCGCGCCTTCGAGGCGGTCTCGGGCGCCCAGGTCAACGACCGGAAGAGCTGGGTCGTGGCGCTCGGGGCGGCGGCGGGCGGCGATGGAGGCGGCGGGCTGTGCCGCTGGCCGGTGTCGGAGTGGTGGGCTGGCCCGGATGGGGAGCGCGAGCGGGAGGCGGCGCCGCGTGCCCAGTCGGGTGGCGGTGCCGGAGCGGGGGGAGGAGTGGACCTCCTCGAGGAGCTCCGGCCGCCGCGCACCGTCCGGGTCCTAGGCGTCCGCTTCGGGCTCCATCCGGACGCCTGGACGGACAACTGGGACCGGTGTGCGGCGCGCTGGGAGGCGCGGTGGGTGCGTTGGCGGCGGAGGGGCCTGTCCCTGTACCAGCGGGCCATCTACCTCCGGGCCTACCTGCTCTCGCAGGCGGCGCTCCTGGCGGCCGTCTACCCGCCGCCGGAGGCTTTCCTGCGGCGAGTGGCCCGGGGGTGGTTCGGCTTCCTCTGGGGCACGGCCTTCTTCCCGCTGGCGCGGGCGGTGGCCCACCTGCCGGTCCGGGAGGGCGGCCTGGGCCTCCCGGCGCTGGAGCTGTCGCTCTGGGCGCGCTTCCTCGCGCAGAACGTGGGGGGTGCGTCCGTGCTGCTGCCGCCGCCCGGCAGCGCCGGAGCCTCGAGGGGAGGGGTCTCTGGGCCAGGGGCGAGCCCCGCCGGTTCCCCGGGGACGCCCGCGGAGTCGATGCCGCCACGGCCGCCGCCGCCGCTCTGGGCGGCGCTCTTCCTGGAGCACTGGTGGGGCAGCGACTGGGGCGAGACGCGCTGGTGGCGCGGCGGCGCCAGCGTGTTCCGGGTCTCCGGCCCGGACCGCGGATGCCTGCCCACCTTCCTGGCCGGTCTCCCTGCCGTGCTCCGCCGCTACGCGGTCCCCGCCTCCCACTTCTTCCCCTCCTATTGGGAGGGGGGCGCGGGCGGCGGCGAGCCCGGCGAGGTGGGCCGAGGGGTGGCGCTCCTGCGCCGTACCATGCGCCTGGAGCTGTACGAGGAGGGGCTGGAGCGAGCGGTTCTGCGGCAGTGGCGGGAGACGTGCCGCCGGCGGGTGGCGGAGGGGCGGCTGCCGGCCCACCTGGCGCGCCCGGCGGGCCCCCTGGAGCCGTTTACGGACCGCCGGCTGCCCTACCTGTATTGGGAGGCGCGCTGGCGGTTCTACCACCTGGTGCCCAGGGAGCAGGTGGCACAGCCGTGGGCGCGAGGCGCGGAGCGCCTCTGTCCGCGGGCGGCGTGTGCGCGGGCGGCGGCACGAGGCGACGGCGGCCCCCCGCCGGAGGACACCGTCCGCCACCTCGTCGCCGACTGCCCGGAGGCGAGTGCGCTCTGGGAGGCGGTGGCGCGGCGTTTCGGGCGGCCGGAGCTCGCTCGCCAGCACTGGCTGGCGGTGGTCTCGGGGCTGGAGGGCCACGTGGCGCCCCCCCTTGGCCCGGCTCCGGGAGTTGTCCCTCCCGCTCGAGTCCTTCTTCCTCCCCCGCCCCCTCCTGCTCCTCCTCCTCCTCCCTCTCCTGCCTCCCCTCTGCCGCGCGTTGGCGGCCCTCCTTCCCCTTCCCCTTGCCCGCCCGCTGCCCCTCCCCCCTCTCTTCCTCCCACAGGTGCCGCGGGGCGGAGCGGGCGCCGGCCGGGTGCGTCCCCCGCGGCGGGGGCCAGAGGTGGCGGCGGCGGCGGCATCGGAGACGGCGACGGCGACGGCGACGGCGACGGCGACGGCGACGGCGCGGCGGATCGGCCCGGAGGCGGAGGGTTCGGCGGCGATGGCGGCGACGGAGGTGGCACCGGCACCTCGGACGGCGCTGG